>PYHW01009979.1:994167-1061397 GCA_013186435.1 Turdus rufiventris
GTGAAATTACTGTAATCATGACCTTTCTACTCCAACAAAATTCTTAAAGACTCCTACGGGAGATGAATACCTTTAAAATTATTGGGAACTGGTACTATGGATCAAACTGCTTTGGAAGAGCTATTTGATATTACAGAATCACAGAATCACAGAGTCACAGAATCTTCAAGGAAGAGAAGATTGAAGGTTGGGACACACCTTTAAGATCATCTGTACAACCTGGTACAAGAAAAATCACACCTAAACCATATCCCCAAGTGCCACATCCAGGAGCCTCTTAAACACATCCTGAGATGGTGACCGCCCAGGTAACTTATTCTAATGCCTGAACACTCTTTCAGGGAAAAAAAATTTTGATAAAAATCCTGTCATAAAATCTTAAACTCTGGCTAAGTAGAATTGTTGCTGTTAAAATATGTAGTTATTGAGCAGTGTGGCGTTGTGCAGACCACAGATCACTAACACAAATTGATTGGGCCACTTAATGAGTTCAGGACAAAGTGCATTTTAAAAGACCAAGTACAAGTAATTGATTTTGGAACACATTTGGAGAATATAAATGCTGAGAAGATGCTGACTCTATTTTTTTTTTTTTTTAGTTTAGTGGTCAGGAGCAAGGTTCAGAGTGATAAAAGTTGTAGGTGTGGTAGTCTTCTTATTAATGTTAATAGGATTAAAAATTTGACCATTTTGGATGTAGATAACAACCTAAGGTAGTAGTAATGAGTTTATATGAACAATGTTTGGCACTGATGTGATACTTCCTTGAATTCTGTGTCCAGTCCTGATGGCCACATTTCAAGAAAGATATTTTTACCCTTCTGAGAGTCCAATCAAATGCTAGAAAGAATAAAAATAAAAGCCTTATATTAAGAAAGTTGAAGAGCTCCCTTGAGTAATTATTATGTAGAAATTGCAGTAATTCAGTCACAATCTAAATGTACCAGCAATAGCATGCAAAATTGATAATATGGTGCCTCATCCCATTAAAAAAGGTTTAATGACTGAAACTAGAAACTATAGTAATTCAGTTGAGAACTGTGGCTTCTATGACAGCAAGTTTAGCTAGCATATGACGCCTTAGTAAGCCAATGTCAGTTATTTCACACCTGGAAACTTTGAAAAAAAAGTTTGGGTAGAAAATTTCTATCTGTAAGTATTTTTGCAATTTTACCTCTTCAAACAGTTTATCTTTTGTGGTGTGTCAAATTAGCATGACATGAAGAGAGGAGCTGTAACCTTCTACACAGTAGCTCTCAGCAGACTGTTGAGATTTAAAGATCATATGAGGAAAAACATCTCTTGCATCTTTGACCTTTGTCTTATTCTCATCCTATTTCTAAGCATTCCCTATTGCCTGCTGTCACAAACCGGAGCTAATCTGATCATAGGTCCAACCTAATAAAGTTCTTACATTCTTACTATAGAGGGAATTCTTACTTAAATTCCTATGAATGTCAATAAAGATTATGTTCCATTACACATAATTGTTCTCTTTTTCAGTATTGAGTGGAAGAAAATAGTGCCAGCTACTCAGGAAATTTTCTAGCTCTGTTAATAGCTGATCTGTAATTATATACTGATGCCAGATTACCACAGGAACAGCTAATGGAAGCAACTATGTAACACCATACAGACTACACACCTGTATTTTAACTGAAGTTAATCTTTAGTTAGTATTAATCTTGTTAAGTATTTGGGGCTCTGTTTAACCAAGTTAAAAACAGCACCTGCATCTTTCGATTAATGCAGATTTCATCAAGGCTTTAATCATTTACTGCTTTCTAGGTTTCTCACCTGATCTTTAAGAGCGTGAGCTATTGGAGTCTTATGCCCAATCTATTACATATGAGTGTTATAAAGCTTGATAAATATGAAGCTGCCTCTTACAAAAATGGCATTTTTCCAGCGTCAGAGATTACTTTAGAAGACATTTTGAGCTTTTCAGTAAATTGGTTGCAAATCATTTTGATGTTTAGAGTGCTGCGTGCAGGCATAGTGACAGGTTCTGACAAGGCAGAAAGTGCTGTGGCATTATCAGTAAGCCATGGAAATGATCTTGAAAAGGAATGCTACATTACTTAAATGGAAAAAGTGCTGTTGAGACTTTCACAATCTGTTCACAGAGGGCTTATAAACACAGTGGTGAAATCAGCTGAAAAAAGCTATTCAGTAAGAAGTATACACACGCACCTCCTGCCTGAAAATATATTCAGGTGTTCTGTCAGCCAAGTAACAGCAGATTTTTAAAAAGAAAACAGAAAATAAGTGTTTCTGAAATAACTGTAGACAATTCCCATAGAAAAAAATGTGATGAATTTGAGCAGGGTTTTGAACTAGAATGGAGTACAAGGAGGGGATCTAAAGGAGGGTGGGCCACTTGATGGTCTTTTCTCAACATTCATACATCCAGAGGATAGCACTGTACTCTTATGCTCATCCCCTGGACCAGTGGATACCTGCCTGACCTGTTCTGTGTGCATGCAACAGTAATCTTCTACATTTCCAGCCAATCTCTATATGTGAAATGTACCTTGGGCACCACATCTTTTCAAACACCATGTCAACACAGTAATACACCAGTTTACCCCATGTTCTCATGACAAATGCCTACTAGTGACCATTCTGACAATAGTAAAAGTTTCTAACCTTCCCATCTAGCATCTGGAGAAACAAATATTTACTAAATTTGATGGGAACAAGTCATGGACTCATAGACTCACAGAATCATAGAATCTTAGAACGGCTTGTGTTGGAAGGAATGTTAAAGATCATCTAGTTCCAGCCCCTCTGCCAAGGACAGTGACACTTTCTACTGTGAAAAGTTGCTCATAGCCTCATCCAACCCAGACTTCAGTACTTCCAGGGATGAGGCATTCACAGCTTCTCTCTTGTTTCAGTGTCTCACTGCCCTCACAGCAAAGATTATTTTCCTAATGTCTAATGTAAACCTTCTGTCTTTCAGTTTAAACCCATTCTCCCTTGTCCTGTAAATATATGCTGTAGTGAAAGACCTCTCCATCTTTCTTGTAGGATCCATTCAGGTACTAGAGGGCTGAAGATTATGAAACAAGACTCTATGCTATGAAAGTTCCAGATATATACGTTTTATTCACTGGCATATGTGGACAATATATTAATTTTATGATATTGACCAATTAAAAACATTTGGTAAAATCTAGATTGGAGTTTTTTCACCGTGTTCACTTCCTGTGAGAATAAAGATGGCAACTACTGACTATAAACACATTTAAAAACAGTGAAGCTATTAATTAAGCTCGAAACCCAACAAGATTCAGTACATAATGTGTATGCATGCCACGTTGCACTAACAAAAAAACCCTAACAAACGATAACCTATTTATGAAGTGCTTGCATTTTCCAAGGAAGAGGTCACTGCATGACTAATCAATTATATTTTTGTAATTATAAAGAGAACAACAAAAGCTCCCAAGAGATGGCAAAAAACTGTCAAAATTAAGCTAGAGTTTGGTTCTGTCAGCAGCTTGGTGTGCAGATAGATAGATGACATTTCTTTGTGTTGCCCCCAGGGTAAGAAATATGGTTACTATATTGAGATCCTGCGAGTGCCTGTGCCCTCTGAGTTGCCCCATGTCCACAGCTGCCTCATGCCCTGTCAGGACCATGCCTGTTCCAGAGATTGGCTCCTCAGTATTTATTACTAATTCATGAAATGCACATTTGCACCTGTCACAGGAGCTTCTTTCTCATTGATAGACCAGCTGATAATGATAATGATATGAACAGAAGATATACTTCAAGTATAACTGCACTCTGACTCTTCTTCTAAAAAGCAATTTTTGAGTACTGCTCTCTAATTGACTGCAACTTCATTCAATAACTATTGTACGAAAATTCAATCTTCAACACACATAATTATCCTTCACCATCATCTTTCTAAGAAGTCATACTGTTTTTTTGGAAACTCAATAAAATACAAATAAATTATACTAGGTACTTATAGGGAAAGAAAATATGATAAATATGTAGGTATGTACTTTTATCTCTGTGCTATCTCTCTCCTTCACAAGGTTCTCTGACACATTTAATAGTGGAAATGCATTTGAATAGTTTCTTTTGTGTTGTAACTTTCATATTTTCTCAGTAAATTTAAATTAACTTATTTTTTAGCATTGTTGTGGTCTTGATTATTGGAACCAACAGTTAAGTTTATTACATCATTTATAAATTATATATCAGAAGAATTGTATAAATCTTTTATTAATTCCTGTAGGCCCTCATTTTTGTCTTTTCAAGGCAAAACATGACAACCAGAATAGAATATGGGAAAGGTAAGTTTATACTGCTTAACACCAGTTTTTTTAATATTGTATCTCTTAGAAATTTACTTCAAAATTTTGACTGCCCAAACCAAATAAGAATCTGATTTTATGACTGTGGTTTATTCCAACGTGCTAAATTCTTTATACAGGTTTAGAGGCACAGAGAAAGAATTATGAAAAAGGAAAAAAATCCACTGAGACAATGGCATACCGATAACCAAGACTATATTTTTTGGTAGGCTACTGTCAAAGAAATACTAAGAGTACTATTACTGCAGACATTAACTTAATACAGAAGACAAAAGGCTATTTCAGTTAGAAGGGACTTACAATGATCATCCATCCCACAGTAGACACATAGTAGCATCACTAAACAGGGACTGTTTAAGGAATACTGATTGTCTTTTCCTGTAGCTTTGCACTGTTTCCTCCTAGGGTGAAGCTATCTGCAGAGGTCCCTGTCCATACTGTCCTTCTCATTGAGAAGGCTGTGCACTTACATCTTTGCTTTTTAGCTGTCTGCCTTCAGGATGGACTATAAATCCGATCAGTGAAAGTCCTGAACTAAACAAGTAGTTTGGAAATGGCTTTCCAAGTCAGATTCTTCATTTGCCTTATGGCACAACTGAATAAAGTTGCATCAGTGTGACTGAAATCAGTGAATTACAGCAGAGTGGCTGGACACAAGCAACGGGGAAAGAGAAAGAAACTGTCTTTGTACAGCTTTTATCCTTGATGGAAATATGTCATGGAATGGCTACCCTGCCCCAGGAAGAGGGATGAGGGAGGAAACAACCCAGCAGTGGCAACTCAGTGTGCTATACCCATACTCAGGACAGGAATTCTTGCTTCCCAGCAATGCAGTGCTATTTCCTTCCTGTACATTCATCTAACCATCATAGGTGACTTAAAAGTTAGAGCAGGTGGGATTTTTTCAATGTCTGTGTTGACTTTTTCCTGAATATCTAGTAGAATTAATTGAGATGCTGGTTTAAATTGTTGAGAAAAAGAAACTTTGTTCCATCTTTTGAAAAGCGGCACTGAAGCTTTCATTCATCTGCTTTTCATCCAGTGTTCTTTTCTGGCCTCCTTTCTGTTTCCTGCCACACAATGCAGTATTATTATGAAAGCATTTAAAGTAATGACAACTATATTAAGAACACATCACTCTGGGAAAAAATTAACCATTTTTCTGTGTGTAGGCAAAAAAAGGAATACAAATTTGCTTGAATGGTGAAGGCTACACACACACACTGGCCAAGTGTTGCGTGATCTCTGAAAATTATCTAATTGAGCCACAGCTGGAGATAGTCACACAGAGCTGTAGCACTCAGAGTGCCTATGACGCCATTTCTTGTTCTCCACTCCCACATGGTTTTTTAGCCAGATTGCTAAAACAAGAATCTTGCAGGATATTGATCACTGGGTAAAGATAGGTACTTAGATAACAAAGTTAATTTGCTAGCCCATCAAGTCTTCCTATGCTTACTCCACAAAGGAACAGAGAAGTGTTTCTTCAGAGTTGGATAAATTAGGATCTCAATGTGTATGATTTAAATCTCACTTTGGCAAAGCTCTTTTTTTTCCTTTCCAGTAGAGTCTCAAGGGAAATTGAGCAACTAATGTAGAAACAGTCATTACCTTACTAAAGATAGACCTTGTTTGAGTAGCGTACGTGGGCATGCACGTAGGCACAATTTCGAGTACATGGGTAGCCACTGAAGCATTTTTAAAGGCATTAAAGCATGTCTGAGCATCTTGTTAGGTTGTGTCCAGTGAACCTAACTCAGGCACTAAGAATTTTGCAAGTTATTTTGTCTGGGCACCCAACTGACTTTGGGGAGTGAACCAGTAGCATAGGCTTCTACTTCTCTGTGTTCAGCTTGAAAACATGCTTCTAATGTCTGATCTCAGGCCAAGAGAATTTGATGGAAGTTTATACTTTGAAGTTGAATTCTTATGGAGCAATTCTTATATTTCTTGCCCAGCTATGGGCCAGTAAAATGGCTAAGGAATGTAGGACAGCTTTCAAAAACATTATAAAGAAAACAAAAAAAAATATGAATGAGAACTACAGAGAGAAAGATAAGAATTTGGGAAAATGGCTTTCATGTTTAAATATTATGCCATATATTTGGATCTTTGAAGTTTATAAATATTTACTACTGTATTAAAAATAGTTGGACTTTAGCATAACCACAACTGGTTGAAACTGAGACTAGGATCAAACCAATCAGATATTTAATATAATTTACTAAAGAAAATATGAGCTACTGTCTCTGTTTCATAGAATTATACCTCTCCTCCATGAAATGAATAATTCTGAATTTTGAAGAGATAAACAAGTCATGATAAAAATTGAAAAATGCTTTTTTGAAAAGGAAAGAGTGTCATAACTTTCCTGTTATTAATCTTTCATATCCTTATATTATTTGTTATACGCTCTAGCACTCATAAATATAACTCAAGGCATACAACACTTTCTTGTATAACGTAATATAATGAGTCTTTAAAGTAAGAATCAATCTGTTTGAATACAAGGTAGCAGATGTGTAATCACTAAGATGAAAGAAAGACTTCTCTCACTAGTGCATAGAAAATTTATGCTTGTAATTCCTCCTAGAGGATGGAGAAGAAATATTCATGAACAGAAGGCACAATGTAGTATGATCTAATGGATCAATCTAATTCTTAAACCCAAGGAATTCTGTACTCATCCAGATATGCTGTCAATGTTTTGAGACCTTTTTTTCTCTAATTCTGTCCCTCAGTCTTCCCAGGTGTAAATCCTGAGCACTCCATTGCTTTTAAATCTCAATATATAAAATACATAAGATTAGCAGTTAAAATAGTGTGGTTTTTTCCCTGATCATCTATGATTCAGACTGCCAAGGAAGAAATGTAGAATGTGGAACATACATGGGGTGTGCTGAATGCATACACACGTCCTGATGTACCTAAACTAATTTATATTTTGAGAGATGATTATTGTGGATGGTTTCACCCACTTCTTATTAATTGCAAAATACATAAATGAATGTATAATAAAAAATAATAATGAATAATAATGAAAAATAAGCACATCACAAATGGCTCCTTGTACATCCACCCATTTAATGCAAGGTAACGATGTACTACATTTGCCTTTATTACCTATGTTTTAATGACTTTCTATGAAATTTGAGAGATTAGATCATACACCTTGAGTACAAATGGGGGTTGAATATTCTTTCAGGGAGCATTTATTCTACCTGATAGTCTTTCCAACCTCTAGGACTCACAAGTACACTAGGTTGAGGCTTCTTCCTTTTAGAAGCTCTCCCCCTCTACATGGAAACAGTCACCTTCCACTGGCAGCTTTGCCTTTGACTTCAGTGAGGTTAGGATTACTACTTAGTGTGTAATTCTAATTCACTACTGAAAATAAGACCCTGATTGGAAAGTCACTTATGTGGTTTTAATATATGGATGTGTTGCATTTTGTAAAAAAAAAAGCTCTTTTCAATCATCTTTCAGTAGCAAAATGAGACATAAGCAGAATCTGATCTGAATTATGTCTTGCACTTAACCTGAAGGAAAAACTGACATTTTTACAAACATCTACATCTTCAGAATATAAAAAAGAAGTCACAATTCATGCCAGATCTATACCCTTGCTTTAGATCTTTTGACAAGTAATTGCCCCTCCACCCCGCCAACTCTTTGCTTCAACTTCCCCCACCTCTTCTGCCACATTTTAGAATTTGAAATTAAAAGCATAAATTATATGTTGTAGCTTGGAGCTAAAAACTGATTCTGACTCTGAATGTTCTTTTAGAACCAGAGCCAGCCAAAACTAATTCAGCACAGTCTCACTGAAGTGCTTGGAGCAGTCTGTCTGAACAGCACAGGCCTTCTTAATTTACCCAATGCTCACACTGCCTCCGATTAGGATGAAAGTGACTGTGCCATCGAAGAAAAAAGTAACTTGACTCTTTCAGGCAGCAGCTGAGAGAGTATGAAAATTTGCACAGATCAGGCTTTTAGGCTCAGGTCAGCTCTGTCCCTTTAACCTTCATGAGAGCCTAACAAAATATTTGAGGGAACAGGAAATCTTCCCTGTTTGTATAGCTGCTGGACATCAGATGCTGTGTCTGCCCTTGCACAGACCTGGCTTTTATTGGGTACCGGTCACAAACCAGATCATTTTGACTGGCTCCTTGCAGTCCATTTTGGGTCATCTCTCTGAGCAAGCTAGAGGATTTCTGAACTCTCCCATGCTTTGCTCGAGCTATCATTAGCTCTTCAAAAGCAGACAGTGGCAGGGATCTCACAGGAAAGTGAAGGAAAACTTTCTGCATGCAGCCACATAAAGCTCTGTACCAGAGCAATCCTTTGCAGGAGGAGACGGTTCAGCTTTTGCTCACATGTGTGATTCTCTTTTCACACTTCTAAGGAAATCTATGCATGTAGATTTTCAACTTGAGATCTAAGGTGCTGGAATATGGTACTTAGGCACAGACAGGAGGTGCTGGAATGATGATTCCTTGTGCTCGTCAGTTATAGCTACAGCCATGATGGCCCATTGGATGAATCAAGAAAGAAAGGCTATACAAATATAGAATTAGAGCTTCTAGAATAAGTTGACTACACCAACAAGAAAAAGTAAGGTTGCATTTTCTAACCTCAGGGTTCTTGACTTCTGCAGCTTTAATAATATTCTTTTGTTTAGAATACATAAAAGCTACTTTGTCATATTATTTTCTGCAAGCTATGTAAACAAATTTGTCATGCGAACAACTTTATATTTGTAGTCTATGTGATTAATGTTTTCTTGGCCTACCATTATAAAAATAAAAATGACTGGTTTTTTTCTTAAATTATGCCCATTCTGCAGTAGAAAATGATAATTTGAGATGGCCTGCTAGAGCTATTAAATGCGTGAAACAAAAGAAAAAATATAGAAAAAAAATATTACTTTTTTTTTTTATTTTCAAGAGTTTGGTATAAGTGTGAGATAAAAGCTTAGTTGGCATTTTTTAATCTGATTTTTTTTCCCCTGCTACTAAATCTAATTTTATATAATTGTAGATTTTATATAATAGATCTCAGAGATTTAAAACCTCAAAATAATAGGGAAAACACATGAAATTTGTATGGTTAATCATATTATTCATGAATAATGAATGGCTTTTAAGAATGCTTGTGATCTTAGAGCTAAGTAGCTGAAATACTAGAGTCCCTGTTCTGTTACCAGGTTTTTCACAGGATTATTTATTGGTTTTATTCAATTTACTTTAATATACCTAAATAGTTGAAGCAAATTTGACCTATTAGGGAAGCTGCAAAAATAGTTATTCTATGATGATAGTAATGCATAAAAATTATGAGGGGAAATTATGTTGTATTTTATCCATGTGCAGGAGAGAAATTCCATCAACAGAAATCACTGTGTTTTCTTGAGATGCTTCTGTTTCCTCTCTCATATGTTCCCATGGAAGCATTAGTCTGGAATGAAAATGGAAAAGACAAAGGATGTAATTTAAATCTTCACAAGAGAGTCAATTTAAAATACAAAAGGTTCACAAATCAATAGTATTAAAACAGTTATTGAATTTAAATATTAAAAAGATGGGAGGAATTGATGGACTGGAACCAGAGCTACTTAAAATCGAGCACATTATATAGCTAAACCATTAGTTGAAATAGGAAATCTAATTTTCTTACAACTAATGTACCTAAAAATTGGAAATACACTGTTGTGACTGTGGTTCATAAAAGTAGGGAGTAACTTTTCTCTTCCATTACTCTTAGTGAGTGCAATGAACACTTCATATCTTGTTTTTGACACTCTGATATATTGCATATGTGACAATATTAGGCACAAAAGAACCTCCAAATGATCTATGAATTGCCTATCATAAATACATACATAAAATTTAAATGAGGAGCCTGGCCCTATACTACTGAAATAAAGTTGTTTATAAACTATACAATAAAATTCCTTTGACTTTCGTGTCACATCCCTAACCATTTTACTATGCCAGAAAAGTTTTAGCCTCATCATTTCCTTCAGCAGAAGTGTGAAGGCTTCATGTCATTGCAGTGTGTCACTAAAGAAAATTATTTCATTGCAATTTTTGTGGGACAGGGCTTAATTTTTTTTATGTGACAATGAAACGGATAAGAAGGCATATAACAGAGAAATGTCACAAAGGTACTATGAATGTATGTTTTCTATAATCTGGTTCCCTGACTTCAGATTCATTAGGATTGTTTTCAGTTTTGGTGGCTTTTTGTTTTGTTTTGTTTTGTTATGATTTTTTTAAAGTTTCCTCAAAAAAATCTACTGGAAAATAGTGTTTCACCTTCTTTTAGGGCAGTGTCCAGCATGGAGAATTATTTTTCAACACATGGTTAAAAAAATAGATTTGTATAACATGGCAAAAACCTATACGTCTATGAGAAGCTTATTTTAGAACAGACCTATGGCAAGAGCACATTCTGCAAGTCTACAAGAGCATGTAAATAGCTCTTAAGAACATATAAGCAGTTCTGGTATTTATTTGACCATTAAAATATATTATTGTACTCTGTACTCTTAACCTGGAATATACAGCAAGATTGCTGTATACAGTGAGAGCTGCTGGATTTATTCTTCCTGATCTGGCAGTAATTCTTTACATTTATGAGGATCCATGCAGTGCCCTGGCTACCTAAGCATTTGAATATCTTGGCTGAGGATGTTTGTTAGTCCTGAAGTCTTTCACAACCTTACTTCACATCTGGATGAGGAAAACAGACTTACCTCAGGATGAGTCACTCATCCGCTCACAGGATATGATAATATTGCTTGTCTGCTTTTTCTTTGTTCTGTTATTTTTTCCCCTCTTATTGAGTTAATTAGTGTTGTAAGATCTAAAGGCCATGAGAAAAACAGTGCATGAAACGCTGCAATGGGCTGCTGCCCATTGCTTCTCAGGGATCAGAGAAACTCAGTCTCTGAGGTGAGCAGCTCTGGTGCTGGCACAATTCCCAGGAGAGCTCTCCAGTGTGCTACAGAGGGGTTTCTCAAACCAGAAGAACCAGTGGGGAAACTGAGAGAGCCTCTGGGAGCCCATAGCTCATGCAACAACTCCTCTTCTTTGAGCATATGCACAGGATAACAATCTCACATGCAATGGTAGAGTGCTATATTTATCCACTCTAGTACAGTCAGGGATGAATTCCTATTAGAGCAGAGCTGTGCCAGCCCATGGGAGTCAGAATGGAATATTGACTGTGCTTTGTGGTGTTGGAAAAGGCTGGTGTTTGGTTTTGTCATTCTGTGAAGTCCAATGTCGATTGAAGGCTTTGGTGAGGTCTAAAACAAATTCTACACTATTCAATTCTTTCTCCCACACCCTCCCTTCCCTCATCATATTGGATATAGTTTCTCAGGTTTGGTAGAAGCACATAATAATGCAAGCATGAACAGCCTTGTTTAAAACTGCTTTGACTGGTAGTTTCAACACAGTGAACTTTTCTTTTGCTATGAAGTTGAATCTCTCTGTGCTCATGTCTCATTACATGTCTATTGTGACCCATTTCGTCCTGTTGCTATTTGCTGTCTAAAGTCTCTGCTGTGTCTAAATCTATGTTGTTCAATTTTAATTTTTTTTTTGTGTTGCAAAATTTAGACAAATTTTCTTCATTAATGCTTTTGATGACTTGCATCATCATCAGATATTCTTTTCATTGTGTTTTTTTCTTTTTTTTTTGTATTACAAGTGTGTGTTTGAATTCTAATATATACAGAGGATAAGGGGGAAAAATGTGTGAAATAATGAGTGCTTATATCCAAAACATAAAGTCATAATGAATATTGCTATCATTTGACTATATGATAATGTAGCAGATGACAAGATTAATATTGATCAGCCTACAACTAGAGCAGACTACACTCATAAATAAACCACTATGAAAGACAAATGAAATAAAGTAAACTCACAGACTATGATGAACTCATGCTCACCTGAAAATCAGAATAGATGTTTTCTCAGAAGGTAATAACAGGGAAGAAAATAATTAAAAGTTTGAGTTAAAAAACTGCAAGCATCCTGAGCATCCATGACTCTGGACAGTGATCAAATAAAAATCTCTTAAGTTATAATTTTAAATTAATATTCCTTAACAGATATGAAACATCACTTCTGACTCTTGCAAAACTATAATTCATAAGTGACTAATTACTTTATCAAGACCATATGGAATGATGGTTCCAAAAGTGGGATTCAGTAAGACAGTGCCTTGGGTAGGGTAGCAAATGAACTTGGGTCATAAAAGGTCCATGTGTTCCCTAGATCATCTAGCCTGTTGCATTTAAAAGATAGCATGACATAATAAGAGATCTGAAAATATAATTAGGTGTGTATCATGGAGGATAAAATATGACAGTTTAACATCCTGACACACTAAAGAAATGGAAATGACAAAAGCAGAGGCAAAAGTAGAGTGGGAATAAAATTATAAGGCTGACTGTATGCTTGATTTTTAAAATTTCCTTTAAACTTCTCAAATTGCATACCATGGTGGGAGGACTGTGGCTGGATGCCAGGTGCCTACCAAGATCTTTTATCACTCCTCCCCTCAACAAGAGGAAGGGAAGTAAATAATATGGAAAAAACTCAAGGGTCAAGAAAAATGCAGTTCAATAAAGGAAAAGAAAAAAACTGCACAGAAAAGCAGAGGAAAGCAGAAAAATTATTATCTATTTTCACTCAGCAGACAATGTCCAGCTGCTTTGCAGGAATTAGGTCTTAAGAACATGCAGCAATTATTCTGGAAGACAAATTCATAATAACAAAACACAAACACATCCTCTCCCTCCCTGACATGCTCCGCACGTTCTCTTAAAATTTTTTTTGCAGATCAGATGTATGAAATAAATCTTTGTCAATTAAATACCTCTTTGGTCAGTTTGGGTCAGTTGTCCCAGCTGTGGCCCCTCCCAAGTTCTTGTCCACCCTCATCGTACTGGTATTGGGGGGCATTTTGGAGAGACAGCCTTGATGCTGTGTGGGAGCAGTGCTTAGCAGTAGACAAAAAAATCCTGTGTCAACAGCTTTCTAGCTGGAGAAGTCAAGATCACCACTATGAGGACTGCTATGGGAGAAATCAGCAAAACCCAGTATATTCACCATGAACTTTCTAGGTTAATATGGGGGTGAATCCCACACACCTCAGATGACTTTAGGTTCCTTTCAAGGAGCACTGTGAAATCATGATAGTTCTTCTACCCTGTGAAGCCCATTTAAATTGGAAGCCATGTAGCTTTAGAGTTGATTCTGTGGAAACTACTATATTTTTGAAAAAGAAGACCATCTATCAAACCTAGGAACTGAAGAAACCTTTTGTTGACCTACTGTGTCAGTAAAGAAAAACGTGTGATATACAAAGTCTAGTTTAGTCTCAAGTTAAGGTTTTGTATTTGTATCCCTTAGTGACAGAAAGATTCACTCTCTTCACATCTTAGGATAAAACACAGTGACAAGAAATAGGATAAACATTTATAATTTACGAGCATGGTGATAATTTGAGGCTTAAATATCAAAGGACAGATCAACAAACAGAAAATATAAGCAAACAAACTCAGTCTAGCTATAGCTGTCTGAGATGAGGCAGATCATGACAGCTCTCTGAAGATGGGGACCGATACCTCTCGTGATAAAACACAGGCACACAAGCAGCAGCATGGTTGTGGTTCTTGGCATTTGCACTGAGCAGAACCACACACACACACAGATACCCAGTAAGTGCCCTGCTGCAGCAGAAGACAGCTCTCTGCTGCTATGGTCCTCTGGGTCCAGCTGTATCAGCTTTGTTACATAACTGATTAAATGGGGCTACATAATAATTGCATCTCTCATGTGTCTATCATCATTCCCAGAAGTATGGCTGCTACACTGAGAGTGAGTGCATGTGTTAATCTCTTCAGCAAAGAACTCATCTGCCAGTAGGAGAATCCCCAAAGCAGCTACGGTCTTATTTACTTGAGCTGTGGAAGCTCATACCCACATGACAGCTCAGATGACAGTCATACCATATGAGTCAGGCAAGCAAGAGGATGTCTCTGGTACTCAAATGATTTTAAATGTGATCGAGAATCTGCAATGAGCCCTGCTGACCTTTGTTTTTCAGTCTGCAGTAGAGTGATTAGTGACATAGGCAGGGTTAGACTGTGTAGCCAAAAGTAATTAATTTCCATTTGTGGGAAACTTTAACCTTAGCATCAGAGAAAATGTGTGTGTCACTTCTGATGCATGCAAAGGTAGTGAAGAATAAAGAAAAGCTGGGGGGAGGGAAGGAATTAATGGCAAAAATAATGTGAAAAGCACAGAAAAGCAGATCAGACAGACTTGCAGGCATTTCAGTCCCACTTATATTGCTTCAGAGTACTGGCTGTTTGCAATCAGCAAGACAAAATCTACTGAACATGGAAGTCAGTTGAATAAGGAATAGGTAATTTATCATGTTAGTAAAGAATTCTTCTATTTAATCTTACAGCTTCCCATTATTATAGCATCTTTCCTTTTTATTTATAAGAGGTTGAAGAGGTCTGCATTGAAACATAATTGGTTATGGCTGCTAGCCACCTAACAAAGTTAATTGTTGGTCGTCTGTGCATTGGTCCTGAGAGAAAATCCTATGTCTGTACAAATTAGTTGGAGACCACTGTCTCACAAAACAGTCAGAAAAAATCCTTTATCCATTCCTAAACAGAGTTGTGATAGATTATTGGGGTTTTGAGGGAAAGGACAAAGTATAGTACTAATCATGAATGACAAGGCTTCTTCACCATTGAATTCAATTCAAATCAAAGGGTACAAGCATTAAGGAACTGAATTCACAGATGATTCTGGCAGATACTAATTATTTTCAAACCCATTCTACTTTAAGAAGTCACTGGTGCTGAGTGGATTATTTCAGGTTTTGAAAGACTGGGATTATTATATTTCTGGTATTTAACTCCAGAATTCATCCCTCCCCTTACATTTTGAAATACAGATATTTTTAAGTATTTATAATCATGGATTTTCATTCCTTCAGAAAAATTTTTTTTTTCTTTCAATCTCAAAAAATTTAAGAGACTCCCTTTACTGAATCCTTATGGAACATTCGAAAAGAGCAGGTTAAGACTTCATTAAAATCCATCCAAAATTCCCACAAAAGTAGATGAAAACGTCCATAGGATGCAGAATATTATCCAATACAGATAGTGTCCTATTAGTGTCCTATTATTCAAAAGCACAGATTTAAATACTTGTTTAGCAATTCTTTAATAAAACACATTTGAAAATACTTCTTTTTTTTCCTGCAATAATTTACCCGTGGTGAATCACAAGTCATAAATGAAGCAACAGAGACAAGTTCATAGCTTTAGTGGTGAAGTAAAGTTCAAAGCGGTGCAGAAATCCCTGTTTAGCAAGGCTGTTGACACATCATTTTATTCTGCCTGTAGAAATTTCTGTTCTCACTCCCTTACCAGCTTTTTGGCACTGTCCCTTTCCACACAGGTTACTGCCCCTGGAAATCGACCACTCATCTGAACCTTCCTGCTAAGCTTCAGTTCAAATGAAGTTGGGAAGGTTAAAATGTTGGTGACTGGAGGCAGGCTGGGACAAAACAGTATATTTTTGCCTGCACAGCTGCAGTCAGAGGGGATGTGTGAACAAGCCTTAAGGCTCCACAGCTGCTTCCCAGAGTTATAGCAGCCTGGTCTTCTGCTAATGCAGATAGCTGCCATTGCACAAGAGAAGCAGTGGGTGAGAAGGCAATAATGTGTCTAGCAGGACATCTTTTGATCCTCCCTCTCCCTGATTCCCACGAAATCTAGTTCCCCATAAGCAGGGACTTTATGCTAAATCCATTGTGCTGAGACCACCTGACAATGCAGAAGTCAAGACAGAGTTTATGAGCTACCTATAAAAAATTTATAAATTTAAGAAGAAATATTTTCTTGCTGAAAAATACAATTTCTGAGGTACAAATATTCATTAATATCTCACAGATAATTCAATATTGACAATATTGTTGTTCCTCTGCACTGTTACAAGAAATTTATAGAAATGTGTCTCAGGCTTATAGGTGGAACCTTGAAAAAACAACCAAAAAGCTTTGAAATCAGATACTTTAGAAAAATTACTATAAATAATGGTTTTAAATTTACCCCCTCTCCCTCCACCAATTATCATATTATTTGGACTTATATAATGCTTCAAGGTTTAGAGTTTTCAAAATTGTAATAATGAATTTACTCCAAGTAATTGAATTTTCTACCTTAGTTTAATTTGGAAGTAGACTCTAAACAAAGAAAATCCATGATATGCACATTATGATGAATAGCAGTAAACTGTTTTAGAGAAAGAAGCATAAAACTCAGCTCTGGTTTTGTTTGATTTGTGCATGTCTGTATATTCTTAGTGAAATCAGAATAGAAATAGAAATAGAAAAAAGCAAGTAAATAATTTAATTATGCAAAAAATACAGTTAGGCACAAATAAGAAAGTGATTGGAATAGCATTAAGCTATCCAGTTTTTTTTTTTTTTCCTTTTCTTCCCCCCTCTATCATTTTTTGGGAAATTTTCAGCTTGAAAAGGTTGAAAAAGCATGGATAAGTTTAAATGCTTAGCTGAATCTAGATACTGAAATCCTTAATATTCTGCAATTGCTGCACTCAAGTCAATGTTTCAACAATGTAATTTTGTGAAAGAAATTACAACCACACTGAACAGAGTGAAAGGCCTAGACAGATATATCTCTTTCTGATATTAAACCAGCTCTCTCTTTTTTTTAGGGACAATCTTAAAAGATCAGTTGCTCAGCATACTTTCTAGTCAAACTGAGTGATTTGGTACTATACTCAAATATTGTCTCTTATGACAGAAATCAAAGGAATATTAACAGCATGGAAATCCCTTTCAGAGAAAAAGTACGAAATTTTAATACGTATATTTGTTCAGAGCCATTAAAAAATCTCACTTCTTTCACAAACCAAAACACTAGAAGCTTAACGCCCTCAAAAATGCTGATGATGTCTGAATGCCTTACTCAGGATAGGCTATTGTTAACAAATTTACTATTGAGCAGAGATTTTAGAAATTAACCCTCTGTTCAAACTAACTAAAGTTGTATGTGAACCAGAACCTCTGTTCTTACTAATTTCTTTGCTCTATAACTATATTGAAACCAGAATTACACTCTTTTTATGCAGTTCATAATTTCTGACAAGACATAACAAAAAAACCCCAAACCCTTATATAGGAAAAAAATCTCTTCTACAGTGTGGTCTTAGACCAAAGGAGTGTGGATAAAGCTAAGTATAAGCCAGCTGACTTCTGTATTTCAGAGCAATTTTTAACAATGTCTAACTTTTTCCAAGCTTATTTTCAGAAAATTTTGTAGAATAGAGGCAAATAATTTTCTCTTTCTGTCAGGACTTCCAACTCAGTTGCCTGAGAAGAAAGTTAGAGTGAAATATTTTTGCTTTAGGTTGTTTAAAGATCCTGAGCAGTACCTGCCAGGCATATTATTATGTTAATGAACATTGTACAAAGCAGCAATGTTCCCTCAAAATAGCTGAAACATTTGATAACATAATGGCTATGTTTCTGACTGTAAAGTTCACAGAGGTTTCTTATTAATACAGGAATGAACTTGTTTTGAGATCTTGTCCTCTGCACTGGTTTTGGCTGGGGTAATTTTTTTCCTTGCAGCTGGTATGGGGGCTGTGTTTTGGATTTGTGAAAAAGCAGTGTTGATGGCACACCAATACTTTAGCTATGGCTGAACAGTGCTTAGACAGAATCAGGATCTTTTCTGCTTCTCACACTCCCTGCCAATGAGCAGGCTGGAGGTACACTAGGATTTGTGTGGGGACACAGCTGGGACAGCTGATCCCAACTGGCCAAAGGGATATTCCAGACCAAGTGGTGTCAATGCTCATATATAAACCAGAGCGAAGGCTGGCCAGGGGCTGTTGCTCAGAGACTGGCTGGGCATTGGTTGGTGGTGGTTTTTTCACTTTTAAAAATTAATTTTTATTTTCCTTACATTATTTTCATATATTATATACATAATTCAGTTATTAATCCATTTTTATCTTAACCAATGAGTTGTCTCTTAATTACCTTTCCAATCCTGTTTTCACATCCTACTGGGTTTGGGGGTAGTGAGTGAATGGCTGTGTGGTGCTCCATTTCCAGCTGATATTAAACTAGAACATCCTCATTTTTTCTTCCTTCCCTAACTGTCTCCTTCAGCTTTGCAATAAAATTTTTTGCTGTGAAGTTCCTACTGACCAAGCATCCATTGTGGAGAATTGATGTATATCTTTAAGAGCTTTGGAGGAGCAGAAAAGACTAAAGTGATTCCTATTTCCAATGAGATAAGGCACTGTGCAAGCTCAGACCAGCATTTTTTCTTTGCTTTTTACTTTTACTGTTTGAGAATCAGAACTGCAGCTGTTACAGAATTGTCAATGGGATGTTAGATCATGCAAAAAACAACCCCACAGTTTAGGTTCTAAATCTAAGTCCCAGCTTAAGTCAGCCAGATGGAGGAAACTTCAATGCTGAAGTACTCTTTCTCTATAACAGTGTCTCTAGTTCTATTTTTTCTAGTAGTTAATGATGAAAATGATGGATCAGGCCCTAAGATCAAAATATCTGGGAGTAGAAATGCAGGAATTCCAGACAGATGGGTAAGAGCAGTCAGCTTACTGCTGTTATGAGTTACTACTGTCTAGTAACTGTGCTCTGGTAAGTCCATATTTAGAGTGACAGCTGAGAAATAAATCTCATTAACATAAACCATGATGGAAGGAAAGAGGGAGAGACTTCAAGTAGTATCTGCTTTTTGTTGAGATGTATTTTTTTTTTTTAATTTCAGCTGTAGCATTTGGTTTGGTTTGATTTTTGCCTTTACTGAATTAACATTCTACCTTGTATCATGGTCTGTTAATGTTTTGCTTTAAATATTTACATGTGTGCTCAAGAAAATTTCTGCATTATTTGCAGTACTCAAAGTCCCTAAAAATACACATCTGAGTCTTGTATTAACTAAAGGGACATTTTTGTAGGAATTACTATATTCTCTTACAGTGCAGTCAATGCAAAAATCAAGCCCACTCAGTGTACTATTGGCAAAGGATGGGAGGAAGGAATTAAGAAAGAAAATAGAGAATGGCAAAATCAGCCAAATCACAGGCAGAAGAGATTCTGAAGGGCTGTGTTTTGGGAATGCTGCATAGTACCTTGAATTTTTTAAAATACACTGCAAGTAAATGGTAAAGTAGAGGGATTAGCATGATAGTAAATTAAATCTTTCACCAGACTTCTTTTTTTCAGAAGAGTTTGATATTTAAGAGGTGTGTATTAAAAGTCACAATAGGAACAGAAGTTGCTGAAATACATTAATCTTAAATTATTGTTAATTCTTTGAGCTTAGCTCAGTGTGTTAGGGCCTGGAGCTAATAATGCCAGGGTTGTGGGTTCAATCCCCATCCATTTATGAGTTGGACTTGATCCTTGCAGATCCCTTCCAAGTCAGAATATTCTGTGAATATGATACATATTACTTAGAAGTAAATATAACCCAAAATTTCTTGTACAGCAACACCATATGTCTAATTTTTAATGAAAAATATTAATTTTCAAGAAATCTTTAATATGCCAGAATCTATCTATAACCATGTTCTATTTAATTTTGGTTCATATGCATAATTATAGTCTCAATTTATCACAATTATTTCAAAATTTTCAATATAAAGCAGAGCAATTGCAGTTAACGTTAGTATATTAAATGCTTTTTTTGATCTGAAAGTTTTTAAAAGTAGAAATTAATTAGGTTCTTTCATTCAGTAAATTTTGGGAGTTTAGCATTTGAATTCCTTTGTCTTCCTTGGAAAGGATGTTTAATGTGCTTTGCATGGTTTCTTTGCATAGTTATGAACGTATAATGCATTGCTTAAATGTCACACAAAATACTACTGATTGAAAATCAAGAACTTCTGGTAGAATAAAACATAGTTTCTGCAGATAACATTGCTTCCTCTCTCAGTGGTATCAGTTTTACTGAAAGTTCACTCTCCAATGAGCTCTGACAAAGATATATGTCATATCAGGTGATGAAAAAAATTTATCATTGGTTAAGAGTCATTTGGTGGTCAACAAGCCACTTGCCCTCAAAATAGAGTTCAACCAGAGTTTAAATGGTGTGGGGGCCTCTTGAAAACACTGTACAACTGAGAGAAAGGGAACAGGCTAGGAAACAAAGATGGCTTTTATTCTCAGATTGAAGAGGAAAAAACTGCAAAGCTCAGGTGGGATGAACTACGCAGTCTTTCACAGCCAACACCCTCTTGTGTTGCTGTCATCTGCTCACTGCAGTCAGTTCCACCACTGAACAACTGGTGATTACAAGCAAGAGAGTGGAATAAAGACAATACAATGCTCTTTCTTAATGTTTTTAATTAATTTTTTTTCAGATTTTTTTCTCAAGATCGTGATCTATCAGTTTCTTGACTTACAGCAGATATTAGACAAAAACAGCTATACAAAAGGTCTGCAAAACTTGCAGGAACAGGGGTTCTGTTAATTTTCATTACATAAGGTGCCATAAAGAAGAAATCTTCATATATCACTAAAAGGAGATTTCAGAACTAAGACAAAATCAAATACATTTCACATGGATAACTTACAGCATGCTACCTCTTTCAAATTTCAGTTTATTACTGTATGAAAGCCATGAGAAATACTAGATGTGTTGCTGTCTTTTATAAAATAACTAAAGGAATAAAGGACAAAGTTAGATTTGTTAGGTGGACTTCTCAATGTAAAAAGGTTCTGAGAAAATAGGTCCTGTTTAAGCTAGCAAAAATAAAAATTTTGGGTAAACTTACAGGCCTGGAGCTAGAATTTGGACTTTTTAATAAGACCTCATCTGGGAGATGTCTAACATTTTAAAAATGGTGAACTCAGCAAATTAAGCAAATTTTAATATCAAAACAGAAAAAAAAAGCTAGTAAAAATTCTCATGGGCAGGTGTATTTACTAATATGAGTGCTTGGATGAGACTAAAATATCCTTGTATGGCAAGCACCTTAAAAAAGTTATATTGACCCTATTCATCCATGTCTGATCACTGCTGGCATTCCATGAATTGCTACTGGAGGAAGGGCAGACCTCAGGGTATAGATTCTACACACCCCATCACTCTCAGCATTGAAGAATACGAAAAACAGAAAACAAAGTTAGGTAACTTAAAATGACTTTTTAAACAGACGGTATAAAAAATTCCTCTCTTCTGCTTATGTAAAGGAACGCAAACTACAATTTTAACAAAAAAATAAAAGATACAGCAGAGAACATCCAGCCTAACAAGACAGGGGGGACAGCCTCAGTAGGTGTTCCTGTATAGATACAAGCTCTTTAAGCCAAGTTTACTGTGCTGTTGAGGTTATGATGGTAATATCTGATCATTTAGAGTTCTGACAATAGCGTAGACCTTTGCAAGTCTGCTTGCAACTTATTATGACATCCCTTTCCTGTAAAAAGTAGCGTTTGATTCATACGTGTCCATGTGCACGGATAAGCAATTAGGAGACCTAGCTGACTACCTAGCTGACTGAGAAGAGATGCTCAGGTGACTATAGAACAAAGATTAGAGATCACTGCAAGGAAAGAGGTAGGAACAGCAGGAGCTGAAGGACCATTCAAGGAACTCAGAAGCAAATACAGCCATGCTCTGGGGTGTGGGTCTCTTTGTGATGAGGATGCTGCGTTCACAGGAGTGGGGATGAGTGTAGATGTATGTGTGACTAGAATGAAAGGACTGAATAATAAGAACAGTATTATGCAGGAAGATAAGAAGTTGTTATCAAAACTCCTTTCTAAAATTTGTATTTCCATTCTGTTTCACTCAGTTGCTATGAGGCTAATGCTAAAATTTGCATTTTCTTATTTAAATTTTATTTAGACCTTTCCTTTAAATATAAAATCTTTTAAGTCTGTGCAACTAGGAGTTTCAGTTTTCTCCTCAAAGACATGACTGATTTGGAATGCCTTTTTTCTTATGTCTCCTTCTGCTTACCAATTAAAACGTACTTTATTAGTGATCATCTGGCACTTCAATTTAATCTTTTTTTTTTATATTCTCAGCTTACACTTGCTGTTCCTTACAGTCTCTTCAATATTAGTATAAATATCATATCTCGGTAAATAATAGGCCCAGATGAATAATGGTTTGCTAACTTTTTACCTCTAAAAGTATTCATTGTGGACCCTATTGCCAATGCCACAATGTCACAGTGGAGAAATGAACAGCTGTATAGATGTTTGCAAAAATGCTTATAAATCTTGCAAAAAATTTTAATTTCACATAAAGAATGATAACAGAATCAGAATCTCTTTTACATGTGTTCTTATTTTCTTAGTCACCCAAACATTCAGTTCAGGATGAAACAATAATTAACAGATAGACTATTAAAGATGTTTGAGTAGATAGATGCATGCTAAAACCTCTTGCAGAATTTGAAAATAATGCCAGGAACTCACTCCCTCATTGCTGAAGACCCATGTATAGTCAAGGTGCATTTTCACTTACTTCCATTGCTCCATTTTCAAAAGACAGATTTTCTGACTTAATTAATTTTCTTTTTTGCTGTTTATCACAGTGGAAATATCAATCAGGGAAATGTAGCTGAATCTTGAATAGCCAGCACTCATGATATTGGGATTAGTTCTAGTGTTGTCTCTCTTTTCAAAAATATTTTTAAACACAGCAAATGGATTAATTCATTCAGAGATGACTACCTGAAAACTAATACTTCATCTGTAGTTAAAATTTATTAAAATATACTCAAATGATTTATGATTCTTGCTGAAGATTATTTTAATAACACCTCATAGTCTATGAATAAATAGTTTGTTTTATTTATCTCCTCTATACTCTTTAATTCCAAGTTATTTTCCCTCTTCATACCTGTGACTTGTGTGCTGGTAAATGCTTTAAACTTTGTACAATACTGTGGACAATGGATATGCTTTTTAGCTGTCCCAAGAAGTATATAGACTCTTTAAAAATGCACTTCGGATAACACATAGAAAGATCATCTAGAACTCATAAGGAGGCATTTAGAGAAAGAAACTTGGAGTTTCTTGTGTTTGTCAGTTTTCTCACTAAGAGATATAATATAAAGAAACAAGATTGATTTAAAAGGTAACTACTTCCCAGTCTGGAAACAAAGCCAAAAGATGAAAAGAAAACTTCCCAGCACAGAAAAAATTATTTACTTTCTTAATAGCAAGCCTAAGGTGATAAAATCTGCCTGATCAACAGTCATGGAAAGAAGTGTCTTCCTATAACAGAAAAGTCAGATTCATTGAACTGAAAGTGATTCAACCAAGTAAGGACAGCTATCCGGCTTTCCATCTGTTATGTGAACAGGCCTGTTCACTCACATCTTACTTGGGAAGTGTTACCCTTGGGTCTTGCATAGTAGGCTTATTTTCATTGTCATTGAGCTTTGAGTTGGCTATGGCCAAAAAAGGCATCTACAGAAAGGGTGCTTTGTTTCTCGCCAAAAATATAGCCAGAACCTGAGGCTGCAGTCTGACAGATGAAGGCTTGTTTCACTCTAAAGCATTTTCCTAGAATGCCTCCTCCTTGAGCTTTCTCTTCTATAATTTTGGGCTAAATTAACTCCTATGAGAGACCTTGAGGCACAGTCCTCTCAAAAAATAAGAAATGTGTGCTATGAAAGGTGAAAGCCCTTCTGGAGTTTAGATTGATATTAAATACTGATTAATGGTAAAGTGTTTAAAACTGAAGAAGAAAATCTCAAGCCAAGCCATTTGGCAAAAATGCAATCCATTACATGAATAGACATGCCGGGCTTCAGGGAGATCTTTGTCTTCCTCATTTCTCTCCATCCAGCTCTTTTAATTTGTGTTTTGTAGCTATCTATCTTCAGCTTAAAATTATGTTGTTGTCCATTCCAAATCTTATGCCTTCAGCTCCTATCTCTCATTACATAAACTTTAGTAACTGTCCCACCTAGCTACTTTTGAACTTGTCTCTCTTTTGAGGTATAGGATCTAGTTTTAACTACTTATAGAGGAAGACGAAGAAAAATATCATACACAGTGATAAAAAAGAAAAAGGGAAAAAAAGGAGAGGAACAAATAATCACATCCTTAACTAAACAACTCAACAAGCAAAAACAGTGAAATCACCTTTTAAAATCCTACTGTCCTTATTGCTCCTGTAGGTACCATTAATCTCTGAGAATTTTTTGTTCTTTCCAGGCAGCAATCAATAAAATGGAACAAAATTTCTGGTGGTTATAGACTCTTAATTAACTATGCTACAGAAATTTTTGCAGAACTGAGGGCATCATCAAGAAATTAATAATTGATGTGCCTGTTCTGCTCTGCAGTACTTGTTAATATTCATTAATGGCCATTTTCAAAACTATAAAACAGGAAAAGTGAGAAAGAATAAAAACAAAGTGATAAAGATATACCGGAAAATGTACAGTAGAGAGAATGTAGTAGAAAAAATAGATATAGAATAAAAACACAGGAAAAAGGAAAATAGAAAGAAAAAAGTAGATAAACAAAGTAGAAATATTTGTATAATTATTAAATGGAGGGGGAAGAGAAAGATGTTTCTATCTTTAATCAGAAGGCGAAAACAAAAACATTGGTTAATAAAGTAATTTCTTTGGAATTAGAACGTTGGATGAAATCATTCTGTAAGAGAAGGCAGTTGTGAGATTCTGCATAAATACTTTACCTTCTAATTGACTATGCAGCACAGTATTGAACAATATATTTACAGCAGTATTCCAATTTAAATAAAAAACCTAGGGTTTTTTTGTCAAGAGTCTAATTCAGTATTTTGTGTTGCACCAGATACACTTAGCAACAACAGTTAAGTCTCCTGCCTAGATAACACTCTTATTTGTGTTAGAACTTGTGGCATTCTCTTCAAGCTTCATGTTCAGTAATATCTAGGCAGATCTTACTGTGCTCATTATTTTTTAACCCTAGGTCCAAATTATTAAAACTTAGTTACCTAAGCCTTCATGCATGTGATATAAATAATTAATCTCAGAGTGTCTGTCCTGCCACAGATGATTTGGTAAGTATATCCAAGTCTACTCTGTGGTCGTATTTGCACAGATTAAAATCCAGAGAAATTAAGAGAAGCACGGTTGTCATGTATATAAATAAATCTGCATCTAGACTGAAATAAGTAAATCAAAGATTTTTTTTTAATAAGCAGAAGGAATTAATTGTGTTTCAGTACAAAGCAAAACCAAATAAACTTTGAAAGCTTGGTTTAAATAATACCTATGTCTTTTACAAGATCAGTTCACACTGATGAATTTCGGCCAAAAAACATTTTCTTTTAGGAATTTTAGTGAATCCCCATTTGCAAAAGAACAACCCTGAGAACAAAATCCTGCTTTTCTTACTGAAAATGATAGTTTTATTTGCAATGTCAGTGGCAGTGGAATCAGACCAGAGACCGTATCTGTGATGGGATTTTTTCCCCAGGTTTGTAATGAGTCCATCTCTGTTTCTTTGTGTGAACATAGGAGTTTAACTGTGTAGCTGCAATTACCTGTGAGGAGCAAACTGGAAATTAAATCTCCTTTGGGATCTCTATTATGTAAATATAAAAACTCAAACACATAAAAGCAGTATGAATTCAGTAGAGGAATATGCACTACCTTTCAGAATTTGCAACACATGCCATATTCAGGAAAACAGGTTAATCTGCTTTCCCTCTCTGTCTTTTGAAATGACACCATGACAGACATATTTATTAAATCTATGTATTTTATGCCAGTGAGTGTAGATTTCATGTATTTGTTTATTTCTTATTTATAACTCTTAGCTATTTATTTATTGATAAAACTGCCTCTCTTGATCTATTTAACCTTGGCAGTGTCTGTAGATACTCTATCCTATGTAGTCTCTTCACTTTGGCTGTTTTTCAAAGGCATCTAAAACATGGAGAAACATTTCCCACTTGACTGCTGGGTTAGTAAATTTGGAATGTGCATTAAAAAATGAATACCATGTACATGTAATCAAGAAGAATAAATACAAATGCTAACTTTGAAGTTGGATAAAAGTTATATTTTGCAATATGTACGCACATGAATCAATCCCCATTTCTCTCATAAATTTGTCACTGTTTGTTTTTTTATTTATTTATAAGAAATATTTATATTATTTATTTATTAGATTTTTTATTTTATATTTATTTATTTATAATAAATATATCTGATAAATAGATTTAGCTAGATCAGTGATAAATAGCCTCCTCAAAAAGAAATATTCCAACAAGGTAATAATTATGCTAGAGTATAACATGGACTGCACAATTTGCAATATGCATTCACTTAAGGCTATTGATCTTTAAAAGTAACTAATATACTTTCCTAACATTCTGGCTGAGAAGCTCTTCAAATAAATTCTCTAAAATATAGTCTTGAATGTTTTCACATATAAGACTGACTGCTTCCTTTTCCAATAAAAATGTGGAAATTCTAGAAGCTTTTGTGGAAATTGAAGCATGGAAGTATTGGTCTTTGAATCTTGGGTTTCTCTTCTTCCAGGTGACAACAAGAGAGAGAGGACAATGTTGTCTGAATGTATATTTCTCTTTAGTTAGCAACAGTCAAGACAAAAGATCTGCATTGATTTTTCTTTCTTCTATCTGTCGTTACTTATTTCTTCTAAATTCTTAGAATGACTGAATGACAGAATATCCTGAGCTAGAATGGACCCACAAACATCATCCAAGTCCAACTCCTGGCCCTGCACAGAACAGAAGCAAGAATCACACCATGTGCCTCACAGTGTTGTCCAAATGTTTCATGAGCTCTTTCTAGATTGGTGCTATGACCACTGCCCTAGAGAGCCTGTTCCAGTGTCTGTGTTCTGGGTTTAAGACTTTCTCCTAATATCCTACCTAAACCTCCCCCTTGATGCCATTCCCTTGGGTCCCTGTCACCACTGAGATCAGTACCTACCTCTCCTCTTCCCCTCATGAGGAAGTTGAAGAAGTTGAAGATTTCGATGAGGTCTCATCCTCCTCTTCTCCAGGCTGCACAAATCAGGAGACCACAACCTCTCCACACTCAGCTTCCCCTCAAGTCCCTTCACCATCTTCATTGGCCTCCCATGGTGCCCATTTACAGCTTTACATTTCTTATAGTTTGGCACCACAAACTGCCCCCAGCACTTGATGTGAGGCTGCCCCAGTGCACGGCAGAGCAGGATAATCCCCTCCCTTGCCCAGGACAGGGCTGGCTCTCTGGGCTGCCAGGGCACTGCTGGCTTACATTCAACTTGCCTTCCACCAGGATCCCCAGGTTCCTTTCCCCAGCACTGCTTTCCAGCATCTCATTCCCAAGCTGTCTGTACATCCAGGGTTGCACTATTCTAGGTGCAGAATCCAGCGCTTTCTCTTGTTGAACTTCACATGGTTGGTGATCGCCCAGTCCTCTGACTTATTGAGGTCTCTCTGCGGGGCCTCCCTGCCTTCGAGGCAGTCAACTGCTCCTCACAGTTTGTTTCATCAGCAGACCTAAGTAGTATCTCTTCAAGTCCTGCACCCAAGTCATTCATGAAGATATTGAAGAGCACAGGGCTGAGGATGGAGCCCTGTGGAACCCCACCAGTGACAGGTCCCAGTCTGATGTCACCCTGCAGCCCTTTGTACCCGATCTGTGAGCCAGCCGCTGGCCAGTGAGCCACCATGTACTCATTGTATGATGGGTTTATCCAGCTGTGTGATGGACATTTTGTCCAGAAGAATTTTGTGAGAGACAGTATCAAAAGCTTTGCTGAAAATCAAGAAGATTATATCAACTGACTTCCCTTGATCAATTGGGTGGGTTACCCTGTCCTAAAAGGAAGCAGGACGTTTCACTAATAAAGCTGTGGTGTCTGTGACAAATGACTGTGTCTTCACTGCTGTGGACTCCTGAGAGTGTAGCCTTTTATGAGAACAACACATCAACTTCTCACTCATTCTCAAGAATACTGCACAGATTTTCCACTTCCTCCCATCATTCCTTCACCAGCAGGCACAGCTCATTGACAACAACCTATCTTCTGCAAAAGGAATGACTGTCAGCCCTGATCTCATGGAGAGGCATCAGGAGCTCCTGTCAACCTGAGACCTGAGGAGCTACATCTGCCATCAGAAGAGGTGTCTGGCTGGAGGTCTCTGACATGGCTACTGCAATGACTCCATGCAGCCACATTTTTATACAATGGAGAATTACTTATTGAAGGTGTAACAACTGTATTTCTTCTACTCTTCTACACTGGTCACATCACAACAATCACAGAAACTTTTTGCACCTCAATTTTCATTAACAGTGGACATTTACCTTCCACCTTTCTGTACTGAAATTTCTAGTGAATAATATATGCTATTTTTGCAATAGATTATTATTATGATTTGGGAAAATTACAGGAAAAAAATGCTATTATTTGATCAGCAAGATCACAGAAAAGTACTGCATTTTTATATTAGTTTGACAAAATAAAATGCTAAATGCACTTATATGCCAATAAATTTCTCTATTTAACTTAGAAATTTTAAAAGAAAATGTCCTTGCATGATCAAATGTCACCAACATTGCCATTAATTACTATTATAAAATTAATTTGGTGGTCTAATTCAGCAATAGTTCAGGATAAGAGCTGATTAACTAGTTTTATCGAACTTTCCTTCTTGCAAGAGGTCAGAATTTATAAAATATTCCCTGTTTCCTAGCTTAAGTCTTCTAAAGTCTTTCCTTCCCTGTGTCTCTCTCTGACAGAAAAGGAAGAAGTGTGACAGAAGAGTTAATCCATTCATGAGTCATATGTGACAGACAAGAATTAAATCCAAGAATAAATTATAATAATTTCATAAACTCTGCATCCATAAAAGCCAAGACAATTAACATGCAAAAATGTGGTAACCTCCTGCCAAGACAATTAACATGCAAAATCATAGTCATTAAGGCCAGCACCAAGGGCAAATGTTTTTAGAGAGAGGGATTTTTGCTTGCAGTGTTAAAATATGAAGGTGAAACAAGAAAATGGATGGTTATTTTTCTTTTTTTTTTTTTAGCACAGACTAGCAGGGAAACAAGAAATGGAAGAGGCAAAATGGGCAATATTTAGGCCTTGTTTGAACAGAACACGTTGTTGATGTTTAAAAATGAGCTTGCTAACCCAAAGGTTTTACAAGATTTGAGTCAAAGGACAGAAAAATAGTATTCCAGGTATTTGAAAGCAAGAAGATTATTTCTCTGACTGGCTAGACAAAAGTGTCAAAGAGATGAAAAGGAGTCTAAAATCACATGATGATGTAACATGTCTGATATGTTCTGGTTTAAATTTCTCTAAGTACTCTACATGAGATAATATGCAAATTTTGTCTTATTTGAATCTGATTAAATCTATTAATAAATCCTGGTTTTAGTTATACCACTTGAACCATTGGATTTCTCAAGGACTGTTACACATACGGTTCCAAAGAGAGGAAAAAATGTTTAAGGTTTAGGATGATATCCTGTAGGGAAAGCATCTGTAACTGAGCAGCATTCTCAGAAGGGAATCTCCTGGAAGTTATCTCCTGGAAGGCAAGAAGTTTAGAACAAATGATAAATGCTGCAATTTCCTGTCCAGCTTTTCTAAACTTATCAGCTTAAATGGACAAGTCATTGGCTGTCAGATACCAGAGGGTTTCCCCACCCCCTCTTTTTTAAAATAATCTTTCCCTTGACTATTTTGGTAAGGCTTAAAGAAAAGTGGAAAATGAACAAATATACATAGCATGACCAAAAGTGGAAAATTAAGAAAGGCCAAGGAACAGAAAAAAAAAATAATTCAATAGTTATGAGAAATGGGACATTGAGGGCAGGACAGGATGCAAAGCTGAGGATGAGGTAACTGATACATGGTATGGTGTTGCAACCATTTGTATGATCATGCAATCCATTATTAAATTAAGCTTAGTTGTTTGCTATGCTACATGGTTCTGTAAAGTAAAATTTTCTTGTTGCAGCAACAGAATGGGCTGTATCCTGAAGAAAAGTACATGCTATCCAGGATCCAGGATCACTGACCTGTCAACTCTGTACTTTACAACTCTGCACTGATAAGAGATGTTCTTTTCAGTGTTCATCTAACCATTCCCCTGTCGGCAGAGTTCCTTAAGAGTACGTAGCATACAGGGGTTTTTTATAATCATCCACATAAAGCTGAATAGCACTTTTCCATTAATTTTCACCTCAAATAATCCAAATTTTCTCAGGTCTCACGCATGACACAAGCCTCTGAGTAGCCAGGAAACTTTGCATCAATAGGACTTTATCAGAGAGCTATTGACATTTTTTCTGATTCTCTATTGTTACTGATTGTCAGGTTGCTCTTGAAAAATATACCAAAGTGAGCATGTATTGCATGAGCTTCAAAACAGCTGTGTCTGCCTTGAAGTTGGGGTTAACAAAGAAAAACCCACACTGCAGAGAGGACTATGAACTCTGTCTCTCCCATGGTCCACAAGAAACTCTCACCAGCATGCTTGATTTGTCAGAAGCACACATATTTCACATGTGGAGGAACCTGTTTGCATCTCTACCTGGCATTCTTCATTCCCTTCATTGTCACTCTAATTAACATGGGTGCTTCTTCAAGATGTTGGAGTAATTGACCAGAGTAAAATACAATCTTCTTCTCCAAAATTCAGGAATATTGACCAAAATTCAGTGCCCCGATTAATCCATGGACTATTTTTATACAGTTTTGGGGGAGTAGCATCGACCTCTTTTCAAGTGCTTCACAACCTATCTTCTACGATCTTCACAAACACTCTTAAGTTGTCTGCTTCTAAAATATATTTCCTTGTTGTTTTCTGGATGTTACTCTGTTCCCTTCCTCTGTCTTTTCTGTATTCCTGATTTTTATTCCAGTGCTTGAATGTCATCAACAAGCTGTGTTTTTTCCTTTTTTTCCCCAAATAATTAACAAAGATATTAAGAAAGACTTAATCTAAAGTGAGACATTTCATCCTAATTTGATATTTTAATCTCTAGCATAGCACTTACTTTATGATCTTCTACACAGCTTTTAATCAAAATAACAATGTTTCTGTGTATCCCAAATGATTTATTTTTCAGGTAAGACATCATTTTTCACTTCATCAAAAGATTTACTGAAGTGTATCACATGTAGTGCTTTATTTCATCTAGTGATTTTTAAATTCCATTTTTAAAAATAAGTTATAGGAGCAAAATATTATCTACTTCCTTTACAGACATAAAACAAGTCTTTAATATAGCAAAACTGCTGCATAACAAAACTAGTTGTGCTTGCATTCAGCAGGAAGTGAGGTTGGCTCATTGACAGAAGAAAAAAAATAATAAAAAACAGGAAAAAAATGAGGCAGAAAGGAAAAATGCCAAAGTAAATAAGAAGTGTTTTGAACTATGGTAAAAGAGTATCTATATTAATACTTATTTCTGACAGTAGTCAAGAACAGGAAAAAGTTCAATAAGATTACCAATTATATCCCCTTTCCTCTACCTTCTCTTGCTCTGGCTTCATGCTTGAAGCAATTTATGGTTCAGTGAGTTCCCATATCAGAGATTGACAGGCATTACTTTCATGAATTTAACAGACTTCTTCAGAATTAAATGTCACAGTAAACTGGTTTGGTATTGTGCAAGTACTAGTACAGGATATTGCTTGTGACAATACTTCTTCCAGAACTTGATCCCTTCATTTATATTTCTGCATTTCATGTTGTAAGAACCACTGAACAGAACTTTCACTTATAACCTTTTTTATGTAATTCATGGCTTAGGCACATGTGCCATAACTCCCCTCAGTTATCATTTTGGGTTTTTTCCCAGGTTGTAAACTCACCTACTTTTTCTTGTAGGAAAGTTATTCCATACCTCTGGTCACCTCCACCTCATGCAATTTTTTTCAGATTAAATTGGCAGCTGCACATACAATTGAAGGCACAAGGACAGCTTGGATTTAAATAGTCCTTGTAGGGGTGTTTCCAATTTAATTCTTTGTGTGCTTCCTAATATTCATTTTGGCTCTCTGATGGCTGTGACCATTCAGCTCATGTTTTTGCAGACTGCAGATTAATATATTTATCTGCAAAAAAATCCAAGCTATCTTGAGTGATAAGAGTTCATCTGAAAAGCCAACATTTTGTCACTTTGTGGAGGTTATTTTTCTGCTTTCACATGTGGGTCGTTTACATTTACAAACAGTGAACTTATCTTTCATTTGGTTTTGACACATATCCCTTACTGTCTTTACCATAAAACAAAGACACTGTTTCAGTTTCTCTGCAGTGGATACTAGTTCAAAGAATTAATTTACCTTTTCTTTACATCATTCATTTCTTTGGCAAGTGTGGAAGGTAAAGCGAAGATATACATGACACACACAGAAAGCAAGAAAACAGTAAAATGAGAAAGGAATTAAAAACTGAATAAAAGGAAGCTACAAAATCTGAAATTACCTGGACAACTTGAATGGCAATCACATTAATTTCTACAGCAAGATGCAAACCCCAGAGTCTCCAGTTAGCTCCAATCTCTTGCCCTAGAGAGAAGCAGTGGAAGCCTAACATTCCCATTTAGATTTCTGGATTTTGAATTAATAAGATATTTGGTTGGTGGATATCAGTTGCAAATAATGATCCATTTCCCAAGTGCTATACCTTTCTTGCTTCTGGATAAAAATATACTTTCTGAGGTAAGTGTGACTATTTTTTTTACCTATCTGTATGGTGATAGAATGCCTGGAGATGGAGAGTTTCTCGTGCAGTTGGAGATGAGCGTGCTGAGTGACTGTCCTTTGGTGTGACAGACTTCCTGCAAAAAGTTAGAGAAGGCTTCAGTCTCTCTTCTGTACCCCATGTACAGAATTAAAATACCTCTCCACCTTATTAAAGTGCTTCTGACGTAATTTCTAACTTTGAAATAAGTCTTTTAAAAGAGCTGGATTTAATCAGTATAAATATGCTTTACATGGAATTAGTTATAGTGTTACCTCTGTTTTTTCATTGTTTCATTAGTGGCTAAATTACATAGATAAAGTTCCATCTAAATATAACACAATTTTACTCTGAATATGTCTTTTTAGAATGTTTACTTGCTAGATAAGCCCTCTAAAGGATCTAACTCTAGGAAAATCTTCATCCAAAGGTCATTTTTTAATGCTGAAAAAAAACCACCATGATTTTTTTCTGAAATTGTCTTCTTTTGCATTCTCAGAGTTTTTGTCTAATGCCCCAGACCTACTTTATACTTCTTGGGTCCTTTTCTGCTAGGGGTATTTGATTGCTAGATATGATATTTATCAGTAAACAGAAACTGGGGGATGGCAGTAGGGGGATGTCTCTGGTTACAAATAGCAGGTTTGAGCGACAGAGACAACTCCAGTGTGGCAGAGAGTAACCTGCTCTCGAGGCACTAGTGATGCACAGAAATGCTTGTGCACATTCAGGGGACAGAAAAACGTGCAGTGACTCACAGCCATTCATTTATTTCCTATGTACTCAACTCTGACTTCTCTCACTTGCATAGAGACAGCAAGACTTTTCCCTGATAGATATACAGCTAATCCTCTGTGCCGTCATCAGATAGATTACTTGATTGCTACTATAATACCGCTTCTCTTTTCCTATCCTTATCCTCTCAGTGATTATTCTATGGATTTTTTTTCCTCTGTTGAAGATCCTGCTTTTAGAGGTAATATTTTGATAAATCAACATTGTCACAAATCTTATGCCTTCAGTTCAGCTTTCACATTTTCCCTTTTCTGTTTCTTCCAGCTTTCTTCTCCCTTTTTGCTGCCTTGCTTCATGCAACTATTTCTTTACTGAAGGTTATTTAACTATTACTGGAAAATTTCCATGGAGTCTCTGTCTTCTTAAGTGATGCTGTGGTCAAAATTACAAGGAAGACTGTGCAGCTGAAGAATCAATTTCACAGTGAGGACTCAGTCATATTTATCATAGTAGAAGCATTTGTGTTTGGGTTTTTTTCGTTATTAAAATATGGTTTTATACATGGTTTTGCAAATATAATTTAACTGACAAATTATTGGTGATAGTTTTGATGGATATTACACAACATCCTCAGATAAATGTAGTATATAGGTCATTAGAATCACACAATCCCTCTTTCGCAGTGTCTTTTAAATAATCAACCAGCAGACAATGGGAAACATTAAAAAAATAGACACCATATTGGAAGAACATCATAATCCCATTTTTCCCAATAGATAATGAAAAGGACAACTACTGTTGTCCTTTGAAAGATATAAAGACTGTTGTCATAAAGCTAGTGCAATTTTATTTTTAAAACCCCAAACAAAGTAAACCCCTTAGTCTAAAAAGGTATGATTATTTTTCTTGGACAGTATCATGCTGTAGAGAGGTTCTGTTATGGTAAATTGAAATAAATTTTTGTTAGCTTGCGTGTGGTATTTTTAAGTACTCATTGATTTTCACAAGTTGACTGTCAAACTGTAGACAATATCACCTGAACATGGCTTGATAATTTGGTGTGGTTATAACTCTCTTACTTTTTAAAGTGATTTCTGGCTTTCTTAATAAATGCATGTTTTGCAGTGTACTACTGAAAAAAAAAATAGGCTCTTATGTCTTGAAGAAGCATTCCAAAACAAAAGCCTCTAATGTGCTTAGGGATTGAAGCTCATTTTCCTGAAGTATTATAGATGAAGTCTCTTTAGTTTCTTATTTATCCTAACAGAGTGCAAGCGCTGTGTACATCTCATCTGTGTCAGATCATATCCTCTTCATTCAGAATGCATAATCTGTTTTACTCAGCTCTTGTTTCTGAAGTGAAAAGAAGCATAGCATAATCTCATTTGAATTAACATCAGCAGTTCCAAATGCTCCATTAATTTTCACATAGCTATGAAGACTTGCAATAGCAGTTAACTCAAAAATCTCAGGTTTTTTGTTTTTGTGTTTGTTTTTTTTTTTTTGTTAGATTATGTATACAATAATACACACAGTAGAAAGATGTGGAATGAACTAAGGTGAAAATACACAATGTCATCACAGTAACTATGAAGAACATCTATAAAATCAGCTCATCTGTACTGACACCTCCAATGTTAATGTTGCATGAAAATGCACATCCTGTATCCTTTCCATTTGGCCTGTGTTAATGTAAATAATGACTCCAAATTTCTTAATTCATCACAGAACACTTATTTTTTGCATTTCTTTGTTTTGCCAAATTGCTAAGGAAGAGGTTTTATGTTTTCCAAAAATACTAGGACATGAAGGATGTGATGTGTTTGAATTAATTCCATTTTCATGGAAATTGATTCCAATTGCACTACTTGAGATAGATGTAAAAGTTCAATGGGACATATAGCAAAAAAAAAAAAAAAAAAAAGTAATTTGAAATATTAGGAGTGAAATCCTCGTCTTGATGAACTTAGTTTCCAGCATGGATGAGTATTTCATTAACATCTTGTCCCCAGGGCAAAATTTAAGGCTGACTAGATTACCAGGAGCTACCCACATGTACCCAAGGAATAAAACTATATGAATTTGTCAGTGACAAGTTGTTTGAAACCAATTAAATATCCTTTCCTGACAGGTACCAGATGTCAGGAAGGGAAGAGGCTGCTTAGGGAAATTGCAAGTGTTAATGGTGTAGTTCAATCATGCTAAACAAACAGTTTTATTTTGGGGTTATGGGAAGGGTGTGTATGCGTGCCTGGAAGACTTTCCAGGATTTCCTCCTTCTTCAAGACCTTTATTATATTTTTAAAAATATTATCTCTTCAGCTTTCGAGCAGTAGCAAAGAACACCAACCAAATAAAATGTAATTTTTCCTGATGGCATTTGGAAGAGGAAAGTTTTTGTTTGTTTCTCTTTTTGTTTAGTACATTTTCCTCTTATTTATCTTCTTCCTTTCATTTTTTTCTCCTCTTCCTATCTATCTTTTAAACTTTATTTTATAAACCTGATTTCTTTTATGGGGACCAAAAACCTTAACATTGATCACTTTTTCTGAGTCTCATGCCGGAGGTGTGTTCATTTATTACGCAAATAGTTTTTGGAGGAATTCTGGATCTTTGGCATTAACTGTGGCATGTAAAACACACAAGCTGAAATATAAGGCAATTTCTAAAATGTGCAGGTTTTGCACAGCAAAAGGTATTTTTTAATTTCTTTTGCCAACCGAAAAGTTGAATGGAATAGGAAAAAAGACCCCAGACAAGTAAAAAATAACTCAATATTTTTAACACTCCTGAAATGCATGATTAATGATGTAATTTACCTTGATTTTTAGAGATATGTAAATTTAAATTATATCAATGACTTGGAAATCATATAAATTAAAATTTAAGCAGAAATAGATTTTATTTGCCTTCAATTTTTTCATTTCATAAGATGCATGTTTCAGACTTTAGAATCTATGTTCTTAAATCATTTTAATAATTGCAATTTTTAAAATGTAGATTATAATGATCAATTTGTGTTACAGAAACATGCTACTCAGGTACAAAACAGTTTTGTTTGTTTTCAGGCAGAATGATCAATTTAAAGCATGTGTAGGGTGTTTCACTTCTCTGACAAATTCACCTAAATGAAAGGCGACGTTATCTTAGGTTATCTTTATAGCATGGTAATTTTCTTTACAATAAGTGATTCATTCTTAATGTTGAGATTCAATGGATCAGATTATCTGAAACTTTTTGTATGAAAGCATAGCTTACTTTCCCTTAACTGTCAACCTAACAGTTTATAAAGGATTTGATATAATTTGTCACAGTTGTCTGAGAGAGAGAGAGTGAAGGAGAGAGATTCTGAGATGACCTCTAGCTTACAATCAGTGAAAAGTACAGGAACAGAAAGCAGGTTACTGTTCACATGAAGAGGAGTAAAAGCAATGATCCCTGCATGGTACTGTTGAGGTAATTTTTAGGGCAATTACTGCTATCTTTTTCAGTTAGGAATTATCATTGTGCTCAAAAGCTAGAAAAGCTTGTCTGAAGCTGCTTTTCCAGTCCAAAGTTCGTCAGTGTCTGTGTAAAGTCCTGGTGTCCCATGAGAGACACAGCGTGACAGTCAGAAGTCACAGCTCATCACAGGAACATATCACACTGATGTCATCTGCTGGGCAGCAGGAGCTTATCCCAGCACTGGGACTTCCTAGGGGACAGGAAAGGAGCCAACTACAACACTTTTGTGACAGAGATCCAAGAATTATTTTACTCTTCCATCTGTTTCTCTCTCTAGTCTACTATTTCTGTTCCATACAGAGAAAGGTCTTCTTCATTGTCTGTATATCATTAACAGCTCTGCATAGCAAGGCTATCAAAATGCCATTCTGATGTATGTCTTTAAATACACAATGAGGAGGTGCCAGAGTGAAAGGAAGCAATGGATTTTCTTTATATTTTTTTTCTTTGGAGCACACAAAGAAATGCACTCTTTTCATTAAGCACAGAAGAAACTGTTCTGTTCCATATAAAATAAATGCATCAAAATAACAAAGGCATGTCTCCACTGCTAAAACCTACTAATCTGGAATCTGCATAGCTGGTAGAAGAAAAAGAAAGATCATTCATTCTCATTTCTTTTTGGCTTGTCTTTTCCAGCTCATTGGCTTGCTAAATGTTAGCCCCTCAGGCCAAACTTGATGCAAGTTTACATACAATTCTCATTGAATTTGTGTTATAAATCTCTAAAATAATTTATTGTGTTTCGAGCATAGAGTACCACTGCCCTATATTATAATCTATCTCTGAGGGAGTGAAGGAATTCTCTAGCCATTCTGTTTTCTGATAAATTGAACACTTTATGCAATTTTTCTAATTACTAACTAAAATGTAAGCGTGGCAGTCATTGACAACTATTATTCATTCCAAACATATTTTAATGTAAACTGGGAGTACCACAGGTCGGGGGAAAAGCATAAGCAAGAAGAAAACCATCCAGATCTCTTTTTAATTTTAATATAAAATTCCTAAGAAAAGAAAAATTGACTTCATTTGCCCCCAAATATATATTAAATAGAAGACATTACTGATCTGTAGGCAATATATTCCTGAAAGATCATGTTTCTAAATCCATAAAAGAAAAGCTAGAAATTAATCTTCTGTATTCCTCCCAATGGAGGTTAATAACCTGCTTTTGCAAGAACATTCTACAAAAGAAACAACTCAAATGTGTTTGGAAGCAAACACAATGGAGGAAATGTCTCTCTTGCTATGAGAAGCTATGAAAATCATACTGAACAGCTATGTAATATTGTATTCAAATCACATGAGGGGAAAAAAATCAAAACAAAGAAATTAGAAAAGAAACCAAAAGCAGGAACCCAGAGAATTCTTCCTTGAATAGACTAGACAGGAAATGCTCTAATTCACAATTACAGGTCAAGACACAGAGAAATAAATCCTCGCCACTTTATATCTAAAGCAAAATGCTATTTTCAAATCAATGGTGAAGAAAAAGCTCAGAGAAGTACTTGACTCATCAAACATTTTCAGCCTGGTTATTGTTGTGAGTCTTAAAATACCAGCACTACATCCACAATTACTAAATTTCAGGAAATAATGAAAGAATGCTGCAATTTCGGGGAGAAACTTAATGCAATTAAATGCAATTCAGAGAAGTTCATGATGGCTGGCCTAAGTGTTTAAAGTTCTTGATTCTTTCAAAACCTGTATTGCCTAAAACTCCACTGTGATAGTTTGACCCATCCATTAAAAACATCAGTGGATGAAGTGCTTGGCATCTGGATGGACCAAAGAGATCATAGTAAAAAAGCCTCATTTAATCCACTTTCACAGCAAATTTAAAGGTGACTAATTAGATATTCCAGCTGTTGTGTTTTTTATGCAACAGCAAAGAGCAACTTTTCAAGAGCAAAACATTTTTCCCCTTTGTGTCTTTTGCTTTAAATGAAAGAAATCTATGATGAGCAAATAAAAATTTCTGTTTGATAGAGAGTTAAAAAAGAGAAAAATTACAAACCTGCTAATTCCTTTCTTTGATGTATTGATGTATTCTCAAACTACTCTTACAACAGGTGGCAGAGGTAGCAGAACAGGTTCCTTTATGTGAGTTCAGCCTATTTATCCACAGCAAAGGGAAAAGGTGGATAACAGAATCATGCAAACACAGCTGATGGAAGATGTACAAAATCACCCATTTTCTGTGCTATTTCTCATCCATCCTTAAATGATAAAGTATCTTTTATCTAATACCACCACATCCCAAGACATGCATCCCCAACACAGTTTGTTTGATTTCGTTTTTCACTACTAAATGAATGACCCCAGAGATCTCTAGTTCCATACTCTTCTCTCCTATAAAAATATAATTTAGAATCATTAATTTGCTATCCCGCATTTAGGGGTCATCACCCCCATCCTGTGAGTGGCAAACGCACTTCACCTGATAGAGACATCCTTCTTCAGAAGTAGATATTGCTAAGTGAAGCATTAAAGGCTTTATTAGCCATGTAATACAGCCCACATTTTTTTAATTAAAACTTTTAACACTGCAAACTAGCTGGTCTTGTTTCCATTGTAGCCATTCTTGTCAGTTTAAGTAATTATACAGGTTCTCCTATGATTAGAGGTCTGTTATCCTAAGAGCCTTCTTGTATAGTCTTAAGCAGATAAAAACAACTTCTAGCAAAAGCAATGCATTATATTTCCAGCTGTTGACAATACTGTTAAATAGAAAAAAAAAATGTTACAGTGCTAGTATTAGTGATAGCCTTCAGGTATGCCTTAAGTGTGCACGTGAGAAAGGTGCTACAAAAGCTAAATGAAACACTAGCCACTACCTATCTGTGTTAAATGGGTGTTAAATAAAAAGGAATATTTTGTGAGACAGATACTGTGGAGAAACAGCTGTGAGAGTCACAAAAGGGTTTGCCCTGTGGCAGCCTAAACTGATCTCAGCGCTGCCTGCCAGAGTCTCACTCTCCTTCCATCAGGCCTTCTTGGGCCAGCTCCAGCTGAGCTGACACAGAGTGCTGAATCATCAGAAAACCCTTGCCTTTACTGTCAGGTCTGTTTTGTGCTGACTTACTGTGCTGAACACAGGGATTGGCAGGCATTGGAGCCAGCACAGAAAAGAGACTGGAATGCATAGACAGGAGCGGCGAGATGAAATGGCACTAGAGAAACCAGCAATTAGACTGGGTTCCAAGTCATTAAAATTGCAGCCTATGTACTGCATCTAAAGAGAGTCAGCAATTGTGTATCCTGCCTGCCCAGTATATCACTACTCTGACCAGTATGAGAATTTGTCAGAAACAAAATACTGACTTGACAAAACAAAACATGAAAGATGACAAAACCACGAAATGCCTCAAAAAAAGTCGTGAACATCTAATCTGACTGGGAAAGCATATAAGTGTATTTTAAGATGAGTTTGTTTTCCTGATTGTTCTAGTGATGCCAAGACGATTTTTTGGCTCTTCTTTTATATACCTTTTATAGAAGCTTTATGTTTCCTCAGTATTCTTAGCATGCATACTTGTAATTCCTTAAGTCTGATAATTTAGCATAGTCCTGGTATTTTATTAGGCCAGGAGACCAAACATCCTAAAGGCCTCAGTTGGAGGCTGGAGAGCCTATCCCACTATCTTGGGAAACCAGGTTCATCTCTAGAACATATCCTGTCAACTAGAGATTTGGCCCATCCACAGGAGAATTTCACAAATGGGGGAACATCACACCATTCATCCAGGCCTCCCATTGGGACATCTTTGTTAGATATGCTAACGTGTAAGGTCTATAAATTGTATACATGGTCTATCATGTGTGAGCACTGCAGTGCATACCACCCTGGCAAAGTGGTGTGCCAATAAGGATCCTTGTTAAAATACCAAGGCAAAAACTCCTTAAGCCTTAAACACATCTGGCTGTCAATTTTTTAAGACTAGTAAAAGGCACCATTAGGTAAACAGAACTGGTGTATGTTCTTTGTCAACACAAACTGGGCAAAAACTATAGCTCCATCTGACACCAATCTCATCCTCTGCTGGAAATTGGTTTAGAGTATGCTGAACATCAGCTATATGAAAACACTGAAAGTAATAAGCCATAATAGTGTTTGAAAAGGTCTCGATCAAAATATTTATTCAGTATTACTATTTCAGTGTATTTTCTTCCAAGGGACTGACAAAAATCCTTTTGCTGAGGGTGGGCATGGCTTCCTTGCAGCATCTACCTGCAGCTGGGTAGGAGCAATTCTCCTTTTCCTACATGCTGGAGACACTCTGTCCCTTACCTCTCACACCTGCACTGCTTGATAAAAGTTTTCTCACCTCTGACCTCACCAACTTGAATTGCTCACACATCTCCTATAACCCCTGCAATGATAATGCTGTGTTGGAATGTTCTGGTTTATACTATATATATGCAGGGATTTTTGTAGTCTCTCTTGTTTTTGAATTGCAAATTGATGATTATAATAAGCCTTATTTAAACCATCATTCTGCATTGGCAAAGACAAAACACATCTTCCCTTCAAAGAACAAGTTGATTTACTGTGATCAACCAGATTCCAATGTAAAGATAATTTCTTTGCAGGGACTCACAGTGGTAGAGATAGACAAATCAGCAGAAGCAGATTCAATGTCACCTAAATATAGGGTATAAAAATATCCTATATTTATGGAATAATATAATTATTCCATAAGTTAAGAATAATGTATTTAGCTTTAATAGACCAGCATTAATTTGGAAAGAGCTTGTAATTATGTTTTCTTTTCCAGGCTGTAGTATAATAATCTGTAAGATGGAAAACAAACCAAATCAAACCCCCAAACCCTGGGAAACCAACTGTACCTTTAAACCCTACAGCTCTAATTACCAAACAACCTTGTCTGCCTCAGGAGCAAATTCAATACACTTCAACAAAATATCAATATTTTTATTAGCAACCTCTTTAAACAAAGCAAAATGCTATGCACTTATGATCTAAGAATGGCTAAAAAGGGCAAAGGAAACAAAAACATCAGAACAACAAAAGCGCATTTGCTTTTTTGGGATAAAAGTAAAGAAAACCTTTTCCAAATGTGCTTCAGATAATATACTTTGTTGAGTCAATCTTGCCCTTTCAGGCTTTATCATTAATTATTCAACAGGCCAGTAATGACAGCTCCAAGCTTCAAGCAGTGTGATGATTTGTTTTTTATGCAAAATTCAGTTTGATTGCAACCCTTTTTACAACCAGTATGAGCCAAGTTGCTAGGATTCATTTCTAGACTCAACACAGCATTTAGCAGAAGCTCAATAGCTGTTAAGGCAGTGAAGCAGAACTGATCAGGCATGGATCTTCTCACAGGCAAGTTTTCCTGATAAATTTGTCAATCCTTTCTTTTTACAAAATCAGCAATCATATTCTTCCACGGGAGTAGATATTTCTTGAGAAAAAGGCTTTGTCCTGTTAGACAAATGGTCTTTAGTAGCCCAATTTGCGTGTCAATCTGGACACTGCTGAGCTTTCTGTAGCAAAGGTACATCTCACAAGTCTTCCTAGAGAGACAGCTCTGAAAAGACAGAGCTTGCTTCAGAAAAATACCCCGGCATTTTGAAAAAAAATGACAACAGATCTGGAAAAGGGACTCACTGTGTGCATGAAGGCCTCCAGGTTCTGTCCACAGAGAGATTGGAAGAATTTTCTACTAGGACCAAAGATTTTCAGCCTTGAACCCACATGATCTTAAGAGCTCTTCACACCACAGGCTTGCCTAATCTCATCCATTACTTACTAGTTTTGCTAACCATGGGTAATTTGATTACACAAGTTTTATCAGTTGCCCAAATACCCTGAAAGATGACTGAGAGAAGAGATTAATGTCCCACACAATCAAGAGCATATATTAGAGTACTGTTTCTCAGGATTAATTTCAGCAATTGAAAAATTATTTTTCAGATATAGATTCCTTCAATGGTTAAAATTTATTGAAGTGAAGGAGTAAGTAACATTTCTAATTTCGAAAGTGTTGCTTTTGCAAAACTATCAACTCACATTGGAAAAAGCAATTTTCAATTTATAGGTGCAGATGTTTATATGGTTGAAAAACACCACATAATATGATTTTCCAAAGATAAAAGGGAAATGCTAATTTTCTATGTTAGAAAACACATTAGAAACTATATAAAAACAAGAATCTTGTGCCCATGACCGAACCCATCTGCTTTATTTATTATTTTTCAATTATTTCCTCTTACAGTATCATGCAAAGCAACTATGCATGCCTTGGCATGCAGACAACTATGCAACAATAAAATTCAGCTTATAATCATGTCAAACAGGTTTGTTTTACTTTTAACTTCCCTCAAATTTGATTGACTTATAGAGTCCAAGAGAAAACAATTTCTGAATTTCTCCTAATAATGTATCTCAACAGAAAATAACTCCTGAAATTCTCCTGCACTGGAAACAATTGCATCAAGCAAGGATACCAAATGATTCAGGAAACAGCAAAATCCTACAAAAGCTTTTAAGACAGGAAGAATCTAGTTTGATTTTCATTTGTGCCAGCTGACGTTTTACTTCAGTGTTTTACATCAGAAGGCAAACTTAATTCAGTGTTTCCATTTATTAATAAAAACCCTCCATGTTTTAATGAACTAGTTCTTCAGAAAGAAAGCAGATTATTAAGTGAAATACTCTTTGCCAACTAAGGTTAATAAAAAGCCAGAACCAAGTTGTCAAGTGGGAGAGCTTTTACCATGGCAACTAAAGCTTGGACTTATCAAACACATCAAAGCTTACATTTGATTAATTGGATTGAAACCAGGACCTGTTTTCCCAAAGAAAAGAAAGGGAGGGACTAAGATGGGAAAGAATGAGTTAAACAGGTGTAACATCATAGGCATTTGTGTTGGTACATGCTGTTTAGTGATTTTATTGCAACAGCTGTCTTTCTGTAAAATCTTAACATCCAAATCACAGGCCTGATGAAGATGAAATGTAAAAATAGGATTGTGCTTAAAACTGGTAATTAGTCTTATATAATTTCTTGTGCCATGTGTGTGCTAGATAGATACCACTTACCCTGATAAAGGTCACCCACGGGCAGCTTGGGCCATCTGAAGATACCTGGGCTCTGCTGCTGCCTTGCCTGAGCCCAATATTATATCAGAAGAGCTGCAGGGGTCAGTCCTAGTTCTTCTAACGTTCAAGGTAGATCTGATATGAGTCATGTCCTGCATCCTGACTGAAAAAGACAATTATAGATTTCAGGACAACAGGAATAAGAACCTTTTGTCACTAAGTGGGTTAAAACAGACTGTTTACATAGGGTTTGTCAGGATAGTAAAATTATGAGCATAGAGAAAAAAGAAAGCCGAAGGACTGGAGTGCATGGGTCTGTCTCTTTAGCCCGCAGAATGCCAAAGCAGAATAGATCAAATTCTCGCTTTTTGTTATTTTTCACCTCTTTGTCTGCCTCTCTAGCCTCAGAAAAACTTTCCCTGACATCAATGGCAGTATAACTCTAAGTATCCTAAATAAGCATAGTTGCAAGTTTTGGTTTGGCTTTTCATTCTTTACTTCCACATCGTTTTATATAAAAGCTGAGCAAATCACATTGGAAATAACAGTGCTGAATCTGAAACTGGGTCATTTTTTCCTAAGTTGCATCTTGTCCTAAGTCCGTTAGTGAAAAAAACATTCTGCTCCTTTTTATTCTTCAAAATTCATAGTTTTATTTCTTGTTTGGTTCAATCCTTCTAACTTCCAGAAGTTCTCTTTTTCTGAGTGCATTTTTGATGCTATTTTTGCTGTATTATCATTGCCACTGTCCTCTTTGTGTGTTTTATCTAGACAAACTTCCAAAATATTCCTAATATTTTGGTCCAGGCCGGTCTCAGAATACTTTGGAATTTACTTGCCATTGCTACCACTTGATTCAAATTATTCCACATTTTCCCTGATTTTAAGAAATTTTGTTTTGGTAATCCTGGGACTTTCATGCTAGTGGTCTGAGCTTTATTGTTTTGGAACCAAATTTTGCATATTAAATAGACATGGCAAGATAATAGGGACGGAATTTTTTTTTTTTAACGTTTTCTCAGCTCAGTGTGAGAAATCAGATGCCTGAAAGATGGTCCTTCTCTCAGTATACAAGTAGGATTTATGATAAAGAATGAATGACATCATCAGTCTCCACTTTCCTTGAAAAAAACATAATGCGCCTGTGTGTCCTTTCCTTTAGTTTGTCATGCAGGTATGTTTCACTCCTGGATTTTTCCTTTTGCAATCCCCATACATTCTTAGGGACTCTCTATTCACTTTTAGCATGTTGAGCCCTGAACAGAGGTCTGCAGAGTGTCTGCTGTGGGCAGGTGCAAGCCTGTGCTACACACATTCAGAGCTAATATATATGCTTTCCCTGACTGCACTTTTAGTTGGTACAAACCCATTCAGTCCATGTTTGAAGTCATAGCTGGAAACTTATTCAGAGGTAATGAGCTCTGATGAAAGTATACTTGATGCCTATTTACTGGATGGATGTGGCAAATTTCAGCAACAAATTTATGTTTACCTGTAGTTTGCCACATGCAGGACTGCGAGATTTGGAGGGATATATGCATGCTGTACTATGACTTTGCTGAAACAATAGCAACAGAATCTTCAAATTCTGAGACACAGAGATTCTATGCCTGGTCTCCATCTGTACAAGGGAATCTTATTCTATTCAAATCTTAAAGGTGTTTTTAAGTGACAGTGCAAAACAGTACTGAATCATTTTCACAAAGAAGCATGTTGGTTGAACTAAACTTTTCCTACAAGGTTCTTTTTAATCCCTCTTTGTGTTTTGATACTCCACCACAAGTCTTTGCAAATCACGTATGTATCCATCTTGTCATCATCTCTTGAGACTTTCTTCTCGTGAGGGTGTTTAAAATAGATTAAATGTTCCTTGAAAATAAATACTGTCAAAATATTGTCTTTTGTACTAGAGGTTAAATATCCATACCATACAGACTTCAAAACTTCATATGTATAAATATATCATAATGCAATAATTTAACTAAATTAATTAAGCTGATACCAAAATCATACCTGCATTCTTCCACAAACATGTCTGTGTAAAGTTTTCTGCGGGTTCTAGTCTGCCATAACCTTGCAAAATTAGAGAAATTCTTGCAGGAAGAAAAATAAGAATTCGGGGCAAAATGTCTTCAACTTTTATTGTGTGATAACTCACTCAGAATCACAGAACATTCTAAGATGGAGGGGACCCTTAAGGATCCAGTCCAGCTCTTAAGTAAATGGCTTGTACAGGGATCAAATCTCTGCCCTTGACATTAGCTCTACCCAACTGAGCTAATGACCTTGCTACTAGAAATGGTTAAAAATAAAGCACCAGAATACCAAAACATGTCGTTTTATTCCTTTATAAGTGACAGTTTTCAGAAGTCCTTAGATAGCCGTTTCTAGTTCAGAAAAATATCTCACACTAGCAAATGAATATGGGACAAGAATCCTGTTTGTTTATCTAGGAGTCTATCTAAGAGACAAAGTGAAAAAACAGAAGAGAAACAGAAACCTTGTAACAGAATACAAAAGGAAAAGGAGAAGGGAAAGGCATGTGTTAAAATACCTTTATAAGAAAAGGCAAGGCAAACAGAAAAATCCATTGTCAAATGGATTAAAACAAGATTAAAGCAATTAAACCAAGAAGATTAAAGGAGAGCTGAAAGCAACGAAAGGTGTTGAAAAGATAAGAGCAGGAAGCACAAAATGACAGGAAGCAAAAGCAGCAGCTGTCTGCAAGAGCCAGCAATCTTTAAACTGGTGCAGCAGGCGTCTAGCAAGTAGTACAGCCACATAAAAACTTTAAGAGCATGTGGCTTGTAGGAACATAAACATATAGGTCTCAAGAGTCTGGTTTGGCAGGTTGCTTGTGTCACCCTGTCAGAAAGGCTGCTCACTACTGGGTAAGGGAGAATGCCCTCGGTCTCTATGAATCTCAGTGCACTCTCCTTTTGAAGACAGAGATGTCTGGCCTTGATGTTTGGCATTCTACAATTCATAAGAGATTCCATAAGCGTTTACAGAAGTTTTGATTAGAAAATTCCCTAGTGACAAACACATGTGGCATCCCAGCAACTTCCTGCAGATAATGAAAGTTGTTCATATAGCAATATTATCCCTCAGGAGGATAGATTCAAATCCTTACTGATCTTAACACATTAAAAATCCCCACACAACAACTAGCTTCTGCTAGAATTAAATCTGCTACCAAGAGCTGAAGAAGATATTTTCCTTCTTGATTCTCACCACAGCTAGTGAAGGAGAACTCAGGGCCCATTATTTTCTCAAGCTGGATAATCTAAGCACTATTTCTGCCTTCTGATTTAATGCAGGTGTGAATGCATTTTCAGCTGCAAATTTATCCCCATTCTCTTATACTCTCAAAGTGTAGTGAGATGGAAGTTAAGCTGATAAATATACCAGTGTAAATCCAAACTATGATGGTTTACAGGATATGCATGCAAGTCTTGTCCACTTCTGTTTGCCAGCAGATATCCTCCCTCATCTAAACAAAATAAAAATTGAGCTCTAGCCAAAAATATGGAATATGTGGATATGTCAGGGCATATTTTACCTTTTTCTCTCAAGCGTGTTCCTTATTTTACAGGCTGTGGCTACTCTGTTTATAAAAATGTGGTAAGGCATTGACGTGCAACTTTCAGAGTGTTGGGATACTCCCTGGCAGAGTTTTGAGTCATGTGAATGAGTGCTTGCACAGGCAGTTTGGAGCTTAGTAAGGGCTAAAACCCACTCCTGAGAGGCCATTTGAATAAAGCCTTTCTGTTTTGGGTAGTTGCAGAGTTTAACTGTGGGGATGTGAAACTATTCTGAGTCAGAGATGAGTCCCTGCCTTGTATTTACTGCTCCACAGAGGTAACCATAGCAGTCATAGTGGTTACAGGGTTATGCAAACTTCTCATATTAAAGAAAGGCTCTAACTAAAACATTTTATTTGTGGCTAGATAATCTATTTGCAATTATTTGCCCATGGAGAGACTCTTGTAGGCAGCATTTATTTTTCCAGCTAAACCTGGGATGAACACAAAAATCACATAAAATAAAGACAGAGAGATATCATTGCAGCTGCCATTAAAAATCTGGAAGACCTGGACCTGCCCTCTCAATCATGCTGCAGATATCCTGTTTCAGGACATTGTGACTACTAACAGGATATTTAAGGTCATACCACCTAGTTCTGTTTACTATGGCTGCTTTTCTTTCCCTGATTGCTGTAAATGACTGCTTTTACTAAAAAACAATCTCCTTCCCACTGACAGTCTTATGGCAGAGACTCTTTTAAGTGGTAAGAGGCAAATCACAGTAGTGATTCATCCAATCAGTCAATCAAGAAAATAGTGAAGATTGGCCATAAAGCAATCTCATACATACATATTCGCCTTTGCTTTGCCCATCAGTGTCAAATTCAAAATGCAGGTGCATAAATGCTCTTCAGTGACTGCACAGTCATTATCACATAATTTAACTGGTTGATAGGTATGCTCAGTAACATGACTCACTATTCAGATTTCCTGCACACCAAGGGGAGTATTTTCTTTTCAGACTTTTTTTCTAATTCACGCACAGCAATTTTGGAAGAAGTTAAGAAAGATGGATTTACAGAACGGGGATTCTAGTTTGCTGGAACAACAGTAGGCCTCTTCCTTTTTAGTCATCTGCCATTCATGTCTTCTGCATGGAAGAGGTCTTATGCACAACCCACTTTTAATCACTGATTGTTGATATTCAGTGTGACCATTCAAATGCTCACTGCCTCCAATTCTAGGCTCTTCACCTACATAGTTACATCAGGAGTCCTACCTTCCTAGACTTCATGAAGAGTTGGGGTTTGCCAAAAGCCAACTTAAAGCCTATGTATCTGGTCACTGTTCTGGATAATGATGTGAAAGGGTGTGTTTTTCTGTGTTGCTCATATCTTAGTTTGAAGAAACTGATTTCATAATTTAGCCATTGAACTTAGATGTCTAGAATTCCATGCAGAAGTATAACTTTTACAGTGTTCCCAAATTCTTAAGGCAAATCTAGGTGTGGTAGTGATACAACCTTTCCTCCAGAATGCAGTTACTTGTACTTTCTTTTCTGGTCTTCCCTGACACTGAAGCATAAATGAAACTGGCAAACCATTTCAGGGTGCTATCATCATGTACAATTAGTTTTGCGAAAACCTGTCTGCTGCTTAAGCTCCATCAGTTCATTTCAGTTGTCAGTGTGGAAACAATTAAATGAGAAGTGTGGAACACCAAGCTAAATAAGAAGTGGTTTATATTCGTTTAAAAATTGTTTTGGAAAAGCACCATGAAGTCAAAATCCAGAAGAATAATGTAATGCATTCAAACTCAAAGATGCATTATAAATCCACAACACACATGGTTTCCTAAATGACTTTAAAAGGCTGACTCAGGCAGCTGTGACTCCTGGCTAAACTTGTCTGTCCCCTACATAAGAGGCATCATTGGGACCCCAGCATGCAGTGGGAGAGCTGAGCAAAGCCCAGGCCCTGGGTAGTTGAAAGATGTTGCACTGTAACTTGCCCCTGTAGTATCTTGGAAAGAATCATCCATCTTGGCTTTGGAGTACTGTAGCAGAAAATTCTTGTGTTCAGACCAAAAAGGAAGGGCTCAGCAAGCAGCTCAGTTCCTGAACCTATCTCCACACACATGAAGAAGCAGACTTGAGTTTCTTTGTGTCAGCTCTGAGGCTGGCTACAAGAAGCTCTTCTGACCCATAAACCGCACAGAGGATTTTCTGTGGCACTATGCCTGACCTGGTAAGCCCACAGCTTGTTAACTTTGGCACAGCACCAGACCAGCATGGCTAAGCAGTTTCTAGTTCTGACCAGCTCAGAGTCTGGGCAGAACAATACTAGGTCTGTCTGAACTTGCCTGTGTACGTTAGGTGTCACGGCACTTGATTAAGTGGTGAAAGCCCTCCAGTACTGCTCTTTAGACTCTATTTAAGTATGAACATCAGTGAAGGCAGGTAGGACCAAAATCTAGGGACTCCTAAGCTGAAAACTTGACATGCCCTTCTACTTCTCCTCATCAGTCTTAACCTAACCTGGCAGCCTAACCTGGGAACCAATTGAAAGAAGAAAATGGGGAACTGCTTCAGTCCTGTAAATGAAGCCCTAAACAGCAGGAATGTTGGAGTTACTAAGATTGAACACCAGTCAAGGGAAGCTTCAGTGTGCCACATGTAGGAGACAAAGAAGTGGCTTTCTTCCTTTCCAAGTCACTTTTCCATGTTTTTCTGTCCACGTTAGACTCTTGAACTTCCATATCAACAGAAAATCATCTTTATTTGCCAGTGGAACATATAATTTCTTGGACTACAAATATGTTAAGTTCAAATCCACTGCAGCTAAGGCATACAGCTCTTAGCCCTAGGTCTTCCATTTCCTGGCTACTCATGGGACCTACCTTTAAGGCAGTATTATGCCTTTCATACTGGCTGTAGACCTCAGTAAATCTAAAAGTTTCACTTCTTCAGAATTTAGATGGTTATAAGCCTGAATCTGAAGTGCAGAAGAGCTATAAATAGAGATTAGTAGCTACTTATCCAGAAAAGGTACTTTTGAATCTGGTTATGTCTTTAAAATTAGGTTAATACAAAAGGTTAAACAATAAGTCAGCCGTTGACTTTAGGGACCTGAAGGCTAAGTCAAAGTTTGAAATCCAGTGAACTGCTTTTGGGGATTTCAAAGACTTTGAGACACTTCAAAATCTAAGGCAGACAATCCAAGCTTTAGCCTTATCATTAACTAAGGAGAGAAATTTAGTTCACCAGTTTCTCTTCAAGCCTTCTGCAACTTATGGGATGTACAGGTCTCTCTGCTTCAGAAGCAGGAAAGGGCAACACTTGTTTTTCAGCACTTAGAAAAGCTCTCAGCCTGGTAATTACAGGTATTCTCCTTAAATGTAAAGGTTATTACTCAAAGCACTTTCTTCTTTCTTACAGCAGGAAGAAGTTTCTATTTTCTAGGTCTGTACCCACCAAATTGGGTTGGTTTTACAAGACCTTTCTGCTTTGAGTTGGATGCAGTGTAAGGTTAGGTACAGAGTCTCAGGAGGGTGTTTAGTGAAAGGAGGCATAGAATTGCCAAGCTTGTGTAGCACAAGCAGCCACAGGTGGAAGATGGAGATGGGGTGCCAATCCTGGGTGTGTACAGAAAATACAGTACAGAAATACAACTGTAGGTTTTTAAAAGAATTCTTACCAGGAAACATAAGCAGCTAGAGCTTTTAAGCAAGTTAGAAGTGGGATGAGGGGGCGTTTTTGGATAGCCTTCTGATCTGCGGTTTATATATTCCATTTAAGGTGTTTATGAAGTATTTTCATAGTCACCTCAAGGCCTCGTGAAAAATTTACTGCAACTTTTGGCTCCTTTGCTGAAAGTAAAAATGTCTTTTTTGTCGTCTTGGCATGCCCCTATATTTTGCTTTTCTGTGAGATACATACTTTGTGCTGGTAATGTTTTGGCTCGTTGTCTATTGTGTCTCATATAAAACACCATTATTAAATTTATTCTCTTTATTTTAGAACTTACATAAGTGTAAGCTCATTGTATATTGCTTCCATTTAAATCTCTCCAGCTTTGATCCCTTTATTTTATACTGTTGGCTGGTCCAAATACTTCAGTGTTACCTGGAGACAGGGAAATGAGAGCAACAGTTTTATCTTTCTCTAAATCATTTAGGTGCATACTGAATGCATCAGGCTCAAACCTTCCCCTCTTTTTAATGTATTCCTCTAATGGTTTAAAGGCATAAAAAAAAAAAAGTACTTAGTTTTGCCATCACATTGTGGCCAGTTTTTTCACTATCTTACTAATGTTGGAGTCTGTATTTCAGTTTGCCCTTTTAAATTTTAGTTAATTCAGCTACAACAACTTTCATCAATTATTTAATGTAAGTACTTCTAGCCATTCCAAGGAGCTATTTACACTTATGTTAGTGTCTTAGCTAGGATACAGACTAGGAAATAATCACTAGATGGCATGTTGAATATAGATCTTTGACAGATGATAATAATGTAAAATTGCTTTTCTGGAAAAAAAAAAAAGGGTTTTGCATGTTTTAAAAGTGTACATGGACATGGGACAGTTGTATGTTCATTTTTAGTATACCTAGATTTTAACATGGTTTACTCTTAGCCTTTAGATTGTCTATGCTCAGTTTGATTTGGGATACAAGACACCATTTGAAGGCCTGGTTTGAAGGAAAGGGTAACAAGGATATTTCAGCTGAGCATTTACTTTGCCAAGGTTTTGGTATTCTCATGTCTGCAAAAAATTTACCTTTCCTAAGTATGTTTCTCAGCTGCATCACAGACAGACTTTCTTGTTGCTAGACAGAAATGCAAGTGGTGTTCACAACAAACTTGGGTGGAAATGTATTAACCAAACACTGTTTGAAATGAGCAGCTGTGAAGATACTATGGACAGTACCTTGGAGCTACAACCAACCAAATCCTGTTGCTTCTGGCCCTGTTCAGCACATGAGCAGCCCCATTATGTTTCAGCCCTGTATTTAGTTATTAGCATTAAAACCAAACAGTGCACAAAATGAATAAAAAACGTCATAAACCAGCCTGCAGAGTTTCTATTCCATTTCTTATAATCCTTAATATTTAATTAAAGAAAATTCTATTCTTCTTTCATCCAAAACTGTTACAAGTGTGGTAGGATACATCTAATCAGAATACATTTGCAAAACAGTTATTTTGAAGCCATGAGTCAAACTTTTCAAGAAAATTTTAAAAGAAACTTCAAGATGTGATAAGTTAAATATGGCAAATTATCAGGACTTGAACTTGAAAGTAAATATAACAGGTGGCCTTAAAAGAAAGAAATTTTTTAAATATTTATTTCCTTTGGGATTTTATGAGATTTCTTTTAAAGGACTATGGACTTTGCAAAGATGAAACAATTGGAGAAGAAATGTTCTTTGTTTTGGTTATTCTGAATTTACTAATGTATTTTTTTTCAATTCTGAAGAACTAATGAGATAAATTTGAAAGATCAGAGGTATGATATTTGTGTGTGAGAGATAAATTTTAACCACATCCTCTGGTTGACCTCTCTCTGAGTATTAATTTTCATACAGGTCTACATTGATGCATTAATATTATGCAAAAGTAATTTCCTTCTAGTAAACCTACTGAAGAAATTCAACAAAATAGCACAAAAATGAAGAAAGCCCACATATTTTAGCCTAAATGCTTCTAATTCCTTAAATGAAAGACCCCATTTGACTTTTTCAACTTATGTGGAATGGACAAGTGTGCAGTTTTCTGGATACAACATACTTACACCCATATACAGCTACATATGCATCTGAAGTCAAGAAATATTCACTCAGGCAAATGAAAGCACTGAGCCCCAGAGGAATAAAAAAAGACCAACTGAGGAAAACCAAAACAAACAAAACCTAAAACAATTAAAACAAATTTAAAAATCAGGAAAAATTAATATAAATTAACAATATCAATTTTTCTTTTAGCAGCTGTTATATTTATTTATTTAGAGCTGCTTTTTATTTTATTGTAGCAAAAAAGCTATTTTATAGGTTTGCAATTTTGAAATATCTCATAAATTCACATGGCAAAATGTTACTGCTTTTTCCAGGCTCTAATATTTATACTCTGTAAACAATCAGTTTTCCCAAAAGCTGTTCCTTCTGCATGTCCATAGGAAGAAAGTGATAAAATTGTCAGGAGACCTTTCCTTCAAGGAATAGAAATGCATTTGTGGAGAAGTCTACAAGCCTTTTTTAAAAAGTTTGGGATGACTTACCAAAAAACTCATATAAATCGAATTTATGTAGCATGTCTTTATGCATGCCAAGGCCCCTAAACCTACTGAAGCTGAAATGCTTCAAAAGTTTTCTAGAACTTGCTTTTTCACTCAGACAGTATATGCTGTTTTCCTTGGTGCTTAATCTAGTTAAAAAATGAGGGATTTCATGCACTTAGCTACCATGTCCAAAATCAACTTTCTCATAGAGTTGAAATACAAACACAGGTTTTCTTAGCTGTCCTGAACTTGGTATGTGTTATATGGAATGCAATTGCACTCAGTGACAGTTGAATTGAGAAATTTATCTTTTCCCATGTCAATCTTGCCAGTGATCTAATTATATTGTATATCCAGGATATTAAACTGGAAGACAAACCCTACCAGAAACCCTAGATTCTAGTTTGCTTGGAGCAGTATTAATGCGTTCTCTCTGGAAAGGTCTCTTGTTAACACCTGCTGCGTTTTTTAAAAGAAACATATCTAAAAAACCATATGATTTGTGCTCACTTAAAATACTAGTATAGTAGGTCTGACTGTCTAATAATAAAATGGAGGTAGTTAGGTGAGAAGTTTTGTATCTTTGACCAAAATACCTGATATAACTGAAAAGCCAATACATTATAAGTCTTACAAGCCTTCCTGAATATGACAAGAACACAGATATAAGCAATTACAGTAATTTCATGACCATAAGGCGCACCGGATTATAAGGCGCACCTCCATGAGTCGACAAATTTCAAAACTTTGTACATTATATAAGGTGCACCAGACTATAAGGCACACTTTTTTTTTTTTGCTGCTAGGATCCATGCCGCGTGCAACAAAATAACTAATTAGTAACAGAATCCTGCGACTGTGGAGTTTACTGACAGGTGCTCAATTTGCAACCATTTTTCACAGATTGGTGTAGCCTTTAAATGCAGCCCCAAGCGCCCTCCCCGTGCGCAGGGCCCGGTACTCCCGCCCACCCCCGGCTGGCGAAGTGGGGCTCAGGGCAGACGTGGCACACTGCTGCCATGGTTCAGGGCAGCCACGGCTCACACTTCAGGTTGGCTGTGGTTCAGGGCGGCTCAGGGCCGCCACGGCTAGTGGCGGCTCATGGCTGCCCGTGGCTCGGGACGGCTCGGGGCTGCCCACTCCCTCTCTCCCCGTGTGGCTCCTGTTGGTTGGGGGTTGCCCCATCCCGCCCAGCCTGCGCGGTGCCTGCTGGCCGGGAGCTGCCCGGTCCCACCCCCCGTCACAGCTCGGCTCATGGCTCACACTTCCAGGTTGGCAAATTTTGCAACTTTGTCCATCATATAAGGTGCGCCGGACTATAAAGCGCACTTCTGGATTCAGACCAAAATTTTAGTCAAAAAGGTGTGCCTCATAGTCGTGAAATTACTGTATTCAGGTCCAAGATTCTAAATTAAATTAAGAAAAGAAAAGTCATTGTGAAAATGTCACACTTAGGTCAATCTTAATTCTATTTTAGAATATAGTTATGATGTGAACTATCAGTTACATTCCTAAAATTACAAGGCGGACTGTGCAAGATGACACACACACACACAGACAGTAATACCTATCAACCTCCTCTTCCATATGATCTTCCCACCAGCCCCCTACCATTTCCGCAGTTCCAGTTCCAAGACCTTGTGAGCTCAGGATACTGAAGGGTTCCCCTTGCCCTTGCAGATGTGTCTAAGTAGTGACTGACTGCATCTTCTGTCTCCCTGTCCTAAGGCTGCAAAATGGTACCAGTTTGGTGCGCAGAGGATTCATTAGTCTATTGGTTTAAATCTGTAAGTCCACAACCCATTTACAATCTGTGTTCTAAATCTGTGGTGATAGCAGGGATATGTTTTCTGATGATGGGAGGAAATTCAGCATAATCTGTAGTGACTTTGAACCTCCTTATCAACTATGGACTGAAACAAGCAATTTTGGAAGAAATGTGGTCTGGCAATACATGAATAGTGCTGGCATAATTTGATCATTTCAGACTGAAATAATGAAAGAGACAACTGTAAAATAGCAGGTAATAGAAATGTCTGTTTTCATATGTAAATGAAATCAAACAATAGAATAATTACAAATAGGCTTTTGAAGGCAGCTGAGATGGCCAATATCAGTTCTTTCTTTTCAGGAAAGACCTGACAACGAAAATAATCTCCTAAGTAAGTATTTATTTTTACCTAGTGCAACCATGAGTTTTATATAAATCCTAAGTATTTTCATCATGTTTTCATGCACCATAGTGCTGAAAGGTGCTTACAATTTTTTTCTGGGGTCAGTGGACAGGAAACAACACATATTTCAGTAGAAATTTTCAGTTCCTTCCACCAAGGTTGATGGCTATATCAAAAATAAGCTCATATTGGCCATTTGTTACTGCCTTCATCACTATCATCATCTGTAAAATTCCCCTGTAGCACAGTTATGTACATATTTTTCATCTTCTACTGCCCTAGCACTGATATCCCCCAGCAATCTTGACCAGCCTCCTCTGGAACCCCTACCCAAACCGTCTGCCCCAGGAATCTGTCTAAGGCCATTGCCCTCAACACTTGTCTGAGCTGAGCTGTGGGATTATTTACCTGCAGCCCTTTCCCCCAGATGGACATCAGGCACATCTTCTGGATGACCCCCTCCTGTATTTTGTACCTTGTCCTCAGTGTTGTCTTTAGCCCTGCCATCTTGTCACACTGATGGGACCCCCCAGTGGCCCTTGTTAAGCCCCTTGCCCTTGTCACCAACCACTGGCTTTTTCCCTGCTCAGCCCCAGGAGAACACTGTCCAGTCAATACCCCCGGCTCCTGTCTTCCTGCCCCTCAGTTGTAGATGAGGTCTTCACTTAGCCCCGACATCAAGTGCTTTCCCTTCCCATTTGTTGTAGCTCTTTAATGATCTCTTTAGAATTATATTGAAGAGAAGGCTGTCCTGTGAGGAATTAAGTGAGGTGTGCTCAAGTCTTAGAGTCATGTCATTGAAAGCAAAAATAACATTTGAGTTCAGTTACAGAAGATAAGAATACAGAGTCAGCCTCAAGCAGAAAGGTCAGAAATTGATTTATGGGAGCAAAGATGATCTACATTCTTTGGCTGGATGCTTTCCCATTTTGTTTAAGATTTGAAATGTAGATAAATAACCTATACATTTAAGTGAACAAATTTTTAAAAAATAAACAAAAAACTGCATATCTCTGAAATTAAACTGCTTTAACTGTTTCTGTTTAGAAGAGATTATTTGGAAATGAGGTCTGAACTTGCAATTAGGTTCTGAATTCAAAGACTGTGAAACTTGTAAAGAGATCTTTGTAGTGTTATTGGCAAGACACTTAGGCACACATTCTGGTATTTGTATAACGTAAATGTCTGATCTAAAGATGGAATATAAAATATTTCTAAATTACTTCACTAATTTATGAAACGGCTCTAGGTACTACAAGTAAAACTGAATTAAATAGTATGAGACTACAGTGTGAAAGCAATACCTTTCTTAGCAGTTACTGTAATAACAACATTCACACACTATGAACTTGATGGTCCAGTGTTGGACAACTTCTGTAGGTACTCTTGTAGATAGTCTATACCTTTGAACACAGTACATGTGTGAACCTAGGGGAAACCACAACTACAGAGTAAAGGCAATAATAAAGAATACTAGGGGACAAAATAAAATTCTCATGGTGATAAACTTGTAACCAGACACAGATGGTAAGATGTCAACAACAGTGAAAAAAAGAATTAATGCTCAAGAAATGTTAATGTTCTCTAATTAGGAAGAAGCAGAATGCTATATGTGCATCAGATTAGGAAAATGAAATGCTTTTTCAGGCCATTACAATCCCCAGGTTAATAGGAAAAAAACTTCCACTATAGATATACATGTTTAATCTGATTGTCTAAATAACATGAGCCAAAAAGTCCTGGAGGACCTGGCTGAGTCTAACATGCTGATGCTTTGAATTTTTAAAAACCAGGAGATTCCAAGGGAATTTTTCAAAACCAGAAAAAATGTTTTGCCAGGAATATAAAGAGCAGAGAAGGCAAGTGTGGCAGCTAAAGTCCAGTTGGATTATCAGTATAAACATTGCCAGGTGGAGGGAGTTGGACGGGGGGGGCGGGGGAAGGAAAGCAGATATAACAGACTAGTGATTTAATTGAGAATCAAATTTATTATAAGTTCTAACCAGTTGTCTTAGTTATAAAACTACCAGAAACTGTCAAGAAAACATCAAACTCCAAAACCAAAGCCAAAAGCCACAGAAAACCAAACCAAACCAAACCGAACCGAACCGAACCGAACTGAACCAAACCAAACCAAACCAAACCAAACCAAACCAAACCAAATCTATTTAGCTATTTTCATGCTTTCCTGAGAAAACACTGATTCCTAAACTAAACTTAAGTGGCTAGATATAAGTGTTTAGCCTATTGAATAGGCTTTTGTTTTACTTTAAATTCTCAATCTGTAAAGACAAGAAGATGGAGAACTATCTTAAGTAGTTTTCCGTAGAAAGTTACCGAGTAATGAGATTCTGAGTAAACTCTGAAAAATTCTTCAGGTCTTGATATTTGGTCCTGCCTAATAAGTGTTCCTCATGTAAATCAAAAGTACAATACATCGGCTGGAAAATGGTTCAACATATACATGTTTGTATAAAAGGTAATATTAGATCACATTAGGGAAAATCCATTATCAGTCCCTGCTGGAGAACATAACCAATATCTAAAGAAAATTGTTGAAGAGTAGATTTTTCTTGATTGATCCATTCTGTGAAATGTATATTGCATTTACTTTTTATTTATTTTAATTTATTTTATCTATTTTTTTACACTTTTACATGTTGTTGACAAGTGTACTCTAGAATCAGACCATAAAGGCTCTGTCTCAGGCCACATTGTAAATCTGAGAGAAAACATTTAACATTTTTTATACATTTATTTTTCTTCTTTTTGGACAAACATTTATTTTGGAATTTTTACAATGGAATTATAACCACAAGAATCCTTTCCCTTAAAACTTTTGATATATGGTTATTTTATCTTGTTCAGTCTTCATTTTCTTAGAAGGCTCTATAAGTTACTGTATATGTATTTATTCAACATCTGTTTTCAAGTAGTATAATAGACTAAATATAACTTAAAATGACAGTATTTCATTTACTTAGTTTTTATCTAGATGATGGCTATTGTGTCACCACACTGTTGCATTTTCTTACAGCCTCACTAATATCAAAAGAGTCCCTCCCACTCCCTTCCTTCCCCTTGCAGCTATGCCTCCCTCCCTCCCTCCCTCCCTCCCTCCCTCCCTCCATCTGCATTCCCACAGCCTCCCTTCCAGCTGAGTGATGCACATCTTTTCTTTGGGCAGCATCCAGACACTGTCTGACCTGCCTGGATCAGTTCACCTCGGTAACTCAGCAAAACCAAAGCTGCATCCAATAATCTTCTGACAACTTACTCAAATGCATTGGCTCCTTATGCAGTCAGAGGGAGACCAGATCAAGAACATGTAACCAAAATCATAAAAGAGAGCATGAATGGGAGTGGTGACAGTCGGCTTCTCTGCCTTAGCAACAAGGAAACATTAGGTCAGCTCTTCCATAGGATTGTACCCATTTGCTGGTTTTGGATGTTTGCCCACTGACTCCTCATCTAAGCCAATTTCCACCAACTTTTTCTTTTATATTGATGCAATTGTTCTCATTTATTCATCTACCAGAAGTACAAAGTGTTTGCTGCAGTGCAAGATAAGCACCTGTATGAACAACCAACAGAAACTTCAAAATTGTTAGTATGTTCATATTTTCCCCCAAACATCTCTGGCTTCCTAGCCTCTTTTGAAAATCACAGCCATAATGCATTCCACGTGTCATGGTTTGGGAATGGTAGACCCCAGTTTAGAGCTCCCACTGAAAGACTCCAAACCATGTACTGCTCACTCTCTTTCCCATCCCCCTCCCCTTCCCCTTGCATCAGGCTGGAGAGGAGAACCGAAATTAATACAGAAGGTAAGAATCAGGGTTTGAGATAATAAAATGTTACTGGAAACATCAATGAGATAAGAACATGAACAGTAACAGCAATAATATTAATAAAAGAGTGTAGAAGAAGGCAAATGCTTCACAAAGGTTGCCCACCATGCAGTACAGGACCTTACCCTGGCTGATAGCCTCACCCTACCTGCCAGAAGGAATCCCTTCCTTCCCTGTCCACTCTACGTGATATGAGGTGGTACAGAACAACCTCCAGGTCCTAGCCATGCACCTTCTGGAAAAGGACTTACTGCAAAAATTAACCCCTTCTTGGCTGGAACCAGGAAGATTTTTAATTATTTTGTTGTAATTACAGTGGTCTTTAAAAGATGACCACTGAAAATTAAAATTTAGTTTTGACTTTCATCCTAGGTCCTTTCTAGGAATCAATTTAAAGAAGGTCTAAAAAGAATTTGTCATCACTGAGCTTTCCACTCTCAGTTCTGATAAAGAGATAGCTACATGCTGAGATTTTAATTGCATTTTATACCTCAGAAAAGTTTTACTACAGCAGAAGAGGTAAATAAGTAATCCCTGCTGTAGTAGCGATCAACTCTACTTGCTTTTAGGAAGCGTTTAAGTTTAAGTTTACATAATTGACATTTAGTCTACACTAAATTAATTTACCGGGAATGGGCATCTTCTGAAATCTTACAGATTGCAAGTTGGTCAAATAACTGAAACTTAAACAAAAACATCCAATTGGATAAAATGTTATTGTTTTGTATAGGAAGGACTTGAGAAATAACTGCATAACTTTACAGATATGAAAGTAAAGTCATTTTATCTGATAGCAAACATGGGACATTCTAACATTATCTTCCTCATGTGACATCATTCCTGAAAAGTTATATTTTTTATAGGGTAGATGGGGACTCATGAAGTAACATGAGTAGCTAGGTGCACCTATAGATAGCAGTTAGAATGGTATACATCCTTAAGTCATCCTTGAGTCAATCTTAGCCATGCGACCACAGATTTCCTTTTTTATAAAGGACTGTACCCTCTCTGTAATATGCTTTTGATTTCCCCTACATTGTAAGGTTGTTCTTAGATTGTTCTTACTCTTTTCTTCTTTTTTCAGTCATTTGGTATTCATCATTGAATCAATGTCCTTTTGACAGTGAAGTTAGGGAAACAGGAGTTTGAGCAAAGTGCATATTATACCATATAAATGTGATAAAAGAAACTGGGATTATGTAACCAAATAATTCACCTGCAAAAGCTAGCAGATAAACAAGTACAGGCAAGCGATAACACAGGAAAAAGTCCTTCAGTGACATTCTTAACATTGTCGCTGAGGCCAGAATTGTTTGTGTTCCATTCTAATAAAATTAAAACTTAACCAATTTGTTAATGTGACAGAGAGTCATGCTTATATTATCAACCTGCAAGTGAAAGAGTTTGCAAGTGCAGAAGAGATTTGTGCCATGGGATTGCTATGAGACACGTTCCAAACTGCAAAAGTAGGAATAAAGAAAAATTATCTTGATGGTGAGCCAGCACTATAATGAATGTATATCTTTCACTTTTTGAAGCCAACTGTTAAAATTAAAAAAAAAAAAAATAGAAGATAATTTAAGGAATATCTGTCAATCATCAATTTCATCATTCACTAATATTATTTTTTGTTAGAAAAACATTTTAGAATCTCTGGTATAGAGTAAGATTATAACCCCGTGTGAGATACAATCTTAGATCCACAGAATCTTCTCTCTAAAAGCACATAAAGTAGAGAATGAAAAAGAGGTAATTTGGCTTGTCTGCAAGTATGTCAGCCGCAGAGGAGAGGGCATGACTGGAATGTTAGATGATGTCCAGTGAAATACAAGGTTTCTTGTGATATTTTGGAAGTGTAATCCTTTTTTAATCCCCATTATTTTGTCTGTTTTTTATTGAGTGAGGTTCTCTTAGGTGGGGGCTATTTCTTTCATGGGTGTAGAGATAAGGTGTCAGTCTAGTTCTGTGGCTCTGCTGTACATGGTTGTCATTAATAACTGTAGTGATTGGTTATGTGTTAGATATAAATAATTGGCTATTGCACAAGAAATCTTCATTCTTATTTGTAGAATTTTGTTGGGCAATGGTGCAAATGGTGTGAGAAAGGGAATAGCAGTCATTGCAAGGAGAGCAACAAATTTCTTCCAAGGATGTAATATCTACGGTCTTGTGTCCAATTCAGGAAACAGAAGTAATTTTCCCCCATATTTTTGTGGAAATATGTTTTGAGCTAACAAAATCTTTCAATCGCTTTTGAAATATTTGTAGCCCCAGTGCTGAGTCAGCCTCATCTTAAGTGGCACCATCTGTTAGGTGTTGAGCAAAAGTATTTCTTCCAGATCTGCTGACTCTGCACAAGAGGAGTGGCCAGGAACTGACAAAGAGCTAGTTAGAAGTTTAAATTAGATAAAACCTACACATTCATGGAAAGGTCCTCTCAATCTCAACCTGTGCAGCCTGGAGCCTTGATTATTCATATTTGATTTATGCTTGAATACACAAGCCTGACTGAACATGTAGGGCTTGTGAAAGTACTGTATTATTTTTAAAACATATGATCAAGAGACAAAAGAAAAACTTTAATTTATCTGGATTAATACATAAAAATAAGTGTAATTTAAAAAAAAAAATATATATATGCAATAGGTATGCTCACTTGATTAAAATCTCTGTTTCTCAAGCATATTGTGATATAATATAATAAATTACTGCAGACATCTAAAGGGATCAAAGACCCCTGTGCAGGACCCTGGAGTGTGCAGGATTAACACACAAGTAAGAATATTAGGTGTGAGTGAAAACAGAGGTATGTACTCCCACAGCACAAACATCAGAATGCAGAGAAGAGTTCTGACCATTTATTCTATAACACTCAGGTCACAAGTTATGATTTAGAAAGATTCTTTTTAAATAACTACTTCATTAACAAAGAAAATACAGAACAGAACATAATTTCTAGACATAGCTTCAAAAGTAATGTGAAGACCTCAGCAAACAAGGTACATGCAAGATACTCAATCTAGTTATGCAGTGGATAAATAAATTTTCCTAAGAGACAATTTGTACACTGTAAAACAGGTTTATTCTTTGAATGCAGGGTAAATTCCTCTGCACACAAGAGACCATTCCTGTGCCAAGAAAGAGTGAGCATGTGGCACTTGACTTGTAAAAACTAGACATTTTTTGAAAAATTTTAAGTTAGAAAATGAAAGTCAGAAAATAAAAGGAGATTAAAACCTTCATACTCCACACATTTATATTATACAAAATCCAAAGTTCTAAAGACTAAAATACTTGGGACTTGGTTTTGTTTATCTTCTTACATTTATATAAATTTCAAGAAAATTCAGTGAAAGTCATTATCTCATTCTTATATCTCAGAGTATTTAACCAATATTTTATCCTAATATACTTTTATCTCCATTGAATATCTAATCTACTAGTAGTTTTTCTAGCTTTATACTGTACAGTTATTCTGATAAAAGTATTTTACCTGTTATCTTTTGTCTTAATAAATATTTTATTAAAAAAAAAAATCTGATTAACCATCATTAGAAATTGCAGGACAAGGTAATTCAATGAAATCGCTGTAACTCTTCCCAGAACAGCAATATCACAGCAATACATTGATATATAGTGTTAGTATAGTACAGGATCCTTAAATGTTATCTTTGGAAATTTAGACAAATTTTTTTCCCCTTATAAAGCATCCAAGAACCTGTGCTAAAGAGCACGTTGCCTAAACAAAGTGTTCTGGGAGAAATAAATACATTTATTTTTTCTTTAAGAAAATACTCTAGAACATAAAAATAAGTGTTGAAAGAAAAAGCTATAAATCATGTTATTTATAACAGAATTGCTTATTTGGAGAGTCTTGTTTTGCATTATGTTATAATGCCGTCCAAAAATGCCAAGATTTAGTATTTTAAAATATAAATATCAGTCTTAAAGATACAACTGTTCTCCTGTCTGAAGCCCCAAGGTATCTAGGCAAAAGTAACAAGTGTTTTAGATATTTTCTCCCTGTCTAAGTACCAGTTAGTACTCATGCACTCTGCAGACCATGTGGCTGGAAGAGCTTTTGCTCAGTATAACTAGCATTCTTTCAAAGTTGCCTAAAGTTTTCTTTCCCTCTTTTTATATTTTTCTAAATTCTTTTTTCCTCCCCATCCTTTTACAAAGCTTGGAGAATATCCAGGTAAGATGAACAAGAAGATTATTGGTAACCACTTCCCATGGAATATATTCTCCAGAAGACTTTTTCTTCCAAAACCCCTAACCCTCCTGTAGACTACAACAGGTTATGTCAGCTTATGTCAGTCTGTGGTTGGAAGCAAATGAAAGGCCACCTTATTTCTGTCCAATTTAGCTCTGATTTCCAAGTCATCTGTTTGGCTTGAGTGGGTTTGCATGCACTATCTAGCCCCTGCATCTTCTGAGCAATTTGAATATTTCTGTTTACTTAATATAGAGCCTCCATGAGAAGGAAGAAGTGTCAGGAGCTGTGAAATATTGAGACTACAGTCATATATGCCTGAAATTCATCAAAATTTCATTTTTAGCATTTAAGCAAGCCTGAAATATTTGGCCATTTATTAATGAGTCAAAAATTCTGCTAGATCTGCATCTGAACCATGACTTAAATCTATTTTTATTTTTCCCTAAGAAAAGATAAATTCCTCCACCACATAAATAAATTTTCAAAGGAACCACAAGCAACAGTATCTAAAAGGACAGCATAATTCACATATAATTATGTGGCAGGATTTACTTTAGTTGAATTTTTTTTTTTTTTTTTTTTTTTTTTTGCTATTGACTGTATCTGGTGTGGTTTCCAGTTTCTTTGTTTCTCACATCTGGTGTGTAATCACTGGCCAGCTACACAGAGTATTGTTCAAATACATGACTAGTTTAAGATAAATAGTACAATTACAATGTTCACATTGGAAATCTTTATAGGAAAATTGTGTGACGCTGGAGGTGTATCTTCCTGCAAGAAGAGTAAAAATGTTTGTTTAGTGATAAGAACATCTATTATTATATAAACGTCAAAATGTCAGATACCATAAAGCCTTCTTTAAAAGAGCTCACACTTATGAGGACATGATTTAAAAATCTTTTCTTCACTGGACTTCAGAGAATAAAATTTTTGAATTTCAAAAAATCTCTTCAATAGATTTTTTTTCCTGTTCATGGAATTTCTGTTTGTATGCAAAATTTCCTGATGCAACATTTCTAACATTGTGAAAAATTTTCCAGAGCAAAGAGAACTATTGGGTCGTGCAGCATGTTCAAATGAAAGGTTAGGTCTCTAAATGTTATTAAGTCTTTTTGATCCTCAGTCCTGCTATAGGTATGGCCTCTATCACATAATATATTTGTGGTACAGCAGAGAATGAAAATCAGATCTTGAAAATTGAACACTCTAATCCTTAGGCTGTTTTTCCCCTCTGAGAAAATTTGTTGTGATAGCATCAATAGCAGTTCCTGGTTGCAGGATGAGGAGAGATGTGAAAGCTGTTTGGGCTATATGCTAGGTTTAGTCTCTTATCTACAAAACAGCAATGGAAAATGTTTATAAAGCATTTAAATTAGGTTCCTAGCCTGTTGGTGGAGAGAGGGGGAAGCCAAAGTAAAAAGTGAAAGATTTTTGTAATATCTAGAAAATACTGGGAAGCCTACAGGCAAAATAATCCTATCTTTTCATAAAATTATGGAAAGAGGATGTAGTCAAAAGGGCTGATAATTATGTGTTTTATGAACCACATGGTTTTAACTGCTTTTCCTTTGCAGATTAAAACAATCAGTCCAGTCTTTTGTTCAATATCTTTTCCTAGGTTTTGTTTCATAACATATAGAGGTCTCTTATTTATTCTTCATTTTTTAATTTGTCTTGTTTGGAGAAACTGGAATTTTGAGAATGAGACAAGAATGGGAAAAAATAATTGAGCAACTAACCAGGGTGGAAGATGTTTAATATGAGCCTTCAGCTTTTTGTCAAGAAAGGAAAGGATGTAATGCGGTTTGTGATCCTTGACAGAAGGGAATGCCATCATTGCTAATGAACACAAAAGTCAAAGTTCTCTCTCAAAATGATTGCTGCAGAGTGTAGTACCATAAGTATGATGCTGCAAGGAGCAGAAGCAACCAAGCTCACTGTCCTATTGATTTGTATTCCTATTGAGTGTGAGTTCCTGGGCCAGATTCTCTCTATGAAATGTAAGGGTTGCACACTATAACCTGTGTCTAATACAGTTTTTCTGCTTTATCCAAGATTCTGTTTTTATGATTCATAGAAACAAAGTCTTGCACTCTTCCACTTATTATGATTGAGATGGGAGAGAGGCTCTAAAAGCTGATAAGAGGTTTCATGCATATATGCACACATAAGCCTAATTTCCTTAGGAAATGAAGTTACTTATGAACTCTGAAAAATCTTACCATTATCCCCAATATCTTCATAAATTAATAACGGGAACATTTTAGTAGAACTTCACAAAAGTTTGTCTTAAACATTACCCTTTTAGATAACTCTGTTAAAGAGCAGATTGAATCTGGACTGAAGATTAAATTGCAGCAGTGGGGCAAAGAGCTTCAGGCTTCAATCCAAACTCAGACATATTATATCAGAATTATCTCTGCATTTTCCTTTTAGATCTGGTCTTCCTTCAATATGGCTAAGTAAGGAGGTTGAAATCCAAATTGAAGTTGGTTTTTTTCCAATTTTGTTTCAGAAGAGGAGGAAAATACTTTCCTTTTATAGGTGACAGATGTGAAGTTTGTCTTTGTTAGATAATCAAAACCAATACACGTGCATGACAGTTGCTGTTAAATTTTAACTGTTAAACATAAAAACCTAATCTCACATAAAGACTGTAGTCAAGCTTCTTAAATTGTTAAGGATGGAGAACATCAGAAAAGAATGTTTCAGAAAGGACAGGAGTGCAA
>PYHW01009979.1:1070016-1145390 GCA_013186435.1 Turdus rufiventris
ATAGACCTCATACAATAGTGATAGTGTGTATTAGAAAGTAGGTAAATGGCTTTCAGATACAGGCATTATGCCTGCAAATATAAAAGCCTCTAAATATAAAAGGGGACACTATAATTTTCCAAAAAAATATAGTTATATTTGACCTCTAAGTCAAAATATAATTACAAACTTTGTATTATTTCCTTTAACACAGAAAACATTTCTCCACACAGTATGAATTACTGGGCTCTTACAGGAAGCTATTGCAAAAAGACTCTGAGACAAGACTCCATGGATGAACTTTTCTATAGTATGGCAAACCTGCTAAAACAGTAATTTACAAATTCTGGGCTACAGAATTGAAGTGTTAGGTATAAGCTTCCTTATGTAATCACTAAGTAGGATCATCATGAAGTATTAATGCATTAGTCAATAAAATAAGTGTAGATAAGGTCAAACACCTTAGGTGTTATCTCTTCAACTATAATTGCTGCTACAACATGCGTTTATGAACAGCATGATACATCCTGCATTTTAGCAGTGAAAAGATTTTTTCAAGTAACAGGCTGTTTGAAGATGACAGTAAAATATAGCAGAAGTTTAAGCAAAACCTAACTCTGACAGATGTGGTCATAGGGCTGCATACAAAGTCTCTTCCTGGAGCAGATTCTCCCTTTCTGCTACTTTTACTAAAATTACATGTCACAAAAAGACCAGAAACTGATAAACTCTAGGCAACTTAGGATCCTTCATCATTTAATGGTTCCTTAGTAGGTCATCATGCTGCTTTCCTGAAGCCACCACCCAGCTATGGATATTTAAAGGGGAAAACCTGGCTAGGGCACCCTGGGTAGCACCAGCAACTAAACAACCTTGCTGTGATGTCATTTGTCATGTTTGTCATGTGGTTTGTCATTATCTCTTTGATTAGCTTGATCTTAGGCTAGGGCCTAACCTTAACACAATTTACAAGACTGTAAGTGCAATGTCTGCAAATGAAAGCACAACACTACTTGCAGTTCTCTTGCAGTCAGTTGCAAGTGCTTCAAGATGCCAGTCACAAAAAATTAGACTAGGTATGAGATGTGTGACATTAAATAAATTGACTGCAAAAGTTGATACATATTTGTACTCAAATAATTTATTTAGACTTACATCAACAGAGAGGGATTTTTAATATTGAGGGGGGTTAAATGTTTACCAGTTAGTATCTTTTTAAGGGGACAGAAAAAGAAGTCATTCATTATGCCAGTTTCTCATCCCTCTATAAGTGAATAATGAGAGTTGCTGATTCAAAATGTCCTCTATGATTTTTTTGTCTAGTGACATTCCTTAACAAAAGTAGAATATGCTAAAAACCTTTCACTGATTTGTCATTCTTATATCATTTTAAATGCATTAGGATTTGATGAAATGTAATCAGTAAGCAAACCACTGCATTGTAATTTTCAGTACAATGTTATTTGCAACTTTACATTCAAAGTTATTCACAATATTATGTACTGATCATTTAAGGGGATTCACCTCAGGAAATCCATATATTGATTTGAAGTTTCATTTACTTCAAGAATAGGCTTTATAAAGGTTTCATCTTGCAAGGAGAAACACTGAGATCCACCCAGGTACAGTGGCCTGTGAACATGGAATTTGTTATACTTCCTAAGAAAGAGGAGCAGGATTTTCTTTTTTAATACACCATCTACTACTAGGTGTCAAGGTTAGCAGTGTTGTACAGTAAAGAAACATCATTATCAGCTGCAGTGTCTTGGCAATCTTGAATTCTATCTGGCTGTTAGAAAAACAAAACAACAAAAAAAAAAAAACCAAAAAAAAACCAAAAAAAAAACACAGGGGAAAATAAGTTTTCATAGCATTAAAAATTTCCTGAAAACAGTTAAATAATACTATTTCCTTTATAATATACAATTTTGGAATGAGCTGCAGTCTGAAGACAAAAGTAAAGTTTCAGTTTTTAATCTATATGACCTAATTAATCAGGAAGTTTCCACTAAGCTCATCAATTGGAAAGCTTCATTGCCTATTTTAGAAGAATGAATGTGTCTTGATTGCATTGTGTTTCTTAAATATTTCATTAGTGCTGAGTTTGGAACATTTGTGTTCAGCAGAAATTAGGATCTCAAATCTTATCTTCTCCAGGAGAAAAACAAATGGAGAAGACTAGCTTACCTAAGCAATCAGGATGATTAGAACAGAGAATGATCTCCTTTGGAGGAGAGAGAAAGATTGGCCTGACTGTTCCACAAGCATGGACCAACCTCCTTCAGTGCCACAGGCAACAAAATCTCTGTGACATCTCAGAATATCCTGACGAGAATGGATGTAACTATGTTTGAATGGCAAATCAATTTTCTCCCATGCCATTCTGTGTATTACGATGGCTCAATTCTATTTTGTCATCTCTTTAATAGGCACAACTGATTTCTAATATGGAGAGCAAAGCTTCTCCTAAGATAAAGAAATTTCCTCCTGCAATTTCAGACTCTCCCCTCAAGATGAAAAGATTTTTAGAAAAACAACTGACATTTTAAAAAGATTGTTTAAGCCTAGTCTAGCACAGTCCTACAGATCTTCATACACTCTTAGAAACACATAGGTTTTACCTTTCATAAATAATTCAATATTACCAGGCAAGACTTCTGGGCATGGAAGTTTAACCAGCTGTGAAACTGTTTGTATATTTTAAAATTTCTAATATGGCCCTCAGTGCGAGTTTGGCCCAAGTCAAAACACTGTCTGAAACAGTATTTAAATTGGAATCATGAATTTGTATAGACCAGAATCCATTCCTCACAGGTAATTTAATGAAGTTTGTTTTGAATGGTAAAAGAGTTTAGTAGTCTGCAATAATTGACTGTGGACTGTGCTCTGCCAGCTGGCTTAAGTGCTAGAGATCTGTCACAAGCCTTTCACTAACGTTGTTCCACAAAGAGATCCCATTTGTCTATAGCTACTTGCCCTCTTCTTCTACTTCTGTGACTCTTTTTCCTCAAAATTGGTTTCAATAAATATTTTCCTGTTCATCATTGAGATACTTTAGGAATTCCAAGAAAAGTCACAGGCAAATAAAAGAGCTCATCAAGAATCTTAAACAAGAAATTCAACTTGACAATGAAACTGGTGAAGGATCTTGAGACTGAGTCACATGAAGAACAGCTGAGAGAGCTGTGGTTGGAGAGAGCATGGACAAAAGGAGGTTCAGGGGGTACCTTACTGCTCTCCACAACCACCTGAAAGGAGGCCATAGCCAGCTGGGATTGGTTTTCTTCCTCTGGCAACTAGAAATAGGACAAGAGGACGCAGCCTCAACCCACACCAGGAGAGGTTCAGGTTGGACATCAGGAAGAATTTCTTCCCTGTAAGGATTGTCCAACATTGGAATGGGCTGCTCAGGGAGGTGGTGGAATCACTGTCCACGAAGGTCTTTAAGAAAGGACTGGATGAGGCACTTAATGCTATGGTTTAGTCTGTTTGGTGGTGATTGGCCAAAGGTTGTACTCAATGACCATGAAGGTTTTTTTCAACCTTAATAATCCTATTCTATGGTTCTATTCTATGATTCCTTGTGCTGCTGATTGCTGAGTGTTTAGAAGATTTACAAAAGAAAAATTGCATTATCATTTTCTTCTTTTATTTTTTCTGAATCATGTGCAATGGTTAGAGGAACCCAACTGTGCCTGTACTCTGCTCTACTGTTCTTATAAAACCAAAAAGAAAATGTTTGTGGGAGACATTATTGTTTTTTATCATTGAGGAGCATTGGAATTTTTATTACGTGCAAGCATCATAAAGGGTAGTAAATCTTGTAGTCTATTGTATGAAAATTCATCTTGATGATTAGCATGATCATTGTGTGATTTTTCCTGCAGTAATTATCCATCAGTAATGAAAGAAGAAAGCAGGAAACATTCATATCCTATTGTACAATAGACTAATTTGCAAAATCTGTTAACAGGGAATTACAGTAATATAAAATAGCATTCCTAAATATGATGAGATTAAATATTGATGTTTTCCTTTTTTGCAACACTTTTTAAAGACAATTCCAAAAGACATACCAATATACAAACACCTGTTGAAATACTCATCCATTGCCAAATTTTTAGAATGTAATAAAAACTACAACTAAATATGTTTTCTTAGTGTCACATAAGATTGGGTAGAGAAAATGCAGGCAAAGTAGGAAACCCACATCTATTCCACATTGTATAGCTGTGACCCAGTGTAAGTTATAGATGTATAAAACCAGTATGTAAATATATATAAACTTACAAGAACTGTATTAGAAAAGTATGTGGGATTAATCTGGTGTTTTTTGAGATCTGTAGGATGCTGTATCTGGATATAATTGTAAAGGACTAAAATTTTACTCCTATGTTTTGTTTTGGTTTGGTTTTTATGTTTTGTGGGTTTTTTGGTGGGTTTTTTTTGTTGTTTTTATTTTTTGGGGGGGGAATGTTGTTTGTTTTGTTTTGCATTTAGTTTTTTTGGGGGGTCATCCAGCTATTAAATTACAAATATTATTCCCATTTCAGGGATTGAAATCAAGAAAATGTTTTTTCATAACCTTGAATCATAGTCTTCACTGTCTAGTTTGTCCAGCATGTTTCCAAGCCATTCTTTGTTACATAGTAATGTATGTTTTAAACTATAAGTTTGACACAAATAATTTGTCCTTTCAAAATAACCTAAATATAATTTAAATTTGATTTCTGGTGCATTTTAATCAACATGTAAACTAGCAGATTAACTTTGGAAATAGCATTTTTTGCAATGGTCCAGTGCATTTTGTTTGCCTTTTGTTTTCTTTTTACAAGAACAGAGGGTCACCCAGGATATACTACACATAAAAAAAAAAGTTCATCTACTTGCTGTGTAAAAGTCACTCTCTCTTTGAACTATCACAATGCACTGAACTGTATATGGAATCCAAAGTTACTTTTTAATCTAAGTGGAGAAAATTGTTCATCTGATTTTAGTTGATAATGTTACTGTTCATTAACTAATATTTTTGATTCAGTCCATACAGACAATATTTGAAAGATTTCATTTGGGAGATAATGTACATGGTGAGACTTTAAAGTAATTTTCTACCATTTTAATGTCTTAGTCATTAATTTTTTCATATTTGTGGCCAGACTGTTTAAAAATAAACTTTCTCAGCATATAGCTAGGACACAGAATATTTATACATGTACATTTCCCTAGTATCATAGACTGGTTATGCACAGATATGAGCTAGATATGTCTCTGAACTAGATAAGTTTATTGCATTTTTCTGATTAAAAAACATGCATTACAGAATATATAAAAATATTTCCACAGTGGGTAGATTCATCTTGATGGTAAATCACAGAAAGCAGAGTCATTAATTATTGCCAAGAAAAGATAGTTCATTTTAGGAATCTAGCCATCTGTAGAAGTGTCCATCTTCAGCTCAACCCTGGACTTACCAAAAAAGCTTCTCCCATTTTACTCACCAGCTTTGAATGCCTTTTTAACCTCAGGACCTTCACTATTTGTTGTGGACACATTTGAATCTATGAGGAAGTTTTTCCAAGAAATGGAATCAAGTCAATTAACATTTCTCATTTTGTAGATCAATTTCTCTCTTATACTGTCTTTCTCTTTTCCACTGATAATAGAGAAGACTACTTTCAGAAGAGAAAACATCTGTTTGAGCAAAGGACTATTGAAAACTCAGCCCAGAACTGCATATTACTGTCATATAATTTAATCTTGATAAGGGTAACCCAGAGCTGCAGTTTTTCAAATTGGGCTGCCTGCACACCAGAGGTACAGAGTCCTTTGGGGGTAGGGAAGAAAATGGTTTTAGTATAATTAATAAATAAAATGCTTTAAACATTTCATCTTTACCTATTTTTTTTAATTTCCAGGGGATTTGTATGTTTTATAAAGGACATATAAAATATCAAAGCAGTAAATGTGTGCACTTTATAAATAAATTCATTCATAATATATTGACAGTGTGTGCTCAAAACTTTTTAACTGATAGGGCTGTACAAACAAAAATTTTTGGACACCATTGCCCTACAGGTGCCCTGTGTGATCACGGAGCCACCCCAAAACTACAAGCCAGGCACCCAGCAAGCTGTAGCTTCCTCTACAGGTTTGTCTTCTCCAACACCAAGAGTAACTGGATTGGGTTGCTGATAAACCACTCTGGCTTATTCCCCCCAATTCCTAAGAGGATTGTCCCAAAGTCCTCAGGATATATATCATATTGAAATTTTCAGCATCTTCATCTTGAATGTATAACAAATAGATTGGCATTGTTTGTCTGGTTTTATGGATGTTCTGTAGTACATCTTCTGTGTTTCTTTACCTATCTTTTTATCTCCTTCCTTTTCAGCTTGTCTGTATTGGCTCTTTCTGTACCCACACAGTTATTTTATACCCTTATCCTTCCTCTTGTCCTGTGTTTCTCCCCATCTGTTACTTTATTGTAACCCCACATACTTACTCTTCTGCTTCACCACAGAGCAACTTTCAGTTTTCATCAATTAGGTAATTACAAACTGGTCACTAACACAGAAAGAAGAGCAAACAAGAAAAGGAGAATAAAGCAAATTAAACTTTCCTATTATTGTAACTCCTGTGTTTGCAATCACTTATGTTGTCAGCTCTAAGTTTAAACTATAAAGTCCTCAAGGCAGAAATAATTTTTCACTTTCACAGACTGTTATGCCATCTTATTGCACTATATAAATACTGGTGCATATTTTTAAACACAATTAATAATTTTGCATGTCACAATGTTCATCTGTCCAACAAAGAGCGCTTAAAGGTTTATGAATTTTACGTGGCAGGTACTGTTCACATCCTAAAATGGTATTTCTTTAGAATGCCATGTACTGGGATAACTGAGGTAACTAATCTTGTTAGCAAATTTGTGTTAACTGCAACATTAGTCATGCACATTTTGCACATGAAAATCTCACTGGTATTACTGCTAGGAAGAACAAAGGGGAAAACAGAATCATAGAATCATGGAGTGGTTTGGGTTGGAAGGGACCTTAAAGACCTTACTGAGGCCAGGGAACCTTCCATTAGACCTGATTACCCAGCAGCTCATCCAGCCTGGTCTTGAACAACTCCAGGAATGGGGAGTCCACAGTGTCTCTGGGCACCCTGTTCCAATACCTCACAACTTTCTAAGGATTGTTTCCTAGTGTCCAATCTAAACTGTTCTCCTCTGGGCTAAGGTCATTCCCCTTCTCTCACATGTCCTGATGAAAAGACTCTCTCCAGACTTCTTGTAAGCCCCCTTTATGTGCTGGAAGATTGCTATAACTTCTCATCAGAGCCTTCTCTTCTCCAGGCTGAACAGTCCCATCTCTCTGAGTCAGTTTGTGTGGAAGAGATGCTCCAGACCTTTTATCAATTTCATGGCCCTCCTCTGCACTTGCTTCAACAGGTCCACATCCTTCTTGTGTTGGGGACACAGTAGTTCAGGTGAGGTGTCACAGGAGTATAGTAGAGGAGAATCACCTCCTTTGACTTCTTGGTCATGTCTCTTTTGATGCAGACCAGGATGTGGTTGGCTTTCTGGGCTGCAAACATGCATTGCCAATTCATATTGAGCTTTTTGTCCACAAACACTCCCAAGTCTTTCTCCCCAGGGCTAGTCTCAATCCATTCTCTTGCCAGACTGTACTTGTGCTTGGGATTGTCCCAACCCAGGTGCAGGATGTTACACTTGGCCTTGTTGAATATCATGAGCTTCTCACAGGTCCACCTCTCAAACCTGTCAAGGTCCCCTCTGGATGCATCCCTTTCCTCCAGCATGTTAACAGCACCACACAGCTTGGTCTCATTGATACAATTTTGAGGGTGCACTTGATTCCACAGTCCATTTCATGGATAAAATGCTGAAAAGTACTGAACCCAATACCAACCCCAAGGAAGGCCACTCTCACTGCTTTCTACTTGGACATTGAGCTGATCACCACAACTCTCTGAGCATGACTATCTAGACAATATTTTTTTCACTGAGTGGTCCATTCATCAAATATACAAATATTTAAACATATATGATATGGATCCCTCCAGTACTGGCCCAGACAGTATGCACTGACACTGATGCCTGGATCTCATTTGTATGGGAGGAACCAGACAGGTGAGCCAAGCCTGCAGTCTCATTCCAGCTGCTGATACAGGCTTACACACACATGCTACACATCCACTGAGGATTCAGTAGCTGGTCAGTAACTGGTCTTATCCAGTAACTTTATCCAGTAACTTACCCTGAGATCTTTCACTTCCTGTTTCCTCATGCAAACTGTACCCTTGGTTGAACCTAAGAAGCCATGGTCAGCTCAGCACCTGGCTTTGTCCTCCAAATCCCCCCAGTAATCAGCTGGTAGATTCAATGGTCTCTCCAGTGCCCAGAGTCCCAATTCTCACCATTTCTGTATGTGTCCCCCATATTATATGCCTTACTTACCCACGAGTTCACCTTAAAGTTCACCAAAAAATACACACTGACAAGTATAACACACATGGTGCATACACTTCAGCCTCTAAAAATGAATAAATGAGGCGCTAGGAAGAATTAGCACAAATCAGAAAAATGGTTGCAAGAATGCATTTGCTGGTGGTCCCCCAGATTAAGACAATCTCAATATATTTATTTGCAACCAGACTGAAAGGCAAAGCATGGTGGTTAATTCTCACTGCTCACAGATTTAAAGGGCTGAAAAAACTCATAGAGAGTCAGCTCATAAAGAACAGAACAGCCATTGAAAACCAGCACAAGACAATACAACAAATATGAAGAGGACAGGACCCTTTACCTTCTATGTCGTTGCAAGGAATTCTGCTCACATCTCCTCAACACAAAAGCCTTGGATACTAAATGGTCTACTTGGACACATAGGCTTTATTGGACAGAATGGGAGATACCATGTGAGTGTGAATGGATGAAATTGGTTTTATTTTTTAAATTAAATCACCATTCCCTGTAGTACCTCAGGATAAGCATTGCTACATTTGTGTTGCTACAGCACTGCAGTATCTCCTACAGGCTGCAATGTCATCTGGCTTGGCCTCTCAGCTGCTGTGAAACCTCGTTACTAGCACACTAGGAATAACCTCAAGGACTTAAACGCTGAGCTTCAATTAATGAGTTTCATTAGATGCTTGACACATAAATGTTTTGTGTGGTAATGTCATGCTATACCAATGAATCTGCTTGTGGATCTGGCTGTGTTTCTATCACAATTCATTCATTAAGTGAGATCTGTTCTGGAAACCTTGCCTGATGCTCAAAATAGGGCTTGTTGGCACATTTGATAGGCAATAATCCCTTCTTTATTTGACTGCTAAAAGCTTCACAAAACCCCTAAATAATCCTACAATAAATTCTGAATATATATATGTATATATATATATAATGAAATTTGAAAATTCCTCACCCATTTTACTCACAGAGCTTGTGTTAATTTTATTGTACCATTCCATGATAAATTAACAAGCACAGATTCTGAGTCTTATGAAAGCTGAATTACTGTAAAATAAAGAAAATTTGGTTAGAGAAAGAACAACAGGGTTTAGTCAAGTTGTTTGAGCTGAATTCAATGGAGTCCAATTACTTACTGAGCAGCCAGAATGTGTGGGTGAATGAGGTTGTGTGTGGGAAGGTCTGAATATGTGTATGCATTGCTATTTGTAGCCACTCTTCATGCAGCAGGTGGTACATTCTGCTTCCCTAACAAGAAACAGTTCACTCCACTACAAATAAGTGCAATTTTCCTTTTCCTTTTCTCATTTATTTTGATATGCAGTGTTGGGTTATAATGTGCAGCTGTAATAACAACAGCTAAAAATATCTTAGAGAACTAGGCAAAAAACTGCAGTGTACAGGTGACTCCTAAGCTTACAGGGATGAAGCACCGAAAGAGTCCAAATGCTGTTATCTCCCTTAGTACCAGAAATATAATATGACAGAAACAGCAGAGTATGTTAAAGGTAGGAATTTACGTACATAAAATGCTTTGTAATGCCATGTAAAATTTTATATTGCCTTTTCACTCTCTTGCAGGAATGTTTTCCTCATAATTAGAATAATACTGTATCACTAGGACTGCCTTGCTGACTCCTCATGGGACTTTCTAGTGAATGGGACACTTTCTGCAGAGAAAGTGTAAAGTGTGTGTGAAGGTCAAGTGTTTTGGGTGCCCTTCTTGGAAGTGAAAAGTCTAGGTTATACACAGCTGTATTGATAAAAGCTCGAGCCTTTGGTCCTTAGGTCACCTACTTTCACACTTACTGACTTACTGCCCTAACACTCATAAAGAGATACTCAGCTTTGGGAAAGATGAGAGAGAGATAAAGCCTTTTTTCTTTTTTACACTTTTCCTACTGCATATGTTTGTAATCTCCCTGCCCAACATGCTTGGGGCTGCACATCCCACTCTGTACAGTTTATACAGCTATGAAAACACAATTTGTTCTGATTTTTTTCCAAAACAAGTTTGCCTATCCCTCCTTCTAATAAGTGCTCATTCCCTCAATCTTCACTTTAAAGAAGACAATGTCTTATGGGAGAAATACGCAATGCATTCCTACCTGGACATTTTCACAACTGCAGACCACATAGAAGAACCAGTTCCTCCTATACACACAGACCTAGTTTTCTTATAAAAAAAACATTATTTTTTTTCCATGTTTATATTTTAAAGAGACTTGAATAAATGTTTATATGTGCCTGCTTCCTTTGAGACAAAGCCAAACAATATTCGTATTTCCAACTATGAGTCAGAGCAGCTCTCTTCAGTTTCAGGTTAATTGATTTTTATTGTGCATTTCATTTTCCCTGTAAAATGAAGCTCTGAGTTCTTTTCAGTATACGGTCATATATACTCATGTTCGACACATATACATATATACTCCTACTTTTACAGTATGACTTGTCAAGTTCTCACTCCACTCAAACCAATAACAAGAATCTACTGAATTCAGGTCCAAAATTTCACCCACAGTTACAGAAAATAAAGCTCTTTCCAGCCTGCAGTTCCGGAAAGGAACAACCTCTTTTAGCAACAAACATGGCTAGGGTTCTGTACTTTATTTTTGAGACAGAATTAAAGGCATTTTCTTGCCATCTGGAGGAAACATTCTGTTACCATGGGTTTGTTTTGAAAATTCAAGTTTGCATCCTGGATTCATAAGCAGAACAAATTTGGTTTTCAGACACAATAGCTTTATTCGAGTATTTGACAGAGCCAAGTGTAACATGATGCTCTATTCACTGCTTAAATTTCTTGGTAGGTAGGTTTGTATACCAATATTGGGATCAATCCAGGTTGTTTTCTTTTTCAAAGTCCTCATTTTATCATCACAAAACTGCTGAAGGAGGGATGTGGTTATTTTCTGTTCAGAATCTATTGCACTGATTCTCTTCTTAATTACATGCCTCTCTTCCAGATTTTACCAGCTGTTGCTTTAAGAGAAGATAAACAAACCAAATTGAGACCGTGTTCAGAAAGATGGAATAACCATGCATGAGTTCTGGAAGAAAAGAAAAATCTCCCTGTTAGGATACAGGGATACTGTGGATTAGAAAAAGAGTAAGGTAGAGGTATTTTTCTCATGCATCAAAACTCTCCTACAGCCCTTACAGTAAAATCAGGAAGTGTGCAAAGGGTAACTGAATGAAGCCCTGGGTTTTAAAGTGGATAAAATAACAGTGACAAGTTAATATAGAGAAAGTGATTATCCAGTTTTAGTAAATCAGCAAGAAACTCCAATTTAAAGCTGAAAAGTGAAAGAATTAGCATCAGGTTATTATGATAGGCTAAGCAAACTGAAGCATGCAGAGCTCTTAGTCTTCCTCCTATACCTGAAGCCTCATCTTGTGTGAACATGAAACAGTCCTCAGGTTTTGTTCTCTATCTTTTCTTAAGTGGATGATTTCACTTAAAGTCCCAGTACAAGGTGCAGTGCAATGTAACACCACAGGTCTTACTGGTATCCAAATTGTTATTTGTTTTCTTGTGTGGGTATTGCAAAGGGCTTTTGATGGACTGAAAAGCAAGAAGCTTTTAATCATGTTAAAGAGGATTTATCACTTCTTCTTCATAGTTATAGAAGTCTTAGCCCATCCTTTCCAGAGGTTTGCTCTCAGGAAAACAGGTGAAAACTCAATTCAACTGGAATAAGATACAGATATATCCTCAGAATTTGCTACATTCATCTGACCATATGACTGCATTTTTCAGCCAGTAGTCAGATACTTTAATATCTTTGACAATTGTACTCAATAAAAATAAAGTATTTTTTAAACCATTGATTATTTGGAACTTCCCACCCTCCCACCCATGACTCACTATTTGAACAGCCCCTCTGTGTTAGAGTGCAGTTTGGGGGAGTTTGTGCTTACAGCTTTTACACATATAAGCAAAATGAGATTCATGTTTCCTGTGACATCAGGAGACAGAGTTTGGATCTACTTTCTATCTTGTGCATTACATTTTACAAAGGAAAAGTATTCTGGCTCATGTTTTTTAAAACATCGGGAACAAAAAAAAATTACCAGAAATAAATACCTATACTGAAGATCCATAAATTAAGCACATTAAGCTAATCTAATGCTCTGAAACGTGTTTTCTGATCTTTTAACTATCTTAGTTTTATATCTACTTTTCAGACTGTGTTCCAAGTGTTAGTCTTGCAGGCCACTGTACATTTTAGGCAAAAAAAAAGAGGTAAGTATGTGTGCAGAATGTGTCCTCTGACTATGGGACCTGGCATGGCACTAAGATTAGAACCAAGATCTTGTTACTGGGAAAGGGATTTTCTTACCTGGCCTGCAGAAGGTCTTTGTTTGAATAATTAATAATCTGGGAAAACAACTAGAGGGCTACTGAAATAGTGGTGGCTGTATTCTTCATCATAATAACCACTCTATCCATCTTTATCAACAGCAAATTTTATCAGCAATGATTTTATGTCTTCCATGTAACTGAAAGCTTTTGAATACTATACAACCAAGAATGGACCACCTTGGGCTTCAGTAAAATCAGAAGAGTTGATAGTTCTTAATCCAGAATGACATTGTGAGATATAGAGTTTTGAATCCATCTAAAATAATATTTTTTGTACGGGATTTCTGATTTAAAATCCAGTAAAATCAAAATGTGAGACGAGAACTTTCACCTTTATCAGTAAAATTTGGGGTTTTTAAAAAATTTCATCACATTAGTTTGATAAAATATTTGATCATAAGCATCTGGTGATGTTATTTTTTTAAATTACTCTTCTTTAATAGCAGTGTCTTAATTATACTTGGTGCTAAATGAGAAGCTGATTAACTGGGAACAAAATGCCAGTCATTAAGGCTGCCTGTTCAGGTCCCCCTCTAGGGATTTAGATGCCTTTCCTGAGAATTTGGATTGTGCTGAAAGCTAACTCTGTAGGTGCCTAGATTCCTCAGATGTCTAAGCTGTTACTAGTAGAGACATCCCAGGTGCTGAACATGTACTGCTGACCTCATGCAAAGCCATAAACGGCATAGCAGAAGTGAAATATTCCTTGTATACATCAGGAATATTCACGAGTGTTGTGTTCCACTGTTTATATCATCTCTCATGTTTGTTTCAGTAGATTTTTCAAAAATACGGTTAATGTTCTGACCTCCCATACAGGCAGACGTCTCTTTAACCTGATGGCCCAGAGCTTAGAGCAGCTAGATCCTGAACCAGGACACTGGTTCAGAGAGTCCCTTGGGAAACAATCCTTAATGACAAAGGGGTCCAGGAAAGCTGGACGTACTTTAAGAAGGAAATCTTGAAGGTGAAGGAACAGGCTGTCCTTATTTATCAAAAGACAAGCCAGCAGGGAAGAAGGTCTGGGATCTTTGGCAGAAACTCAGGGGGAGAAAAAAGCGTTTATGAACTTTGGAAGAAAGAGCAAGCAACTCAGGAAGAGTACAAGGATGTCCTTAGGTTATGGAGACAGAAAATTAAAAAGGAGAAAGCTCAGTTAGCACTAAATACGGTCACAGCTGTAAAAGATAATTAAAAGAAAAAGTTTTTATAAATGCATTAACAACAAAAGGCGGGCTAAGGAAAATGTCCATCCTTTATTGGATATGGAGGGAAACCTGATGGATGAGGAAAAGGCTGAGGTACTTATTGCCTTCTTTGCCTCAGTCTTTAACAGACTGGCCCCCTGAGCTGGCAGACAGGGACAGGGAGCAGACTACAGGCTCTGCAATCCAGGAAGAAGTACTTAGTGGCCTGCTGAGCCACTTAGACAACCACAAGAATATGGGGCCAGACAGAATTCATCCAAAGGTGCTGAGGGACCTTGGCAGAAGAGCTCGCCAAGTCGCTGTTTATCATCTGTCACCAATCCTGGTTAACAGGGAAGGCCTCAGATGACTGGAGGTTAGTCAGACTGATGTCCATTTATATGATGATTTGGAAGGAGGATCTGGGGAACTACTGGCCTGTTGATATTTTATGAATCTCTGCAATTACCTGAAAGGAGGTTGTAGCAAGGTTGGTGTTGGCCTCTTCTGCCAAGCACCAGTGACAGCGTGAGAGTCTCAGCTGCACCAGGGGAGGTTCAGGCTGGACATCAGGAAGTTTCTTTACTGAAGTGGTTGTCAAGAATTGGACTGAGCTGCTCAGGGGGTTGTCGGAGTCAACCTCCCTGTAAGTATTTAGGAAATGTCTGAACATGACCCTTAGTGCTATGGCTTAGTTGATATGGTGGTGGTTGGTCAAAGGTTGGACTCAATGATCTCAGAGGTCTTTTCCAACCTTAATGACCCAATGATTCTATGACCCATTTATATGAAATTTAAGATGGAATCCAAAACTCCTCATCACAGCCCTTGTTCTATTCAGGTCACTCAAGGTGAAACAAAGCCCTACTTTGTCCCTTAGTTAGAGTCAAGGCTCCAGAGGTATCTGAGACCAGATGAGACTCAGATGCTGACTGCTGTTTTGGAGACGGGTGCTTGTGTGCCTGATTTCTACAGAAACTGTTGGGATATCTTTCCTAAAACGTTTGTAATAGGGGCTGTTTTGAACTTCTTTCTTTTCTCTCACCCCTTTGAAGTAGACCCTAGCCACTGTGTTGAATGTACACACACGTTCCACTCAATCCAGTTTTGATATTCAACTTTTCATTTTTCTCAACTACAAAAGTAGAATAAAGGTGTGCAAGGACTTTAAAAAACAGTTCTGTTTACACAAAAAAGAAAACACATCTGCAGATGTGAACTTTTCCATGGCACCTGAAAAATTCAGCTTAGAACAGTTGAGCACACCATCTCAGCAAAGAGAGTCCTTCACAATAACACACTCTGGGGGCTTTGAGTTGTGCAAGTATGCCTTGCCTCTTAATAGGAGACTCATAAATTAATTACAAATGAGGCTACGTAAGCAAGACAAATATAAATAACTTACTTAACAATCAATAACATCACAAGGGTCTATACATTACTTTAGTTATTTAGATTACTTGCTGTAGAGGTAGATATCAGCTGTACACACAGAGATATGAGCTGGTAGAAGTTTTTGGGATTTTTACTTTTTAAGATGAGATATATATGTATTTATATGATTCTTGCCCAGGTGTTTTGACTATTTCATAGTCTCAGCCTTGCCATGATTTTCCTTCTTTTCTGGATCTGTTCCTCTGTTTAGCTGCCAAAGGAATGCAGCAGACATCTAAGATGTTTCCTTGGTGTATCTTAAATATTCTGATTTATCACTTGCTGTTTTGCCTGATGGGATCAATCTACCCTTTTGATGTGCATAACACCTCTCTCAATTATCCCCTATCCACTGGAAGTTTAACTTCCAGCTTAGGCAGTGTTTCCTCATGGCATCTCTTGGGTAATACACAGCTGCAGCATATTGGAACTGTTTTCTTTCACATCTGTCTTTTTGATCACTACATTACTTTTTCTGATTTAGAAAGAAAACAGTCATTACAAGGAGCAGCAAGTGAAGCATCCTGTCTCTAGCATTCTGATTCCTTTGTTTGAGACAGACCTTGACTTATTATTCCAATAATAGTTTGAATGTCATATAATGTGACATTCCCATTCAAACAATATTAGCAGTAATTTTTCAATTCATATTATTCCATAGTGGTCTGCTCTTACTAAATTACAGCTATGACAACTGAAGCTGAAAAATAGGGGGAAAAGAACAAGCCAAAAGAACATTTTACAAAAATCCAGATTCTGGAGGAGGAAAAAAAAACATTAAGAATAGATTCTGGACAGCTTCCTTTTTTTCAGTCCTTTACAGCACACTGCTGAGTCTTTGAAAAGTTTCTTTACTTGTCATACAAGGACAACAGTTCCTCTAATTTTAAACAGAGTAATTATTAACAATCAAACGTAAAATCACTTACATTCTCCAAACAATAGACACAACACATAAACAAGATAAGGCACATTTGTTTAATCTTAAATTTAACATAATATTTTTTTCTTTTTTACATAAATTTTTCTTTCCTCTCCCTGAAATATCTAGTTTCTAAAGTAATATATTAGCCATCTTCCTGTAATTTGGTTAAGAACTTGAAGAATGAGGCAGATGCAATATGCACATCTTCCCCCTTCTTTTTACTTGGCAAAATGGAATACAGGGATGCTATCATGTAAGCTGACACTATAATATCCATCTAGAATAAGTAGGTTAGGAAGGCTCTGTAGAGGATCAGACTTCTTGTCAGGTCAATGGAAATAATTGGGAACATTCATTCCATTATGAAAAAAGCATGTAAAATTTCTTTTATATAGGATGTCTGTCTGTCCACACAGAGGATGCCCTTATCCCTTCTCCATATGTCTACTTCAAAACAGTAACTCTGGAAAGAATCTATGTTGCTACTTTAAATTTTACACAAAAATACTTTAAATGAAATTAAAGTATGTATTCAAAAGAACATATGCAAGGATAATCCAAACAAACAAATATAAAAGTTATTACTAATCACTTCAATAAATCCTTAGACTTAAGCATCACCAACTGAAGTAAGGATTCACAATGCAAAATTAAAACTGTTTTTGAGTTTGCTCTGCCTTCTCTTAATATCTCTATGACCATCATGTTTAGTCCCAGCCAGAAGCTTCATAAATAGTTCCTGAACTGAATGTTATGGGATTTAGGAAGCCTCTACTTCTCCCTGTCTAGTCATTCAAGCAGTTATGCTCTAGGGTCACTTGCTAAAGCAGGCTCTGCAGACATGGCAGGACTTAATTGACAGAAATGTTATTATGGGCTGATTAAGGATTTATAATTAACACCTGTGTGATTATTTAAAATACTTCTGTGGCATCTAAATGTTGAACCTAATGAGGTGGAACGATTCACCGCATCCAAGGCATCTAAATTGGAAAGATGTTTTACAGCTGGGGAGAGAGAGATGCACTTTCAGAGGGGTATTCAAGTCCTCTGACTCATACCTCTGCTGGTGGTCTCTATCCATTTTTCCTTGGGATTTTTCACTTTGCTTCGCACTAACAAGAGAGGAGAGTGGGAGGAATTCAGAGTTTATAATGCATATCAGCCTTTCAGTCCTTTGAACATTTTCCCTTTCATGTACAATCCCTTGTTTGTTTTGTGCATTTAAAATATTTTTTCTTTTGTACACATTGGTGAAAAGATATATTGCCATTAACAAAGGCATTTTTATATGACTTCCATTATCTAAATGATACATTGTTTAAAGGAAAGGATGAGAAAGTTGAAATTGTTCAGCTTGGAGAAGAGAAGGCTCCAGGGAGACCTTAATGTGCCCTTACAATACTTAAAGAGGGTTGCTAAGAAAGATGGACCGAAACTTTTGGCAGGGTCACTTGCAAAAGTATCAGTAGTAATGGTTTTAAACTACAAAAGAGTAGATAAAAGGAAGAAATTCTTTACTACCAGGGTAGTGAGACACTGGAACAAGTTGCCCAGGGAGGAAGTAGATGCCCCATCTCTAGTAACATTCAAGATCAAGCTGATCCAGTGGAAGATATCCCTGCTCATTACAGGACATGTTGTGCTTGGTGACTTTTATTGCTCTCTTTCAATCCAAACTATTCTATGACAGATATCAAGCTAAATATTCTTCTCAGTGCTGCCTGGCTGCAGCTTGTTCCCTTTGTCCCCTAGGCGCAGTATCTTCTTCAAGGCATCATTATCACTAGCTCTCCTTAGAAACTCACATTCTTCAATTGTTTACAAAAAAAGTAATTCATTAATTTGATGGATGTGAATGCTCAGAATATTGGTCAAGGAATTGATTGGATCCTCAGTATTTGCAAAGTATTTGAAGAGAATTTCTATTTCCTTCTAACTTAAGTCTTTATGCTGTCACTTGTCATTTATCTGTGCATGGTAATAGACTCATTCTCATAGGAGCTTCTACCATATGTTCAACCACTGCTAAAAGTAAACATTAAAAGGGCAGGAGCTTTGAAGTGATTGATGTTTCAGAAGCAGAAAACAAACAGGAACTGAACAGGTGCCCCAGATACATTGCCTATAATTCTGCTAAATCAAACTTCTGTGTTGTGTAGGAGTCTGGTGATGCCCACTACAGTGATTCACCTCTCTTTATTTTACACTCTGTTTGTTTTCCCTGGATTTCTCCGGTAAGAGGAAAGCAAACATCATTGATGTATATTACATATCTGCTCCTTCCAGAATGAGACAAGCTTTAGTTTTAGTAGACAGCTAAGAACCCATAAAAATGAGTTGTCCCGCTTTTCTCAGACTCAAAGCAAATTGACATGGTTGTTGTACTTCCTGTAGTTTGTTTAACAAACAAACAAACCAACCAAAAAAATTTAAAAAAAGAATCTAAAATGAATCTACAAGAAGATGACAGAAAGCAGTTTAAAGCTGATGGCAGCTGCTCTTAGACTCCCATCACAGAAAAATTTTGAGTTATAGGAAAAAAAGTAACTTCAAATGAGATGCTGCTATGACAGTTTTCTATTTAACTAAAAATAAAACAGGAGTTTTAGAATTATATTCTAGTTCTAGGCTTTTTCTAACTAAAGTGGGTTTGGACAACATGGATGGCAGTTTGATAATAGCCTGTTTATTATAGGTCCTGCCTAATCTGGGGTCTAGTTTAGTCAGTTGCCATAGCAGATTGATATGGTGAAGGGAGATGAACAGGATAGAATTCATATTACATTAGTTAGATAGCAAAATAATAGCTAGGCTCATTTTCTTTGCTGGACATTCTGAGGTAAAGTTATTTAAGGAACTAATCATTGTTCCAGTGACTTTTATTAATCTATATTTTTTGGCTTATGTGATATCACCATAATAAAGTTGTTTACTTAAACCAGTTATATAATGATTCATGAGTTGTCTTAGCTCATCATAAATTGCTAATAACTCCCTATTCCCCAGTTCTCAGACCCCATTATGTCATTAGCAGTTAAACCATCTGGAATTCTTTATATAATTCAGAAAAACAGAGCTTGTTCACACTTAAACCTCAGATGCAGGGTCAACACCCTAAATATTTTTACTTAATTGTTGTACAGTTGTGGAAAAAAAAATCTCCATAGCTTTAGGAGACTTGTCCTGGTTACAAAGAGGGGGTGGAACTTGGAGTCATGTAGGCCTTGCTAGGTTGCTCTTCTATGCCACTGACATCTTTGCTGGGTGCTGTGGTCCCAGGGGAAGAAGAATGGAGAGTTCCCTGGAACTGCATTATTTGTCTCCTTCTGTCCACCAGGGACAATGTAGGGATCAGCCCTGCAGACCTTGTCCTCTGCCATGGATGGACATCCCCTTCCCCTACCTCCAAGAGGAGGCACCAAGAAGTGGTGCTGAGAAACCAGCACCAGTGCAGGGAACAGGGCTGCAGAAGGGAGCTGGAGTACAGCTGAGTCTGACCTGAGCCAGAAGGAGCCGAGCTAAACTGAGAGGAGCCCAGCCAAAGGGAGCTGAGAGGAACTGGGCAGAGCAGGCGAGAGCAGCAGTGCCAGTGCTGGAAGCTGCCATACAGAATCAAGCCCAGCATCCAATGAGGAGGATATTTTTGCTATTAATATTGCTGCTGTTACTGTTTGGCTTTTATTGTATTGCTGTTTGCTTTCTCTAAATTGTTATCTCAATCCATAGGACTTTGTCCTTCTCTTGCTAACGGGGCAGGGGAAGGGGCATTGCTTATCTGGAGTTTAATTTCTAGCTGGTTTTAAATAAACACAATCCTGAACTCCTGAAATGAAACAATAGTCACTCACAGGTTTATACAGACATATTCTGTTCATGAGTACAGACCACTTAAATGAAGTGGAAGACATTTTCATTGAGCAACTTCTCATCTGAAGCATCATCTCTTTAGGAAACAAAAGTTTTGCTGCACATTTTTTCCTTACTGGAAGTAGGGTTTAGCATTTGTATGACAGTTTTTCTAAACTAAAACAGTCTGGAACCTAGATTTAGTATTTTTCATGACTATTCATTCAATTAAACCTTCTAGAATTGAACTAACATAGCAGGGAAAAGATTTTCTATTGCTATAACTAATTATTTGAAAAGAAGTGAATGAGCTGAGACTGTAAAAATGCCAACATTAAAAAGAAAAATCAGACTAGGGTGTACAATCCTAAGACCTTTACTCTAATATTTCTCCAAATCAGTTGCATGGTGTCTACATTTGCCTGAAACACCTCAAGTTATTTTAACAGATTCAGAACTGCACAAATCCATCTTTATGATTTTAATAAAATCAAATACCCTTGATAAAAGTTCTCCCTCTGGAATATAGGAAAAGTTGTCCAAAACAGTCATAAGAATGTGTGAGAATTTCAGTTTACAGATATTTATGTTGGAATTAGACTCAACCTTTATGTTACAAAATCTTTTCCGTATAAGATTGTCTTAAAATTACAAATTGCATAAAAATATAATTTCAATTCTTTCAACTTTTTTTCTGTCATGGAACCTTCAGTTTATAAATTCAGCTGTGAAACAGACTCAGAAGTATCGCTTTTTAATGACAAAATTATTCTTTTCTGAGGAAGAACATTGGTGCATTCATATGCACAACTGACATCTCATCAAGTAATGACCCACAGCCTGAAAAATCCTGAAAATAAAGAGTCTGTTTACTGATAATAGATTCGTTAGGATCTCTATCCTGCTGCCAACAGGCACAGGAAAAAGATTTTTGGCTACATGTTCTGGCTACTCCTAGTGTTGATGGAAGGACTGAAACATCTTTCAAGAGCATCCAAATGAAAGGAGACCTTTGTTCTGTGTTCCAGTGGGACTGAAAACACACATTTTTAAACTCAAAGGTGTATGCTCTAGGAAGACTGACTTAAATTATGTTTGTTAACAGAGGAGGTTCCAACAGGGGAAGTTAGACTAAATGTGTCACTGTCAAATTTATGATGAATTCTAGAGACCCAGACACTTAAGGTTCCAAAAAACCCCAAAGTAATGCAGAATATGAAAGAAAATTATTTTGCATGTACTTTACAAAAGCAGATTCATTGACTGCATAATTATGTTTGAATGAAATATTCAAATTGAAGTTTAAACTCAGCTTGCTAGGAATACAAAATATTTCTATGATGTAGCTTGCAAGACAAAAAAAAAAAAAAAAAGTGTATGTATGGAAAGGATTCAGTTATTCTATTCAACCCTAAGCATAGATATTAGCTGCAAGTTGCTGTTTTAAATATCACTATAAAGAAAATATTTCTTCCAAATATATTTCTTCTTTTATGTTCTGTTTTAAAAATCTTAATGCTATGAGTGATTGAGGAAAGAAGTGGGTTCAAACGTGGTTTCATATTAGTTGTAAGAGATATCAGCTCTTGGGGTAGTCACAGGGATGCTCACTTTGCCAAAAGGGCAGGTTTCAAGACATGAATTTGGTGTACCAATATGTGTGGGCTCCCAGTATTGCCCAAGTGTGCATGTCAACCCAGAAAGAACCTGGTGACAAGGATGATGATGAACAGACAGGTTAAACAATAACCAGGGAATTATCAAGGAATTTTTGAATAAAAAGAATCAGCTTTAAAAGAAGTTCAGGAAATGTGAAAGTTTTGTTTGTAGGAGGAGGAAAGATCAGTAATAATTCTGGCATGACCCTGTGGCCCTGGGGCTCGACCTGGAATTAGCAGCATGGCCCTTCATGGACCCCCCAGCAGTGGAAAAAAGTGCAAACTGGACTCCAGGGCCACCTTCATCTCATCTGTCTCTCACAAATAGCCACATCCTGTTTCTTTTCATAGCTTTCATTCCCAGGGGTAGGTTCACAGCCATGTATAGAAAACAAAACTGAACTTCTTACATCACTCCTTCCAGCAACAGTAGTAGTAGTAAGAAAAAAGTAAATTAAGACAGCTGTCCATTCTGCCACTAGTTAACAATTTTTTTTCATCTAATGTAGTTCGTAACACACCCTTGAGATACAGATGAGAAATTGACAAATAAGAGGGTCCTTCTGCTGATAATTGTTCTATTTTGCATATCTCTCAAGCTAGAGAGATTGCTAGGCTATCTGTTGCTGTCTTTTAGTAATCTTTACAATACATTTAACAATTTTAAATTTGTAGCTTGCAGATATAGTGATGAAAAAAGAAAAAAATGTTGAAGAATTAGGGATGCTAACATAATCAAATTGAAAAAGCGTAACTTTTGCTTGGTACAAAATAATCTCAGAGGACATATTTGCCTTACCTCAATTTTATGAATCATATTTTAATTCATAAAAATTTTCTGCTAAAAGATCCTATGTGACTATGAGCTGATCATTGCATTTAGTACATCACAAATCATGTATTTCCATTGTTGATCTGTCCCTTTCTACTATTATCAAATACTTCAGGCATGTGACCCCAAACTCAGGAACCCATCTCCCTCTAGGAAAGTATCTAAATATACATACATGTAAGTTTAATTTTCCTGCTGAATAGGTTTTAATTCTCCTGCTTAAATATCTCATATGGTTGGAGATATAATGGCTCATTATATGCTTGAAATTTCTCTCTCCATTGGTACATGTGAACAGTTCAGCTGCTTCATTTTTTGCATCACTCTTAAAGCATGTGGAGCCATACCCTTTCAGTCAAATATTTTAACTGAATCAGACATTTACAACATTTGGATATAATCAGTGTCCCTGGAACCTTTGCTGGAATCGTTACAGAGACTTTGGTTCACAAACAAAGCTTTGAAATGCAGGAAGTTTTGCAAAGAATTTTCCTACAATTTTTTCCTAAGTTCTCCTGAAGATGAGCATACTAAGGAAATGGTCTCTAATTAAACTGAATAATCCAATAATTTACATGTGCAGCTCGTAGATGAAGTGGAATATGTGGAAATAAGGATGTGCATTTTGTGAGGATGTGTTGTTTGTGAGTATTCTACAGAAAATACTGGGAAAAGATACAGGAGAAGTAATAAATTAAACACACAGATGTACATACCCAAAGGAGCCATAGATAACAGAAACAGTATCAAAGACCAAAGATTTTAGATGCCTGATTGAGACAGGCCATGGATAGAACCACTCCAAGCCTTGAGAAGATTCATCCAGATGTTTTATAACTGATAAGTAGGAAACAAGATTGTCCTGATATTTAAAATAAAGAAGAAATGTATTATGGGATATTCTAAGAGGCTTGTGAGATTGTGGATTTTGTAAGAGGGTGCTAAGGAGAAGTGCCTAAGAAGATATAAACTAGTTGCTCGTCTGGCACATTTGGTTGCATGAGCCCTGGCCATTATCATCACAGTTTGCTGTGTCTTTTTATTTAACCCCTCTCCTTTTTGTTCTGCGTTTTGTCCTTTTCATCACCCAGAGTGTGCTCTGGGTGTCTGTACACATGTGTGTGAGACATGGCAGTGGTCATGAAGCTGGACTGACTGGTCAGCAGGAAGGGTCGTCTAAGTGGCTGCTATGGAGAATAGGGACTGTGTGCAGATTAAAGGACCTTATAGGAAGTGGGGCTGACAGCTGGGGAGACTGATACCCGGGGCTGGCTGCTGGGGAGGATGATGGTCTAAGGCCACAGGGAGGGATCCATTTGTGTGTGCATGATGCTAGCAGATTGCAAGCTGCACTAGCCAGTGAGTCACAGCATATGGTCTGGGAACCTGCTGTTGTACAGGCTGTGGGTCTGGGGATGGATACTGGACATACAGGGAACAGCTCCTAGAGGCATTCTAAGACAGGGCTAGCCACCACAATGTCCCATTTGTGAGTGCATGAGTGCAGGCTCTGTTAGTAAGCCTTGAAGCTGAGGAGTCTGCAGTAAAGAATGGAATCATAGAACCACAGATTCATTTAATGGTTTAGGTTGTAGAAGTTACCTAGTACAACACATCTGCATTTTCAACAGGATTGGGTTTCTCAGAGTCCCACACAAGCTGACCTTGAAAATTCCAGGGATGGGACATCTTACACCTCTCTGTGCAACCTGTTTCAGTGTCTTACTACCTACACAATGAGGACTTTCTTGATCTAGAAGCTCATTTGCTTTGCCATCCCTTTAGTTTATAAACCATGAGGACCTTTCTGAATCACGCCTTGCATAAAGAGGGTGAGAGCTGCAGGCACTGGCCTCCTAAGTCTTAGCTTGACTCCTTGCAAGAGCCACAGCCCCATCAAGTTCCTAGATGCCTCAGCACAAAAGTGTGTGGAGAACAAATGCAATCTACAGGACAAAGAGAGAGAAGACATCCATCAATGTCCTAATGCCCCACTTCTTACAGTAATAGAAAGTTACTTAGGTAAAAACTCTTCCCTAGGTGCCTACATCCCTATCACGTGCTACAAGGAAAGCCAAACAGCTTCTGGTTCCTGTGAATTTGATCTGGAAGCAATCTCAGTTCTTCCTTGACCAGCAAACTGACATCTATCTGGTTGTATCTGAGCCACATTAAACAGACCCAAAATACCCAGCTGACATTACTAAAAGCAAAAATTAATTTTTTAATATGTTCAGTACCTAGTACAAGACTAACCTACCATGTCTGTCTTCTGTATCACTTAAAGAAGGTGAAATGCAGTTCTGATGCAGAATTGTCCAAGTACAAAGGAAAGTTTCTTTCTTGTCCACAAAAATGCCCAGAGGAAAATCTAAACTATGAAATCAATTTAGTCCTGTATAGACACAGTGCAATATGTTTCCTGTTATGTATAAAAAATTCATGGCCAAGTGTTATTGATAAAGAACCCATTTCTTTTTATCTTTCCAGTGTACTGAAGAGGGAAGAAATGGTGACAGAGGGGAAATATGTTAGTGCTATTTCTTTTGTCAGCTAGTTTTTCCCATTTTGTTTGGATTTTTGCTGGTTTTCTATTTTGTATCTATATAAGTAATATGTAGGTTGCTGACAAAATCACTTTTCCTTGGCCTCTTTGAAAACACTGGCAAATATATGAAACACCAGAACAAACTTTGTAGTTTCCAGAGAGGGATAGACTTTCAATTTCATTGACAAATTCTTTAAGGACTAAAAATGTCGCTCACATCTTGGCTCTGTCTTGTCATTTCCTTGTCTATTTGTTATATCCAAAATTGTTAAAAAACAGCTGTTAACTATGGAGGCAAGAACTGCAGGAACCCTAGTACAAAATTACAAGGCAAAATTTACCTGTGTTACCTTGTTTGCTCACAAGGGTCTGCAAGATACCACATGCTGGTCAAAACTTATCAGCATTATGAAATTCCTTAAAGGTTATTAAATCTATTAAAATCAATGAAATTTTACTTTTAAATTTGTTTTTTTAGTGATGGTCTTTGAGAAAGCCATCTGGAAAAGTCTTACTTAATCAGTCACATACTATATCACTTATTTTGAATTATTTTCTTATACCTTAGGAAAAGTATCTTTCCTTGTCTGGAGAAACTATGAAAAATAATTAAGTCTTTGCAAACTGTACCTCAGGTACATTGTTTTTTCTTAACCTTCTTGCTGACATATATAAATATATATATAAAATATATTATATATATATAATATATATAAAATATATTATATATATATTATATTTTTTCTATATATTATATTTATTATATATATAATATATGTAATTTGTGTGCCTGTGTATCTGTGTGTCTACGTGTGTATTTAGTCATAGAATCATAGAATGACTTGGAAGGGGACTTGAGGATCATCTAGTTTCAACTCCCTGAGGTAGGCAGGGACACCTTTCATCAGACCAGGTTGTCAGGGGTCCATCCAAACTAACTTTGAATACCCCCAGAGATGGGGCATCCACAGCTTTTTCTGGACATCTACTTCCAATGCTTCACCACCTTTAAAGAATTTCTTCCCAGCATTTAATCTAACCCTACATTCTTCTGATTTGAAGTAATTCTCCCTTGCTCTGTCACTACATGTAAGTAGTCTCTGTTCGTTTTTTCTTAGGCTCCCTTCAGTACTGGAAGGTTGCAATTAGGTCACCCCAAAGCCTTCTCTTTCCGGGCTGAACAAACTCAATTCTCTCAGCCTTTCCTCATAGGAGAGGTTCTCCATCCCTCTCATCATCTTAGTGGCCCTCCTATGGACTCATTTCAACAGGTGCATGTCCTTCCTGTGCTGGGATCCCAGAGCTGATGCAGCACTGCAGGTGGGTTCTGAGCTGAGCAGAGCAGAGCAGAGCAGAACAGAGCAGAGGGGCAGAATCCCCTGGCCCTGCTGCCCATGCTGCTTTGGATGGAGCCAAGGCCACAGTTGGTTTCTAGGATGCAAGAGCACATTGCTGGGTCATGTCCAGCCTCTCAGCCACCACCACCCCCAAATTCTTCCTGACATGGCTGATCTTAATCTGTTCATCTCCAGCCTGTGCTGATATCACAACCCCAACCCAGGTGCAGCACCTTGCTTTTGGTCCTCTTGAACTTCATGAGTTTCCCATGGGCCCACTTCTTGAGCTTGTCCAGGTCCCTCTGGGTGGCATCCTATCCTTCAGGTGTGTCAACTGCATCACTCAGCTTGGCGCCACCTGCAAATTTACTGAGGGTGCCTGTCTATGCCAACAAGGAAGATACTAAATAGCACCACTCCCAATACAGATCCTGAGGGACACCACTTTGCACTGACACTCAACTTGACTCGAAGACATGCATATACTGCACTTTTTACAGAGGAGATGAGCACATAGAATTATACTGATTAATTTAATGTGTTAGGGAGACAAAGGATACATTTAAATTATTCCAAAGATTAGTATGACACTCGATGCCGTGATTGAGTTGAGGTGTTGGGCTGGGTTTGTCTCAATGATCTTGGAGGTCTCTTCCAACCCTGTGATTCTGTGATTTAGTTTTTAATAAAGAGGTACTCAGCTGCCCTCAGTGTGCCAAGTCAGTCTTTTCATGAGTCACACTAAGTAGCAACACGCAGAGAGAATATACAGCATAAATCTTGACAATGTAAAGATCTGTAAAAGGGAGACTGTCATAACATGACACACAGAAACACTTGTCTCAGTTTAGGCCTTTGTCTGTTTAAAATTCAATTACTAACAATGAACATTACTGTGATAATAACTTTCAAAAATGTGTTTTCATGATCATTATCCTGAAACTCATCATCCCCCAAGAGGTTGATTATCATTTTGTCTGGTTTCAGTGAAGAGAAAGAAAAGTATTACATGCACTTATCCCATTTAAATATTGACATTAAGTATATCTACTTATATATGGCTTGATATGAAATACAGAATTCAGCAAATGGAGATCCTTCACATTTCCATTTGAAATTTCAGTTACCCAAAACAGTGGGAAGCTTGGTAGCTTATTCTTCACTGAGTCAGGTCAATTAGAGCAAATGCTGTTTGTTTACCGACTCAATATATAAACACATAAATGACAATACGGGATCCAGTCTAGTATCTTGAGCCACTTCCTCAAAGGTACTACTTTAAATTTGCATTATTCTTCTACTTTCCAGCAGTCCTGCATTTTGACATGTGCTGTCTGGATTCCTTGTGCCTGTGGGGCTGGTGTCTATTGCATGTTTTCAAAGAGGTTTGGTTTCTTTGTATTTATCAATTCATTTGTTCAGTACATGTCAACTTCTAATGCCTATGATAATTTATAACCAGCAGATGGGCACCTTACCTGCGTGCTGTGTAATGAATCTACTTTGGCTAGCTTTAAGCCTACCACATACTAGTTTCATTTGAATCACTTACAGGGTAAGTCAGTGAAAAAGTGCTTGCTATAGACTTACTCACAGAACCTAGTTTTTCAGACCATTTCTGTGTTTCCCCTCAGCTATCTTGTTTGAAAAGTCCTCCTATACATAGTCATTTATTATAGAGGAGAAACAACTTTGATAACTTTGCTTATCCTTGTAGCCTATGTCCAAACACAGACACATTATAGAATATTATTACTTTGCTACTACACACATTTTGACATTCAAGTGGAGGAATGGAGGCAGACTTTCAAACAGAATTCAAGATGAAAGTGTGTAATGGATTTATACGGCAGCATAATGATTTTTCTGTGTTTTGGGTCTTTTTGTTCTCTATTCATTTCTAACAACTTCTAACATTCACTTTTCTTTACTGCCACAGTGTATTGAAGTATCACTTACAGATTTCCTTCTCGCAGTCCTAAGAGCTTTTTTCAAATACTAATACTTGGCTCAGAAAGCATCATTATAGATAAGAGTTTTTTTTTTTTTTTTTATATGTGTTTCCCTTGCACATAATTTCATTTATGTACCATTTCATTTCCAATCTCTTACTGTTATGCAGATTTTATTTTTATAATTATTAACACTCTTTCTTTGTCTTTATTAGTCAGTATCATCAGCAAACTTTCTCACACAATTTTTTTCCAGATCATTTATGACTATTGTGAATAAAAATCTCTTGTCAGATACTTTTATGATGTCTCTTTATTGTAGAAATAGGTAATAATGCTTTCTTTTGCTTCTGGTAGCTTAACACCTTGCTTATCCATCTGAAAACCTTAACTCTTTTGCTGTCACAACTAAATTTCTTTAAAAGTATTTGGAGAAGAAACTTACTAAATGCCTTTTGGAAATCCAGAGAAGTGTACCAATTTGATTAGCATTATTTACATATTTCAAGAACTTTAATAGATGATTCCGTTACTAAAGTTACTAAAGTAATTTGTGTTTACAAGTCACTCTCCTAAGGTTATTTTGCTCACTAGAGCAGTTTACTTGGCTGCATTTTTTTCAGATTTTGCACAAAGCTCTCTAAAAAATCACTTTAACCATCTTCCTGTCATGAGGCAGTTTTAGGAAGAAATGAGTCAACACATTTCATAAATCAGTTAATTATTGTACCTTCATAACACTTAAATAAATTACAGCATAAATTTGATACCTGTGATCCCACCAACTACTCTGTAACATCCTATACTGATGTTTCAGCTTGAGGTGATACTATGACAATCACATCCAGGAAGACAGTTTGACCTCTTCATGTTCTTCCATTTTTAATCCAGATACAGAATTTTACATTTCATTTCACAGAAGTGAAACAGTGCCCATTATACCATCAAATAAAGTAAAATAAACTTAGAGAATAGCTGCAGGAGTATCCTGTGAGACACCCACACAGCTGCTTATTCACAGCCTGTTGTCCACAGCACAGGGGCAGAAGACACATTGGAAAACCTCATGAATTGAGATAAAGACAGGAAGAGCAGTTAGCAATAATTGCAATCAGCAAACAGAGTCTGGTGAGAAATGAATTTAATTTATTGACAGTTAAGTTTGGATAGTTGAAAAGCACAAACATATTGAAAGACCACCTTCCCCTCAACCTTTCCTTTTCCCAGGCTCTACTTCACTCTTACATTCCTGACTCTTCTAGATTTCTCCTCCTTGTTCAGGGCAGGTGGATAGGGAATAGGGGTTGTGGTCAGTCTGAAACAACTTCTGTCTATGTCTACAGCCCTTCCCCTCACACTTGTTCCGTGCTCCGGTGGGGTCTCTACAAAAGTTCCAGTCCTTCAGAACAAACCTGCTCCAGATTAGAGTCCTCCATGAGCACAGTGTCCACATCTGGTCCACTGTGCTCTCTTGCACAGACTGCTGGGGAATCTGCTCAACACCTGAAGCACAATCTCCCCTTCCTCCTTCTCTGACCCTACTGACTGCAGGGATGCTTCTCATCTTTTTTTAGTTCACTCCTCACTGCAGGTGCAGTATTTCCAACCATTCTCCCAGAAGCACCACCTGCTTTGTTGACGGGCTCAGTTGTGTCCATGACTGTGTCCATTGGAGCTGACTGGGAATGAATGTGTGCAGCATGGAGCAGCTCTGACCTCTCCTCACACCCAGTAGCTGCTCTACCAGCACCTGGGTACTGGCAGCACAGAGCCTAAATTTCCTGTAAGCCACCAGGAAGGGGGTCAGCCAACATCTTTCACATTTTCATACCAAAACGAGTGTCTAAATTCCTTCTGCGTTGACTGGAGGGACAGTTTAGAATCAGATTCACGTTAGTTGCCATAGTATTTCCTAAATGATATCTGAAGTAAAAAAATACCGAGAAATACTAAAGAAACAGAGTAGCTCAAATACTTCTTCTCTCTTTGGGTTAAGTTCGTGAATGGTAAAAACTCTCTGAAAACTAAAAATGTAAATTTTCCATTTTTAAACACAAAGGAGACTAAGATAATGAAAGCCATCCAATTACTAAGAATAGACAGATTCTCTTGAGCTGAGGAGCTTTGCAGTCTAGAAGTCTCCAAACCCCTGGGAGAATGCTTGAATGAGCCAACCTCTACATGTTACTTCAGAGTAGCATTTTAAGTAGAAGGATCCTGGAGAAGTGAAGAAAGGTAATCAATATGGTTATTAAAGACACAAATGTGAAATCTACCTGCTCATCAATTGATGAAGACTCAGAGCTCCAGATGTGTCTCAAAGAGCAGAGCCAGAGTTGTACTGTCTTCATTCTCCAGTGCTTCTTACTCTTAAGAGTAAGCGTAAGTGTAACCTTGCTCAACAGGTTGACAATTATAAATCACATTTTGGGTGCTCAGTTTATGGAGTGCTTAGCCAAGCTATTGGTGATTCTACTAATTTCAATACAGAGTATTGAAACAGCTGGCCAGTGGTGATTATATGGTTCACCAAAGGTCAAAAAAGCAGTGTAACTGCGCTAAGAAATTGAATATTATACCAGTTAGGTAGTGTTGCTATGACCTAGGTATCTTTCTCACTCTAGTCACAAGACTACCAAAGTAGCTGCAAAACTACTTTATGTTCTATGCAGATGGAAAGAATCAGGAACTCCTGAGATTGCCAGGCTGCAGTTTGGGTCTAACTGCTACAATCATCCATGTAAAGATTATGGAGGAAAAGCTACTCAGGGGAATAAGATTATCAAGACTAAAATAATTACTTTTATGTATAAAGAAGAAAGCTCTGCATGAACTGTATAGCTTCTGAGATAAACAGGCACATATGATTGTGTCAGTGTAATTTGGAGAAAGTTGGGAGAAGTGAAGCGGAAGTTTTTGTCCCCCAAGGAACTGCTCCTGTAGCCCACATCAACAGAGGAATACCCACTGCAGAGTGCCATGTAGCCTGACCCATCAAAAGAATAATTTAATCTCAGAACTTTCAAATTCTCATCTCTCTGAGCCACTTAGGTTCAATTCTTTTAATTAAAATTTAAATGAGATTACAATTCCCTGTTTGGAGTTTCAACGGTCACTAGGACTTTACAACATTAGGCAATGTCCCTTTCATATTAAAGGATTTGAAAAAATGTCACACATCCAGCTATTTTATACTAACTGTTGGTCTGGATTTATTTTGCTGCTTCCTCTTTAACTGCTGATTGTTCCTTGGCCTGATAAGTAATATAGCTAGAAAAATGTGCATGGTCTAGATTTCTCCAAAAGTTAAATAAATAGAAACTCCATTGTCAAAATTAATTTCCATATAGCATAAAGCACAGCTGACAACTGCTTTTGCTAAATACTCTGGTCTTTTCTGCTTTTCTCATTTTTTTCACAGATTTTTCATCTTTCCCCCATTTCCATCTTTTTATAAAATTATTAATATTCTCTGTGTATTCGTTTACCTGTTCCTTCATCCTCTGAAAGACCTGAATATACACAGTGCAGTAACATTTCTCACTAGTTATACAGATACAGGTGATGGGTGACTTAACTATAGCTACATTTTAGCTGACAAACAAAAGAAATCAAGAATGGGTTGTATTGCATTTACATGGTCAGGTTTTGGTAGCAGGGGACTACAGGGGTGTCTTCTCTGAGGAGCTGACAGAAGCTACTCCAATGTTCAACAGAGCCAATAGAAGCTGGCTCCAAAATGGACCTGCCTCTGGCCAAGGCTGAGCCCACCAGTGATGGTGATAGTGCTTCTGGGAAAACGAATTTAAAGAGGGAAAAAGCCCTGAAACTGCAGATGGAGAGAGGAGGAATAATATGGGAGAAAAAAAGCACCTCTGAGTCCACGAGGGGTAGTGAAAAAGGCAGGGGAGGAAGCATTTCAGGCACTGGAGCAAAGATTCCCCTGCAGCCCTGATGAAGCAGCTGTGCTCCTGCAGCCCGTGGAGGTTCATGATGAAACAGAGATCCACCTGCAGCTTGTGGAAGACTCCAAGTAGGCAGATTGGCAGAAGCTGTCACTCCTTGGGAAGCCTGCACTGGAGCAAGCACCCGGCAGGACCTGTGGCCCCGTGAAGAGAGGACTGTCACTCTGCAGGGGTTTGGAGCAGATTTGCAGGGAGGACTTGTGACCCTATGGGGGAACAAACCTGGAACAACCTGCTCCTGAAGGACAGCACTTTGTGAAAGAGATGCACAAAAGAGCAGCTCATGAAGAATTGCAGCCTGTGGGAAGGGCTCACTGTGGAGTTTGTGGAGGACTGTCTCTAATGGGATACTCAGGTTTGTTGGTTGGGTAGTGTCCAGTGGTGGTACAAAATTGTAGGAAAGTCAGGTATGCAAATTTATGTCACTCATTTAACCACAGAGAAGCATGTGTTGAGGTCCCTTTCCATTTTCCTTTTCATTTCCTTTGTATTGTGATTCCTGACAGTGCTGACATACCCCATTTCATTTCATCGTATGAGTCTCTGAGTGTTGCTGTATCCAGCATTTATTCTATTGTCTGCATCTCTGCTCTCCTGGAAGAGGGGTGAAAGGAATACAATTGATTTAACTTGTGTGTCTTATGAAGAGAAAGTATCCTAAATTAAGTGCCAAATGTATCAACCTGTTCAATGGAGAGAACCAACTTCCAAAGGACCTCAGCTAGGATACAAATCTATTATATTCAGGTAGAGCCCTATTGTGGTTACTTTAGGCACAGGTTAGGAGCTACACGTTGGCAATTATTCCCTTTGCTGGACTTGTAATGGGCATTTAAGTTTCTGATCCCAAACTGTTTTGCTGATAGACTAAGCTGACCTTGGAGAAGGTCAAATTTTACCTCTGAGTTTACTACAGTTCTGAAACTAAAGAGTCCCTGACTTGTTGCCAATTATTCCTAAATAGGATTCACAAACTCATAATTCTTATAACTGAACTGAACTTCTCATGAATTGTGAGGCTCCATTTCTTTTTTGAATTGAAATACTTTGAGATCAGGACTTATGCCGGAAATTCTTCTACCTGCTGGGATCATATGGAAAGAATGATTCTATCTTACCCACTATGCCATTGTGATTCCTGGAATAACTGTATCCCAAAAGTAAACACAGGTTTTATGCCTAAAAGGCCTAGCTAATGCACTCCGAGAGAAAATCTGCAATGCACACACAGTGTGGACTGCTACAGAAACCAGGCCTGGGAAAGATTTGAGAACAAAGTTATTTGACACTGTGACAGTATTTTGATACTCCATTTTTTTCCTTGTAAAACTAGTCCTTCACAGATAATATAGTATTTAATTATAAAAGAACAACATGAATAGAAAAACTCTTCAGAATCTTTTAAAACTGAATGTATTACTTAAATTACAGAATGATCAAGAAGCATGCAGTGGGAAGCTGGCCACTGTGACAGGATAACAATTTTCTGGTGTATAAACAAGAGGACTGCAGCCACACTTGTCATTTGTCACAGTGAGAATGTTTGATGCTGAAAATAAAAGCAAGAATTATCTATGAACCACAACACAAAAGCACTGCACAGTAAATCTCTCATCTAGCAATTGGATAGCAAGTGAGCAAGTAATGGATAACAAGAATGCCTCTACATGTCACTTCAGAGTAACATTTTAAGTAGAAGAATCCTGGAGAAGTGAAGAAAGATAATCAATATGGTTATTAATGACACTAATTTCACACCAACATCCGGGAAATTAAGGATGCTCTTTAGGAGCTGTTTCTTGCAGTAACTTGTAAAGGAATGAATAAGTTGCAATCAAACTTCATGTCAATGTATTGGGTGGTGTGGTTGCAATTATATTTATTTCAGCTTGGAAACTTTTCAGAAATCAAATAGTAATATAAAAAACATCTTTAAAAATATTTTTCAAATACTTTTTTTTTTTTTTTTTAAATGCAGCTTTACAGCTAAATACTTAAGTTCTCTTCAATCTGAATACCCCAGACTTAAAATATAAAAATAAATTAAAAACTTACAGGGAAAGCGGTACTTAAGTGAAAAAGTCTGTATGTTATGTGTACTAAAGTAAGAGGATAAGGTTTTGTCAAATCTTGGGAAAACTGTATTCTGAATGTTTGTGCAGAGGCTCATAGTGTACTTCCCTTTAGGCTGAAAGTGACTTGAGTGAACACTGGTTAGGCATTGATTAGGGTCTAGCTTTTTATACTAATGAAGCACAGATCTAAAATTTGCAGTTCTTAGAGCAAAATCTCCTTATCAACACAGACTCATTTTTGCCTAACACCTGCACTACACTGAAAACATACTTGGAGAAAAGGCAGTTTGACTCATGTGTATTGTGGATTTTAGGACTAAATAATATTCATTAAAGTGCAATCCTTATAACTCATAATAAGTGCTCACATAATAAGTACCCAGAGTTTTCCCACTTGGTTCAGTAAATGTTCCACAAAATATTGGTTTATTTTATTTTTAGTTTCTTTTGAGTGAAAAATGAGTATGTTCTATGCCATTGCATGCTGATCTGACCTGAATAAAGTAATATCTAATATATTCATAAGCTTAAATGCCATTAAGAGCTATTCATGTCCAAATGTTTAGTTGATTGTGTTCAGTTTTTAATAATACAAATAAGCCACAAGAAAGTGGTTGGCAAGCAATGATTATCTGTTATTCAAAACCATTTTTGTCTAGCTAGTTAACATAGTAATTATTTCTTGATTGGAAAGCTTTTTGAAGAATACCTGGAAGCTAAAGCTTAAATTTGGGCCCAAACATTAAAACAAAAATCTAATTATCTGCTACATAACTGTATGGCAATAGATCTGAAAAACTGCTCCAAATTTTTCGTATGTTAACTGTGATTGCTGATGTTTACTAATCAGTTTTCTGCCTGTGGCATCACCTTTACCTATGAAGTGAATGCTATTGAGAAGACATTAATCAGCTTGGAGGTTGTTTCAAGTCAAATCTTCAGGAACAATGCACTTCCATGAACTTAAGAATGATGAGGTAGAGACACTCCCCAAACCATCCATTCAGACCTGGTGTTTTTCCAGTCAGTCACCTGTAGGTAAGGCCCACACAGAGACCTTTTACTCTTTCATGGCTGAGAACTGCAGTCAGGGATTTCTGTTTTAACCATGCACCTCTTATCTAGAATGAAAAAGAGCAAAGCTTCAGGTAGTTTAGGTATGTGATATGTTTGGCCTCAGGTCCTGGATCAGCTTGCAAGCACTGCTTATTTACTTGCAAGGGCACTGAAACAATAATAACTTTATGTTTTTCTTCCAATAGGCAGAGCTTGTTCCTAGTTTCCTGTGCCTACACATACACATGGGTGTAGAAAACCTATAATGCTTTATAGCCTAAGAAGGATAACATGGCTGTTGACATGAGAGAAACACGGATCTTTGCAAAACTGAGCTGGATTGTTAGTTGTACAAAATTTTCCTTTGCTCTTAGTCTTCTGCTCTTCTATTGTGGTTTGATTTCAAGAAATTTTTTGCTGTTGTTGTGTTTACTCTTTGCCTATTTTCTAATTTGAATCATTAGACGCAGCTTTTCTTTACATTAAATTTTTCATGGTTTTGTTACATATAACAAAGGAGGGAATTCAGGACCCTGTTCATAATTTTTTGTAGTGGCTGTGACAGTAATCTCTCAGGCATTACATAAGTAGGTCCACTGTACCTTACTCTGCCTCTTTTCCAACACAAATTAGTTTTTCATACTCTATCTTGATTGGAAAAATTAACTAATGTTTTGTTCACCTTGCTCATAGCCAGATACATCCATAATATATCCATAAATTGTCATTATCTGTTATTATACATAGGCATTCATGTTCTGAGGATAAATTTGGCTTTAACGCTATATAATATTTAAAGAAGAGCAGCATAAATCTTACAGCAATTTATACCAATTAAACCACAATGCGTTTATGAAAATTTTTTTCTCTTGTCTTATTTATTGACAGATTTTTTTTTAATTACAACACAATGAAACAATGGTAAGTACATAAGATGCAATAGTATAAAAAGCCATTTTAACCCTTCCCTTGGTTAAGACACTTACAGCAGACAAGAACTGCCCCACCCCAATTCCCCCCTTCTCAAATGAAAACAAAAAATAAATATAAATTAATAAATATAAAACAAATCACTGCACAGCCCTTAACTCTTTGATTGCCATGGCAAGAACCATAATGATGATTCTAGCGTGTGACGTTCGGTGGTTAAAGGTTGCTGCAGCAGTCAAAGGGTTATAGCATTGTAAACATAAGTACTTTGTTGAAAATGTTCAGTCATGTTAATGGTCTACAGCAATGAGATTATTATCATGACCCCTTGACCTTTAATGACACAACAGTATTAGCTTGGTGAGCTGTTACATAGATTAATTAACCCATTTAGTTTAACAATGCACTATGAGGTCTTGATTTACTAACAAAAGACTACTTGTGTATAATAAAACACTGTTCAATGCATTGATCAATAAAATCAATGAAAAAATCAGTCTAAGCACCACAAAATTTTGCCTGATTATATCTGACAGTCATAATACACTTTAGCACCATTTAGTCAGCCTTGCATTTGCACACAAACAAGCTTTGTGTTTGTCAGTAGAAGCTACCTGAAGGAATAACATATGTCAGTTATAAAAAGGTTACCGTATAGAATGCTGTGTGAGCCAATAAAATAAAATAACAATAATAAAATGAAATTCAGTTGCAGAAAGCAAATAAATGCTCCAGTTATTTTGATACTAACACACATCTAATAAGCGGAACATGGGCATGAAATGAATATGGAGCTCTGCAGAGAAAAGGGAATAAAAATGAGAAATTTTTCACACAAGAGAAATCATCACATCCATATTTTGACTTATTTGTCAGACTCTGAAAATTAAATGAACAACTGTTGGGTGGTTGAAGATAAAGAGCTTGGAGATTTGATGTTTAACAATATGTGAGTTTTAGGGTCATGTTATGCATAAAACCACTTTCAGTGATATCCTATCAACTGCAAAAACACCCTTGTCTCTGCATGAAAGGTTGATTTGCTCTTTCTCAGACATGGAGGATAAATAAGCAAATCACTGGATGGGCAGAACCACAACTGTAGTAGCTTCTATCTAACACATTGGAGCCAGAACAATTTCTGTTTGAAATACAGGGATGAAGGAATGTCAACAAGAAGGAAAATGGAATCAGCTGCTAAAATAGCACTCAACAAAAAGAAGTAAGGAAGAAATCAAGTTCTGATAGATACAAGAATACAGCACTTGGAGAGAACACAAGGTGCACATTATTCATAAAGAGAAACAAGGATGTGTATGAAGCTTGGAAAACAATGTACCCTTCTTGTATATATCCATATCAAACTCTAGTTGACTACAGACTGACAAAACTAGCTGCACATGCTCTAACTGCTAACAATACTACCACAGGACTGGCAAGGAGAAGACATTGCATCCCTTAAACAGTTTCTGATCATATAGGAACACCTATAACATAAAGCAAACCTCAGAAGTCAAACACCTGCATCTTTCTCCTCAAGCTGTGTCTGAACTGGGCAATGAATCCAAGACTACAGTAGCAGATGACAGAGTGAGTTCTTTATACGTGATACCAAAAAATTAGGATTAATTGGAAAACAGTGCATAATAGCAAAGCATTCTGCCATGTAACAGTGCTAGCCTATTATGCTACAGCAGTAAGGTAATGGTAATTGATGTATGTGTATGAACTGACTTGTGGTAGAAGAAGAAGTCCAGCCATAAAATTCTTGTCTGAATATCCATGACAGAGATTATAGGCATCAGAATGCAAAGAAGAAAGAGAACAGGTTAAAGATGAGAACTGGAACCACTGAAAATAGCACAGACTGTCATAAGCCATACATACGAATAGTACGCAATGTCTGGCACCAAAAATGGTGTTATACTATTGTATATCTGACAAGTCAAGTAGTTCCAAGATGCAAATAAAGAATCCATGATCATCAGCCCTGGCTGTACCATGCCTTTTTCATTAAAGAATTAAGGATGGCAATGTCAGTGGATGGCAAAGGCCTCAATAATCTACTGTAAGATCTCAGTGTTGAGTACTGGGCAATGAACAAAATTCAGTGAAAGATAGACATCAAGTTCCTTGAATATTTGCAGGAGATTTAAGAAGGTACTACCTCTTTATTGTAGACACAAAAAGCTGCATTTCCTAGTGACAAACTGTAAAAAGTTGTACAAGATTAAATGAGATAGACAACAAAATTGGTTTTGCTTATTTGTATAATGAACAGATCATTTCCTACTTGCCTTCCAGGAGAATATAAAATTAAATATTCCCTTAATTAGTCAGGAAACATGTCAAGGTGCAGTGAGAAAAGGGGATGGAGGGGAATCAGAAGTTTGACTGTATTTATCTATTTACATATAGAAACAGAAATAGATGATACAATGGCCATCAAGGTATTTCTGTCATATCAAAAACATCTGGACTATTATGGAAATAAAGATACATGGCTGTAATAGAGACTGATAGAGGTTAAAGATTTCCTTGTTGTACAGTATTTTAATCAGTTGGATTCTTCATCTTGGATCTAATTTCTGAGAACAAACAGAAGGACATTTCATTGTGACCAGCTTTTGAACAGAGATTCAGGTTAATATTAGTTTGACTAAATCTATCAATCTATCTCAAAAGATTTTGATTGCACCAGATAAATATATATATATATATATATATATATATTTACAGTCATGTTTAGAGTAACTAAATTGAGAAGCTTTTTGACTGACTGCTATTTGGTGGGTTATGACTCCAATACAGAATTCAGTGGACTTTCTACAGCCTAACAGATATCTTTGTTGTTGGAGGTCAATAATATTTTCCAAGCTATTACCAAGTTATTGGTAATGTCTCTTCTCTTTTATTGTTGATCATGTGAAATTTTAGTAGTGTTAGTGATCCTTGTCTCTGTCTCTTTTTGACAAATTGGTGTTATACTTGCACTTAGAAGTCAAAATGTTTTCATTCCTTTTCCTAATGGTTTACCTATTTCACTACATAGAGTAAGAGCTGGGAATAGTATTTGCATAATCACACATTCCTTCAATTCTGGATACCTATTCAAGGTTAAAATTTCATTGAGTATAATGATGTCAGTTATTTCTGTAAGCTGTGAGTATTGACAACAGCTAATCTGAAAGGTCTTTTTGATTGTTTTCATCTGCCTGGTGATGCATGGCCAGAATTCATAGCACTTTATCATATGAGGTAAAACACAACCATGTACATATAAGCTGCAGCTATGCCTTGCAGGTATGAATTTTAGTTGTCATTGTCATTTAAAACAGAGCTGTAGGTTGCTGATGATATCTTCTGAATGCATGTCTTCACATGTATCATTTCCTAAGTTACATAATTCTACTTATATCCAAGCAGACAACCTGCCCAGAGCTGACTTCAACACAGTGTTCCTGAAAGATATGAAGGTGATCAGTATGTGAGCACTGGCAATTTTGTGGCAATGGCCAAGCATAGCAAATAAAGTATATTTTTCTCTGTTTAGAATCATTGTATGCCCAAGTATGAGGCTGTGCATTTACCTGCGATATATCAGTTGTAAATCAGTACTTTTTGAGATCTATTTAATATTTTAATCTAATTTTAAATACTGACAAAGAGTATTAGAAACCATCATTATGGAAACTGATGGAAAAAGTGATACCATGGAAAAACCTATTTTCACTTCTTTAAGGTTGCAAAATGATAGTAAGGGAACCAAATTTTTTATACCTTATAAATAAAGATTACCTGCTGACATGTGGTACTCTTGGCTTCAACAAGGCAGATGAATTTATGCACAGCCTTGTAAGCTATGAATGTCTATGTAAATGGGGTGTTGAATACCAACACATCAGGATGGAAATATGAATTAGAAACATATTTTATGACTCAATACACAACCCTGCAAGTGGTGAACCCATATGGACATCCACTGACTGGCAGAGTTACACTGTTCTGTTGCCTGTATGTAAGTAACAAAATACTTCACTAAAACCTCTTCAAACTCTGTTGTCATATTGTTGAGGACTAACTAGGTACTTTAGGAAGTTACTGTATGTCAGCACTGTGTTACTAATCCCAGTACCCAGAAATCCAGTTCCTCTAATGATAGATTTGTAAATGGATTATCCAAGACACATGCATTGCACAGAATGAACAGGATTATTCTACAGGATGGAGACAATATTCAGTATATTTTACTGCCAGAGAGAAATAAAATAATTGAAAAAAAGATCAGGATAGGCTATGAATTAAGATATGCTACTCCAAGAAGATTAAGGTTATAGTTATAAAAAGGACATTTCAATTTCATATGGTAGAAATTATTATTAACTAAACAGAAATCCTTGTTTTATGTGGTAGCTATAATAGTAATAACAATCTATGGACAATGGTATTTATTCTACAGAAGCAGAAAAAACTAAGCTGTGTGACTGGAAAGCTTCATGCCATCATAATTATCTGCCATGTGTAATGATCACTGTTTATGAAGTTTTACTGTGACAGCAAGTAGCACTATGCTGCATACACATCCAAGTACAGAAAACTGTCTAGCATACACCAGCCTTTCTTAATTTATATCTAAAATTTATTTCATCTATACTGTTAGTAGGCCAGAGCAATACTTAAGGACATCACCAGAAAGTAAACATACTTTATGGACACACTCACAGAATATCCTCTTTCAAAGAAAAAATGGGCAGCTGCAATTCCAAATGTTAATTAACTGACCATAATTTGTAGATGATATGCTAAATCTTATGTAAACTGGGAAAGAGGATTGGTTTACAATGCATGCATTTAATGCTGTCTTCATCCTTCCTTGAAATACATTTTGATTTTAGGAACAGATGCTTGCTGTGCTCACACACTGATGATCCCTCAAAATATGATCTTCTGATTATTATTGGGCATTCCTACTTATATACATACATTTATCAAATAATTCCACATCATACAAAATCTATGCTGCCTTACATTAGAGGCTTCCTTACATCAAGCCTCAAATGGAGTCAGTTTGCAACAAGTGATGGCAAGCTTTTGATGTTTACCAGATATTTTCAGCATTGATGGCACTGATGACAATGTGTTTCTCCATCAGCCTCTGACATTTCAGATGGCAAGTCACAAGAATGAGTTAGACAGATTTGACTCACACATTACATACTTTTCATGAGACTAGTGGTAGACAATTCATTGAATTACATGCATATATCAGATTAATTTTATGAGCACATGGTTCATTTACACCTGATTTTGTAACTGACATATGTTTAAACGGTCTTATCTCATGAGAACCTCTCTGTTTGTCTGCAGTCTATGTAGTAGGAACTAAGGAAGTATGCCTAACATTACAGTGCTGGGATATCACAACTATACCATTGTATTGAATAACAGGTTATCTGTTCCTCAGCTTCCAGACTACATTATTTGATTTAGAGCATAATTGGACACCTAAGTAGTCAGTGACATTTATTTCCTTGGCTGATAGTAAAGATTTCCCTTATAGCTCATAGACTGCAATCACCTATTTGTATTTCTGGAAACAGGGGTGTCCAGAGATAGTCTTGACAACAACAAAAGGCAAACCAGGAGCTATTGTTCTGTAATGGCAGCTTCACATCTCCCACTGCCATGGTGCATGGCTTCCTTCACCTTGCAATAGCTGATAAAACTCAGGCCATGTTTTAAGGAGATATGGGAGCCAGGACAGAACAAGCCCCTGCAGTCATATCCTTGCTCCTCCGCCCAGTCATCTCATGCTCTTTCCAAAGTAGGCTGCTAATGGTGTGGTAGCTTGCATTTCTACTTCCTTAAAAATCCAGTGCCTGGAACATTCACTGTTCAGTTTACTATGCGTGTGTTTTAAGATTTGTCCTAACAATGGTCCAAATAAAAAGAAAAGAAAAAAGAATTTTAAAAAAGAAAATTAAAAAAAAGAATAGGAATTCAATGCTTCCATTGCTTATAGGCAGACCAACTTCCTAGGCTATGCACTTTTTTCTAACCAACAACTGAGAATTAGATTCTATATAATTTGGTACCAAAAGCTACATTTAACTGACATTTAGATTGTAAAGTTAGACCCCCCAAAAAAGTTGAAAATTCAAAAACGAAGCCTTACACTCTATTCTTAACCCACAGTGCTAATGGCACAGGACACCTGATGAAGCAACTGGGGATGCGAATTATGCTTTTAAGAAAAAGTGTAAGTCAGCCCCTTATGTTTGGATGTATTAGCTTATGTTATTTTAATTCACAAAATTAGCCTTAAAAAAATCTTTTTCTTTACTTATCCCCTCCCTTTTCCCAGTTTGAAAGAAGAAAAAGAACAAAAGTTCATAGGAATATATAAAATATGTATTACATTTATTCAGGAGACTTGAAAGGGCTCCTTTGGAGCCATTTGAGTCTCTCCATCCCAGCCTATCCAGTAAATATGCAGTTACATATTTTTAATTTTTTTTTTTTGATAAAAATTAATTTCTTCTACAGTCAATAACCTTTTCATAGGTTTAGATAGTGAAAGGCCAAAGGAAACACTGCCATAATCTACTCTGGCCTTCTCCATCATACAGACCATAGTACTCTGAAGATACATGACCTTGTGTAGTCAGCTTGATAGACTGTAGCTGATTAACACAACACATATTTAGTTTTGTATTGTTCCAAAGTACAGATCATGACAATAACAATATGGAAATGTTTATTAAAAAATTACGGCACATGAGCAGGAACCCAGATTGCAGAACTGAAAATATTTTCAATTTGCATTTTCTTAATTCTGATAGTCATAGGCCCTTGTAGAGAAACAACTATTAAAATAAATGAAATTGTCTTAGAACTTTTACTAATTTAAGTTCAAAATCAGATCAGGTAACATCACTAATTTACTCTTTAATTCTATAATTTGAAACTAGCCAGTATGTATTCGGAAATTACAGTGAATACAAATGCTCCTACGTCTTTTACTTAAAGCAAACCTTTATGACTGCGTTACAACCTACTGAAAACATGAGTATGAAATAGAAACATTGACATAATCTTGCTTTGCATGACATAAACATGCCAATATAATTTTTTCTCCCTCTCTCTGTATATAGCATATATGCACTTTTAAGTAAAAGAAAATAGATTTAACGATCAACTTATCATGTATTCGTGTAACCACGATGTACCATATACCAAGCACTAGAATTATCACACTTACCTTCCTGCGTAATTACAGTTAAATTCTCCAAACACAAATATTTTTGTTACCTTATCAAAGAACAACAGTCAACATGCTCAGCACTTCATTACTGTCAGGGAAATGGTTGCAGAAAAAAAAAAATTAAAGCTGCCATGAAAGATATTTCAAAATTGAAATAAAATTTTCAAGTGAATAAAAAAAATCTGATGAGATGCTGTTCTGACTTAAAAAAAAATATAAAATAAAGTCTCCTATTTCCTATTTTATAGGAAAAGCAAATACAGAATAAGTAGTTCTTTTTAGTATTTTCCTCCAATTATCCAAGGTAAAAAAATTGGAACAGCAACATCAATCATTTTATTCTGTCTATAGCAGAACATAAGTTTTAGTAGTTTGTTGACAATAAAATTTTCTCAATGGATTAAAATGTGCATGTCTGTGCATGTGTGTGTTTATGTGCTTTTATAAGTATACAAACACACACATCTTAATACATATTACAAACAGCATAGAATTTCAAATTCACCAAATGAGCTGATCCGCAGCAAAAATCCTGTGCAACTAAATTGTCAATAAATCTATATATTTTCAGCAACAACTGACTTGGATTTACTAAATAATGCTATGGGCTGATACTGGTGCGCTTCTAACCTACAGTATGCAGTACTTCTACAAAACATTTCCAAAATGCCATCTGCATTGCATATTTGTTGTAAAACTATATCTTTTTCTAATCTTCATTTTTGTTAACCATACATATGCATATCTGTTTATGCTCTAAGAAATAAGTTTGCAATGCTTTCTAGCATGCCACATATGTTCGTAAGTCCTCAAATCAATATAAAATCATGTAATTGAAAAAAAGGCATACTATTTTTCATGCTATGCTCAATATAAATATAAATTCAAGGCAGTCAAGCTATCCATTACCAAAACAATAATAATCATAATATATATGTATATATACCTACACTCTCTAAAAAGTGATCCAGTTATGTGGATTAAGAAACCAGTAAGAAATTGGTTGAACATAGTATAAAAGTCTCATTTTATGTAAAAGCCCATACTGGCCATTTCAAGTATTTTAATACTTTCCTATAACCTTTTCATTACTAACTAGATATTTGTAGAAATAATAATTTTATACTGAAAATTGTATTCAAGTTAAATAAAAATTAACTTCTGCTGTAATTCATTTTTAGAGTGTGCATGTATACATAGCAAAATACCTTTCTACAGACCTATCATAAATATTTTAGTCTATGTCATTTCTCTCCTACTAAAACACTTCAATTTTTTTTTCCTCAAATTTTGGATCACGTCTATCAGGCCTTTCAAGAAATAAAACTCATTTCATTTGCAACACCAGATTCCCTTCAGTTTGTGCCAGTTTGCAAGTTAAAGGTCAAAGACATAGGACAGTACACTTTAAGGAAATTCAGACAGTGAAGCTGTTCACAGAAGACAATGTTTACCTTGGTAATGACAGTCAACAGATCAATAATCAAGTTCAAGGCAAGCTGTTCATTGTTGCAAAAGCTACTCCCCTCGAAACCTGGCTTTCATAAAAAACCAGGTGTCTGACTTTTGGGGTGCATCATTCTGACCATCTTTAATAAGTTCACAGCCCAGTGACTGTAAAGCCTATCACTGCAAGAAGCAGCTCCTAAAATCAATAAAGAGGTCTGTCAGTTGCTGACTTTTCTCTAGGAAAAAATTATTGATACAAACCTGCTCTGCAGGTCACATGAAAATGACAATACTGCTGTTAGCACAAATTACACAGAATGACAAAATGTTTTGGTGGTCCCTTGGCTCTGTCAGTCGATACCATGTTTGACTGAAGGCCAGAAATTTTAACCCTTTGAGAACTATGATGAACATGCAAAGGGGTAAGACACCAGAGGATACTCATGCACTATCAGAGTCATCTTCTTAGCTTTCCTTTGAAACTGTAACACTACCTCTGCAGAGGCAAATCAAATTGTCATGCAACATAGTCTCAAAACAGAAATCCAAGATGCTTAAGATAAGAGGCTAAGCTATAAAATTGTTGTCAGCTCAGAAAAAATTCTTGGTAAGTGATAGAAATTATTAAAACATGTTTGGTTCCTTCAGCAAGAAAGTAGCTGGTAAATATATTTTGTTTCCTATTCATGTTACAAATTATTTTCTATCAATAATGTAAATAATTAAAAACACAGTCACAAGAAATATGTTTCGAAAAACTGATTTTCTTTTGAAACCTGTAATACCCAAACACAACTCTATAATTTAATGATGACCAAGATTAACATCCACCAGACTCTGAAAACTGGATGCAGTAGTTCTCAAAGGGTTACACCACCAATATAATACCAGTGTCAAGTTTTTCAATAGCATTTCTGTTGTTTTAGTTCACTGATATCCACTTCAGAGACACACTGCTTTTTTACCATTCTTTGGAATGAGTGCTCCTGACAGACCTATAAAAGGCCTGGGGTAGTTGGCTTGGTACAGCTTGGGAAAGATAATGTAGGAAAACCAACCAGAAATCAAACAAACCAATAAAAAGGTTCTGCTTGAATATAGTATTGAATATGAGTTTAAAACATTGAGGACATAGCCCAGAGCAGCTGTAAAAACCACAAAATGAATGTATTAAGGCTGTTACTATATTGCAGATATTTTGGCCCCTTGTTTGTTGGAAAATGGCTGTCCGAACAGTCTGAAGTCCTGCGTGTCATCCGAGTCTCCCACCTGACAAAACTGGAAGTAGGAGTATAGGACTTTATCCGTAGCAGACAGAAAGCAATCCTCTTTGGACACAAAGCTGTTTTGGGTCTTCTCACTTTCCTGAAAGTTCCATTGTTGGTTGTTGTGTTTCTCTAAAAAAATTTACTTTCAGCAAAAAATTTTTCGAAGGGGAACAGGCCTTAAGAGAAAAATGTAGAAACATTGGAGATATTTTTATTCCTCTTCGTTAGTTAATCCTGATAGTTTATAGGGCATTGAGCGTGCAGAGGGAAGGCCTAGAATTGAATGACAAAGAAAGACAAAGGACTGAAGAAACAGCAGATACTGTGTATCATGGAAGCTTCCCAGCTGAGCGAATCGCCACTCATGCGCAGGACAGGCAACCCCTGGGTTTTAAAGATCAGATCAGCTTTGTTTCAGACTGACAGATGCCCGCTCCTAGCTAGGAAACTGCATAACAGCTCTTGTGTTGAATCTCAAGTTACCACAAACTCCTGGGAGGGAAAGAAAAAAAACCAAAACCCTACATCACACCCACTCTTGCATAGAGCGTTTGCAGTACAGTATGTGGCGGGGTGTTCCTTTCCTTTTGAACTGGAACACAGTGTAAACCAAGACAAGGAGGCACAAGGCCAGGATGCAGGGAATGACGATGGCTATGGCTTTCACAGTGCTGGCTGTGTTGTCCAGTTTGATGACAATGTCAACATCATCTTGAGGGCTGTGTCGGTCTTTATCTCGGTCTGTTGGTCCATCACAACCCATAAAATCCTTGAGGATGGATCTGGGATAGCCAGGTTCCACCTTGAGCATCTGGTTATTGAATTTCCAGTATTCTTTTCCTTTGTAGAAATATGTGAAGCCTGAGGAAGAAAGTAGCAATTATTCATGGTCATATGAAATCATGTAATCAAAACACCATGACGGAAATTACTGGCGTTGATTTTTGAATAGTTAAAGAAACCAAAAACACATAAGGAATAGACTTCAGTTATAGGTATTTCAAATATTTTTTTATAATTTTTATTTCTTTACTGTCTCTAGAAATCTAACATTGAGTTTGAGGGTTTTGTTTTGGTTTTGGTTTTATTGTTTGCTCTTTAGTTGTTCTGTCATTCAGCAAACTGGGATTTTATTTTCTTTTATTACTATAAAAACAATCAAACCATTCCAGAGAATATGATGCATGAAAAGTCAAGGTTTGGCCACTTTGTTCATTCACTGAAAAACCAGCTAGAGTTGGAATCCTCAGGGACAGGACTTCAAAGCATCACAACCTCTTCAAGATGGGAAGTCTCCTGGGACAAATTTCAATGCTATGCTATGCGATCCAGAAATAAGAACTGACCTCTTTAATCTCACGTAGCCTATTGTACTTCAGAAGGAGACTGGATGAAAGAACATCATCTTTCACATGAGAAAACAGGTGCAACCAGATTTAAGTTTTCTGTAAAGACCTGATAGTTGTTCATTCAGGCACAATCCAATGTTATTATCAAACATGCTTAAATGGAGAAAAAAACTTGACTGTTGCCAAAAATCTATATTACTTTATTATCTCGGGTGAAAAATGGCATTGATCTGGCAGTATACAAACCTTCAGGATGGGTGAACTTTCTCCTACCATTTATGAGCTGAATGGAAACAGCTGGATTTTTTCTTATCTTCATTTTATATACCTCACATATTTCCTGCAGAATTAAAGGCTACTAAGACAGATTAAGCACTATTTGTAGTTAACAATGCTTCCTGAAAAGGCTGCTAACTGCCTGTCTGGAGATAACATTATTAACCACCTATTCAATTATTAGTTATTTTCTTTCAATTCTAAAATTTGAAAAAAAAAAAAATAGAAACATTTGATAGTCTCTTTTGCAGCTCAAACTGTAGGAAAACTCTTCATTACCCACTACCATATTTCAGAAAAACTTGAATATTTCATCATTCTTGCATTCATACATTAGGTATTTTTGTAATTTAAATAACCTCCCTAGCCAATGAAAATATATTATTTTCCTTTCCTTAATCCCTTGCATTTTTATTACCTGAAAATATGGCAGTAGATTTATAGAAAGATGTAATACAATAAAAAAAACAAAAAAAAAAACAAAACACAAAAATTACTGATATGTATCAAAAGAGTAGCTAGACTTGTTCAGAAAATGCCTTCTATTCTGATTGGAATAAAACCTAAAAGAGGACTGGAATTCTTTAAATACGATGAAGTTTTTTTTAATTTTAGCACATATAAAGTTCCTAAAGCAATCTGTAGTTTTAATGAAAAGCATCATCAAATGCAAAATTTCAGTATTTTTAACCACAGTTACCCTATCTTTGCATTCCATTATAACAATAGGCCTTTCCCAAAGTACTGCACATCCTGGCCACGGATAAATATTTTGAATATAGAAATTTGATGTATTATCTTTATCAATACTCTAATACATATATAGAGACTATATACAGATGTGACACCTCTAAATCTACATTCATGCATATATGCAGAATACACGTAGCTATACTCAGAGGTAGAGGTAAGTCAAAATACAGACTAGTTAGAAGCAATTGATATGCAGTTAAAGGTCAAATTAAAATTCTTAAAGCAGCAAAGGAATTGCCAGCTGCTAGAGATCCAATACAATTTTTTCAGTTAGAGCACATTTTCCACTGGAACACTGTGAACATAGTTTAAACTTTTCTGCTATTTTTGTTGAGATAGGAACCAGGATAATAATCAGCCACAGCTGAAAGATGGAAGCTACCAGCAGAGAAGGACAGTTCCAAGAGACTGAGTAGTTTTACTGCTTCTCTTGACAGAACAAATGACTTCACACAACTGTTGAAAGTGATTTAATCTAATCTGCTATATGTGTTAAGCCTGCTTTGAGACCTGCTCCTTACAATTTGCTAGGTACTTCTCACCAAGAAGTGAGAGCAATACCTGATCCAAACAGCACTGAAGGGCTTAGCAATCACTAATACCTCAAATTTACTTATGTAGTAAGTATAAAACAAAAAAAGGCCAGTGCATTAATAAACTACCTTTTCTCTTTCCTCTACCTAAAACTTGCCCAATCATCTACTTTAGCAGAATTTCTAGTAGGAAAGTTAAATTTTCTCTGCTGCTCTCAAGGTAGAAAGAAAGATTTCTCCAATTTGGAGAACTTTGTGTGATCTCAGGTTCCATGTACCAAAAGATAGGAAATTTCTTGTCCACCCTCTCCCAACAGTTTCTACCACAGTCTTAGAAAAAAAATCATAATATGGGAAGTAGCAGGACGAGTTTCAAAGATGGTATCTGTACTTTAGCAAGGTTTTAGGATACTGAGTCAGGATACTGACTATAGTAGGAAATTGGTTTTTCTCATCCTTTCCAAAACACTTAATTTTGCCATCACTGAAGAAAACTTCTGCATGACCATAGTTACTGTAGGTGCTCACTTGCATAAGCTACATAATAGAAAGACAAAAGAAGGAAGAAAAAATAATTAAAATTAAATGGATTCCCTGAAAGATGTGCTTTCAGATGTATCCTTATGAAGGTTTATAGTAAAAGTTGTTTATAAACTCTGCTTCTGTCTAAAGAAATAAGAGCAGTTTCAGGCAAAATGTTATCAACTTCTTTCCAACTGAGCTGAGGTACTTCTTATTTGCATCTGCTTTTATTTCTTTCCCCATGCAAACAACGACAAAGTTGTGACTTTAATTTCTTGATTTCAGGGAAAATGTCTTAGTGGTCTTCTTGACAACTTGATGGTGTCATTTTCAGTCCCTTCTTCTGCCCTGGGGCCCTTATGGGATTTCTGAATTGCTCAAGAATTTCTTCTTTCCTTTCACCTCCTCCACAGTCTCCTGTCATGTTTTACTAACCTCCTCATCCAAAGAGTCCAGCAGACTATCAAAACCACTGGGGTTAGCAAGAGAAGTGCCTTTTACATAACCAAAAGTCTTTCATGCCTTAGGAATGTGTGCTCTGCCTCTGCAGTGCTTTCAGTAGTCTGAAATTTTTAATGGGAGGCACTTGTACCTGAGTCCAGTACAGAAAATATATTTATATATATATAGATAAAAGTACATGTATAGACACATATACACACAGATATAGACAGATGATAGATACACAGATATAGATGTATATACATGTATATATATTTCTATAAAATTTTTGACTATTTCCACATACATGTGTATTTTAAAACAGTTAATTATTGAGTGTGATGTATGCAGAATATCATCTTGATTGATCTACTTTCCAGTTAAAAGCAACACAAAAAATCCAATCTAGCAAAAAGGCCAAAGTACAGACAGGGTTTCTTCTGGGTAAAACAGACGCAAAGCAAGGAAGCAATTATCATATTTCAGAAAAAAACTCTCAAACATTTCCATGCTAAATTACTTATCAAGCTAGAAGCTGAAATAGGAGACTAAAATGTTTTATAAAAGGAAAGAAATATTTTTATTTTCTTATTAAAAGGAAATTAAAATAATATAGCAATAGATATGTGTCCTGTCTTATGACCCAAACAGGATAAATTCTGAACCTACTAATAAATAAATCATATATGCCATATAACAATTGTCCAAGAATGAATATTTTTATTCCTGTCAAAAGAACCTAAGAACTCTGTGCAACTGAGGGCTCTGTTGGCAGCTGGCCGGCATCCCCTGGGTAGCACTGAATTCTCCTAAGAAGGAGGAGATTTTGCTGCTCGTTTGTTTTCAGGTGTGTCCAGTTGAGACTCCAAGCTTTAGGTATGTGATGATGCATTTTGATAAAGGTAATAATACATCATACCAAAATCCCTACTATCTACATTTCTACATCATGGACTTATGAAATCTTTGATTTACATAAATTCATTTGGATATTTCTGCTTAGATAAATATTCTACTTTCCTTTGGTAGCTTTTGAGAATGAAAGCAATACTTTCTAAGCTGTTTAGAAAGCCAACACATTGGAAGTTCAATACAGATATAGTGTGTTTAGGAAGCTTGTTTTAAGAGGCATTATAATTCAGCAGAGAACAAAGACAAAATGAATTAAGACAGAGGAAAAAAAAAAGAATGGAAAGTAAGGTTTATAATACTAAATTTGAAAGCTTTTCCAACCCTAGGTTAAACAGTACTGCAAAGAGCCATTTTCACTAAAGCCAGATCTAGAGCAGGAAATAGTCTGCTCAGATCTCAAGAATTCCTTCACTACTTAACCTGAATAGTCAATCATCCCTTTACTACTCTATCTTACATAAAGGGTGTAAAAAAATCATTAAAGCAAGAAGGTGTTTTCATACCATTTTCTTTGTGGACAAAGGCTCCCTGAGGAGATTCTGGGATACCTTTCCAAATTGTGATTGGCTTGGGATAACCAGGGTCCATGGATCTCATTTCTTCACTGTACCTCCAGTACCTGAAATATTTTTTAAAGGAAAAAAGCACATTTGTAAGATAGCAGATGAGTAACTTTATATTTTCCCCCTCCTAAACTTGCTACATTCATTAGATACAAGCGGGAATACTGGATTTCTTCTCTTTGAACACACTACCAGATTACAAATAAATTTATTTGCCATTTCATGTAAGTAGATAGAAGATAAAATATTTTTGCACTTCAACAACTAAAGCAGCATGCATCTCACTTATAATCACTACAGTTCTGATGCCTAGGGCTTTTGCACAGTGGCACAGAGAGATGCAACACGTGTAAAAAAAAAGTACATGAATGCTTTTCATAATATTGTAATAATGCAAGTGACAGTAGATTCAGATTAAAATACTGCCAGCAATCTTAATTTAACTTTTCACATGTATGCATTACAGTCACTTTTCATTTCATTTCATTATCACTAAATAGATGCAGTGTATTATAAAATTCAACCTGTTTGTGTGCCTTTTTGCCAGCCAGCCCTTCTCAAACTTAAAAAGCTTCAGTATGCAATTCTAATAATCCTGAACATCTGATAAGTATTTACACTTACAGATAATATTCATAATTTCTGATTTCTTTTACTGCTGGTCAAACTGCTACGCATATCTTATAAGCTGGATCTAAGAATACTGCATCTCTCACATCCTCTGTGTATAGCACTATTTTCGGGGGTCATTTCATGTTTTGATTTGCTCCATTAATTTAGAGCATAGTTTTATCATGTCACTGATAATCTGGTTGCTGCTAACACTTGACCCTGTTTCTCATTTGAATTAATTTGACTTCAATTTTTAAAAATCCTTTTCACTATCATCATATGTAAAAAAATTTTAAGTGGATGATATTTTATTGCTGTGAAGGTACTTAGGCACTCTAACTGATTCACATTTTAATCTTTTTTTAAAAAGTATAGTGGTCTAACCTCCTCAGTATTTCTCCCTGTAGGGCATTTCTCTGGCTTTAAACTTTCAATGAAATAAAAAGATGGCAGAATTCAAGTGCGTTAAACATTGGCAAGTTAGATTAAAAAGACATTTATATTTATTTTTTCTTTCATATGCTTTAATTATTTTTATAGCCTCGGTTCTTAATTTATTCACATGTGCATCAGCTACCAACCAACAATACAATGCTCTTTATTTGGATATGTAACATCTACGCAAGTTTACATGCAGAAACAACATGTAGAAGTAGTAAACAAAGCTCTAACATTAATATTGTTGAAATCAGTTCTTCCTCATCTTTTGACTAAGATTCTTGGTCTTTCGTTTACATGTTTTTTTAAAAAATATATTTTCTTTTTCTCTCCCTCTGTTCCAGAACTCTATTTCCACCCTGCATAATTTCTCTCATTTTCCTTTTTCTCTTCCTATCTTTTCACCTATTTGAGCTCCTTCTTTTATAACCTCTGGTTTCTCACTAGCTTAAATGACTTTCAAAGATACACTTGTCATTAAAAGTCTATGAGGACATACTCAGTGCACACTCAGAAATCACAAAACTTCTGGTTTTTCAAAATTGATGAGAAATCCTATTAGGAAAGGACTGATCACAACATCACCTCAACAATCTGTGCAGGAATAACGAACATGTCTGCAAGGTCAGGGAAAGCATAGTCTTGATTCTACTCGGCATGCCAAATGTTCACAAGCAAACTCCCTAATGATGGTTTGAGCTCTACTGCCTATATAAACTTGTTGCTGTACCTCAAAGACTGATAAATAACAGAGAGGGAAAAAATGAAAATTCACTACCTAGCTTTAGAAAAAGGGAATTTGGAAAATATTTGCTAAACCATGTTCTATATCTATTTACTTAATGATATCCTGAGCCATTGGATGATTAAGTTTCATGAAGAAAAAACACTGATTTAAAACCAGCTGGACCACACGGGGGCATAAACAAGGACATGAGTCAAGAAGTTCCTCAAACCTATTATCTTCTAGTCCCAAATGACTCAGTTTTGGTGGGATGGGAATGAAAGAAGGTCTAATGTTTTCTGTACTCAATTATTTCCCCTTTTTGGGTTTCATACAATTATTTGGAAGAATTATTGTTAGTGTTGAAACAGATAATGTCAAATAACAACAATGTTCCATACATGAGCTGCTTTAGACACATGACTGCTTAGTGGTTTGACTTTTAATTCTTCTTATTGGCTCGGTTAATGGGATTTTCTTGTTTGCTTATTTTTTTGTTTGGTCACTTTTATTATAATTTTTATTTTATAGCCAATATTTGATGTCATAAGCAATGCACATTGAGAAACTTACTGTTATAAGGGTTTATTCCCATTGATGGTCAATATCCTGTAATGGCTCAATTATCTCTGCAAGGCTCATGTTCAATCTTCTTCTAACATACTGTATTGCATTTATATCCTGCTGAGTTTCATTGTGCTTGTTAGCCCTAAGTAGCAACTTTTCTGCCAGCATGTGTTTTCTCTGCTAGTTCTTTCTGCCTTCTGTTATTACCAATTGTGTTTTAAGAAAGTCCTGAATATAAGCAACTGCCTATGCATGGAAATATAAAATGACATCGCTGAATAAAGCCTAAAGGAAGCAAAATTTAAAAAATGTACATCTTTTAACAATATGTATGTGGAGGTGAAAAATTACTACCTGAAAAAGTATTTGAATTTTTAAAAAAAATTTATTCAACCATAGGAAGCAAATTATTTAGGCATCTTCTATTCACTATGGAAATTGATTGTTTAAAATTATACCTAGTTTTAAAACATTAAAAAAAATCTGTCTTAGTTATCAACTTCTCTCATCATGAGTATTGGAGAGCTATATATTTTTAAATAATAAAAATAGCTTTACCCGTAAAATTTGGTGCAGCATTTTTACAGTACTGGTAAAAAATTACAAACTGTACTGTCCTAAACATAGCCTATGATGCGCATTAAATTTATTTCTTAAGTGATCCATGAATACTATTAGTGTCTGAGAACACTAAGTGCCAAACAGTAACAAAAGCCATCATACTTTTAATAAGACTAATAGAAATATTAGAAATAGTTATAAATAAGGAATCATTTGTCTCTGAGCACACAAAATTTGCACAGTGATACATCAATGAACAAACACAGCACCATACCAAAAACCTGTAAAATCCATCATTCAGACAACTTGTAGTGTTTAAGAAATTAATAAATTCTCTTGATGTCTCTATAAAGCAGACAAATATTCCTTTAATTTTTTCATTGACAGGTAAATAAAGATACAGACACTATATGACTGGTACAAGTATTTCAGGAATGGAAAACCTCTTGGATTTTACTCTTTTTTCTGTGCTTGTCTTCCTGTTGGGGATTGTGTTGGTTTTTATTATTATTAATAATCATAAATATGTGTCCCTATAAGATTTATTTAGAAGTAATTCCAAGAAAATGCTCCAATGCTTCTCTAGCTCTCAGGTTTAGCTCTGAGTTCCCTTTTTTACCTCATTAATAAATAGTAGCAAAGAAGTCATTTTCACTGACCTTAAAAGGTTTGCATCATGCCTTGCCAGTTTATGTGCTGGGGTTTAGAAATGTGGATAAAAAGAAACAGGTAAGAGTGTACATAAACACATCACTTTGAATATTTAAGTAAAAATTTGCCACAACTGTGACTTTTCTACTGGATATACTTATTCCCATTCCAAGATATTCACAAATATAATTTAGGTTATAAGATAGTACAGCTGTCTATGCAGGAAGAGTTAGTTTCATCCTTTTGAGAAACAGAGGAAAAAGTTAACATATTTAGCAGATATCCACTGAATTGTTCCCTTGCAGAAATCCTATACCAACCTATCTCCTTTGAAGAAGTAGGTTTTTCCAACATCTTCCCACCAGATTGCTGAATCAATGCCATGGGAAGGAATTCCACTTCCAAGTGTTATCAAATCATGAGGATAACCTGGCTGGAGAGTAGTGTCCTTGAAAACCCAGAACTTGTTACCTGTACAAAAGCAGATATATACACATATATATGTGTGTTAGTCATCAGTACTGCCAGGAGAAATATTAATGCACTCCCAAGAAATCAGAAAGACTCCCAAAGGTCTATAGTAGTGGTTCTTCCAAATACAATGAAATGAAAAATGTTCCATTGCTACAGATAATGCAAAATTAAATATGCCTTATGGATATCTTGCATTTATAAAGCACCTTTCTTCAAATAAGTCCACAGAATATTTTGATACCAACTATGTAGAGACCAAAAGTAGAAAAAAAATGAAATCATCTTACAAGGCTGTGTGGTTGATAATGTAATACATTTACAGAAAAACTATGCTGCAGTTTTATGTTTCATAAGAAAAGACTGAATTTTAAAAAAAAAATAAGGTAAGAGTAAGAAAACACAAAAAAAAAAAAATAGAAATTACAAGCCTCATAGAGACCAAATACTTTTATTACTCTGTATTTCTCCTCAAGAAGTTAAATTACTTATTAATTACTTATTTCAGAAATAACCATAGAATTTAATTATTAAACATATTTTCTTTAGGGTGGCCTAAAGACAGGAAACTGAGAATCTGAAGTCCCAAAGGTGAAAACCTTTTGTCGCTGAAAATGATGGGGGGTTGCCAGTGGCAGTAAGACTTGTTATGTCTATAGGTCACAAATCATTCAAAACCACCCAACTGAATTATTAAGTGCTGAAAATACAAGGTAGTTGTATGACTCTAGTAGATGTTAGCACAGTGTCTACACAAACTTCAGATTACCCAGGTTACTCAGGTTACTGTCTGAAATATGAATGATAGCCTTGGGCTTCCTGGACTGCAACACTGAGTGGCTGGAACCCCTACTCTCAGAGGGGTAACTGCAGTCATTAGACAAATATTTTGTGTACATAGGGATCCGTGCCTACAGGAGTAGCAGCTGCACCAGTGGTTTATGGTCTAAATGCCCCTCTGTTTGTGGGAGAGGATACTTCCTGTGATGTCTCTTCCACCTGGATAGTTCACCTCACCTGCGCACAACTCCAGTTTCCAAGCCTGAGCGTTTCCTCGAGCTTCCTGGCCAAGCTCTTCACTGCACACTTCCATTATTATCTCACCTATTTCCCCATCTCATATTAAGCCTACAGTCCAATGTATCCTTGATAATTTTGTTGCTCTCCTAGGGACTTCTCAACATATTGTGCCACCTGTCCTATTCTTGCAACTATCTTCTATTTTTTACATTTCTGCTTTTTTATAATTCTTCTTCAAAACTCACTTCTGACCTGAGTCTTTTCAGTAGAGACTTCTCTTTCAAACACAGACAGCTTTGGCTGAGAAAGGAAATAAAGAGCCCCATATGCTCGCTAGAAATAGGAAAGGGGGAGCATAATTTGCATGTACGTTCCTATCTGATGAGCTTGCTTTGATGCCTGTCTTCTCCTTGTGTTATGTCCCCTGGACCACAAGGACACTCTTCTCAGGCCAGACTGTAGGCTCCATTGGGAAAGAACCATGTGTTTATTTTCTCTTCAAAGTACTACCATCATCATTTTTTCCAAAAAGCATTGCTACTTTAAGTAATAATTACACTGAAGGAGAAGATACTCTTTGACATCATATGGACACTTTGAGCTAAATCACAAAAACTCTAGACAAGATACATGAACATATATATTGAATTGGCCTTATTGGATTCTTCACTTTAGACAATCCATTGTTATGCACGACAATGATGTTTAAAATATAAGGGGAAAATTTGAAAAGTTTTGCTCACATTTGGAAAGAGGATGTAGAATAAAATCATGGCTGTTCACATTAGTTTTTGTACTTACCTTTATGGCAAGTCAGGCTGTTATACAGATTTAGGAGGTTAAGGTACTATGTTGTATAAATATTTTATAAGGAAATGTAATATTACCCCAAAGACCTAGGATCAGGTGTATGCCAGAATCATCAAGAGGGAAAATCCAGAGAGCTGCTCTGCAGTTGGTTTTATATTTTAGCTATGCCTCCGTGGTATTAAATGTTTGTTTAAAGGGAAGGTTTTTTTAATCTCCCTGTTTGTACTGTGGTGATTTAAAGCATGTTTTCATTTTATCAGAGTTTTAATGAGGAGAGGGGGTATAGTTTCCATCCCTCCCATGCTGGGTTTCCAGGGTTAATTTTTTATCAGCTTCTTTACAGCTGCTTGTCACCCACTTTCAAGCACAGACACTGCAGTTTACTCAACAGATCTGTTTTCTCTCCCCTGCCAGATGAAGGACTCAAAGCATGAGTATGTACAGAGCTATTTGAAGTACTGAAAATAAAAGAGACACAGAGATCTATGAAGAGCAGTCATGGAAAACCGAGCTCTCTGTTGACCTGGGATTAAGGCCTTTGCTAACCTGAGATTTACCTTTACTGAGACGCCTTATAAAAATTCACTTACAGGGTTTGATAATGACAGAGGTGAGGATCCTCAAACATTTTCTGTCCCTCCTCCCATGTGGTTTATCTTTTGCCAGTTCACATGACTGGACACAGAAGGCTTCAGATGTTCATGGCAGTTTCAAATGCAATGATAGGAGAAGTCAGACATTTTGGACCTTACTAGCTGGTACTTATGGTGTGAATAACAGATGGCATCCAGTGAATGATCCTGGGCCAGCACATTTCTGTTTCAGAAGATCATTCAAAATGACAGCTGTTGCACAGCATTGAGAGGCATATGCTGCGATGTATGTAAAGCCAATACTTTTCTCTGTGCCTCACAAGGAATAAAAGTCAAAGCAATTGTTACAAATAGAGCAGTATCAGCCATATTCAAGGAGGCAAAGTTAAATATTAACAAGATAAGGTCATAAAAATGGTTATGCACAAACCACTGTAAGTGAAAGTACCATTGAGCCACATAATTTCTGCATATTCAGATATACTGAAGTAAAAGGAAAGTGTAGATGTGGGAACAGACATAAGAAACTGAATTCTTCACATAATTTCTTACTAAAAAGCAAATTCTTTCTTAGAAAACAGAGAAAAGGTAAATTTAACTGTATTCTGAGGAGACAGGGGAGCATTAAGAGCTCTGACATATGTAAGCAAGGCCTATTAATGCTAACTAGAAGGATTTTTATTTAACATTTGCTTTAGAAGACATGTTTAGTCTGCTGTAACTGTGTTGATTGTTAATGAGAAGTACTGTATATAAGAAATCCAAATGTTCCATTTGGCTGACAGTTTTCACTTCAGCTTTTTGTTTATTTGCTTTTTCTAGGAGGTTTTAGGAGGTTTGTTGTTGGTCGTGTTGTTTTGGATTGTTTTTTTTTCTGTCTCTCACCTGGAGGAAAGTGGGTGACTATTGATCAGAGAACTGATCTGATCAACAGAATATTAATCAGAACCCAATGTCAGAAGAAGTTAAAGCTGAAAATCAGTGCAAAAGATGCCCAACTGTGATGAGAATGAGATAATTTATTTGTAACATATTTATGCAACTTTAAATGTAGTACAAACAAATGCTATAGTCAGTATTCTGTCATGTAGCACACATTCCACTTCTACCAATAAACAGTCGAGACTTGATTAATTGTGATCATAATGGAAAGAATTATGACAAAATTAGTCATATTTTTATTCTTGCTATAGATGAATAGTGCTTCTTTGGAGTCAGAACCTATGCCCTTGGCAGAAATCACCACTGTGCTTATTTTGCAAAGTTGTTTTTTTAAGATCTCATTGGTAGGTTTGTTATTCTCACAGAGAATAAAGCACCACATGTTTCATGAAGTCTGAAATTTCAGAATGTTTAATCTCTCTCCTTTTATTCCCTAATGTAAGGTCTAATATAATAAGAAGCAGATTGGCAAGGTCAGAAGCTGAGAGTGAAGCAAGTGATAAAAAAGGTAAAATGTCTTCTTTTGAAACAATGCTTTGTTAAATATCATCACTGTAGGGAAACAGCTGAGAAGGATGAACCATGGAATTATCTGAAGTCTCTCAAATACCGTCTTTGCCATTCTAAAAAAAGTACTGGAAATAAAGGACATCTGTATTGCTATGCTTCATTTAAAATTACAATATTCTAGGTATTCTTCAGACTGTTTGATTTCCTACTGACTACTGCCAATAACTATGCAGTTTTTAGTAACTAGTTCTTCCTTTATAGAATCTGAATTCTGAATAATTATGCTTCTAGGGCTTTTTTCCCCCATATTATTTGCATTACAGTATGTGTGCATTGCAAGAAGTGCGTTCCACATAATCACTGTGTTAGAGTGGTGAGATAATTTCCTGAATTTTCAAACAATGACATGTAATTTAAATTAGTTAAAAAATTAATATCTAATAATGAAAGTTGTTTTTTTTTCAGTCAACATTCCTCTTAATTTTGGTCTTTCAAGCCTGTATCTAATCTTTTTACTAGTATCCTAAAATTAATATTTATAGTTCCTTTTTCCTCATTCCCTGTTTCCCACATCAAGTTTCTGTCATTTCTTTGTTCCGTGATATGACACTATAGTAAATCTATTTTTCAATATAAAACTGTCAGGACATAGGGTAAATGCAGTAGAATGTTATGATGGAGGCACTGGTAGTCTGAATTTTACAGCAGCCTTTCTATTGCTACATTTGGTTTACCATAACATTCAACAGCACAGATGGCTTGACAATTTCATTTTTAGCACTATATAAATTCCCAAAGGTACACAGGATGAATTTAACTATTCATGTTTTCTCATTAAATAAAAATAAGAAAGAAAATAAAAAGGTGTCTTTCCGATGCCATCCCATTATCATTCAGTAAGGACACGGGCAATGAATAATAACAAGAATTCAAACATCTGCTTTTATAAGCAGCTATCTACCAGATTTCTCTGTACTTTATGAGTGTGGTCTGGTCTACTGGGGGCTGATGAGTCCATCTGTCAGGGAACAGGAAGAGCAACTTGGTCATAGGTTTGCCAAGCTGGTAAAGAAGGCTTTTAACTAAAGGTGCTGGTGGAGGGAGAACCTCAATACATTCCACTCCTACCAGTTTGGTGCCAGTGCCAGCAAGAGATGTCCAGAGCCTGGAGAGAGATCACAGGTCAGCAAGAGAGCACCTGAAACAGCACAAAGGAATTACAGCCACTCCAGCCAGTAATTTGGTTTCACTGGGGGCAGCAAGTTAAATGCCTCTATGGAAACACACATATTGTGTGGAATGAGCAACAGGAGTTGAGGATGTTCTTGGAAATTTGTGCACACGTGCAGGGCTCTGATCTTACCAGCATCACAGGGATGTGGTGGGATGGCTTCCATGAACGGAATGTTAGAACAGAAGGCTACTGGCTCTGTTCAAAGGATGGGCAGGGAAGAGGGCATGGCAGTGTTGCTGTCTGTGTCAATGACCAGCTAGAATGCATGGAGCTCTGCTGGGATGAATGAGGAACCTGTCACAGAATCACTGAATCAGCTAGTTGTAAAAGACTGTGGAGATCATCAAGGTCAATCTATGACCTAACACTACCTTATCAGCTAAACCATGGCCACATCCAGTCGTTTATTAAACACCTCCAGGGACAGTGACACCTCCCTGGGCAGCTCATTCCAATGCCCATCCATCCACTCTTCTGCGAGGATTTTTTCTCCCTTATGTCTAGCCTGTATATTTGTAGTATATTATGGGTCAGCACTAAAGGGAGAGCAGAAGAGGTGACACTATAGAGTGGGTCAGAGGAGTGCATATTGACATTAATCCATTACAAGTTCTCTGCTGGCACTTAAACCACCTTTTTTATTTTATTCTCTGAATAATGGATGTAGGCATCAGCTTAGGTATGTGCTTTGTTAACACAAAGATCTGTGTGCTAGACTTCAGATTTAAAGTTCCTTCTGGAAATTGTTTGGACCAATTTTAGACTGGTTAAGCACACTACCTGGATAAGACATTGTACTTGCTCATCATCTTAGCAACAATTAACTTGTCTGTTTCTAGCACCTTTGGGAGGAGGACATGTACTCTTTTCCCAGGAAATTTTGTGATGGAATAGAAGAAATGAGACAATGATCATTTACCTACAATCTATTTATACAGATTGCTGTTCCACAAGGCAGCTGAGATCCTTGGAACAGGAATTTTCATACAGAAGACTCAGCTGAAATTTTTGATTCTGTAGCAGTAGGAAAACATTAATTATACTGATAGAAAACAGCAACAGTTAGATATTAAGAGTCATGGAGACGTGGCAGAGAAACAAAGGGTTTTTTTAAATTGCACAAGGAAATACAAAGACTTTTGACCTTGGCAAGTAAAGGGATAATATAAATTTCATTGGAAAACGAATGGAAGGAACTTTGAAAAGAAGTCATACAGACAAATATGTACAGAAGAATATCCAAATATCATATGATATCAGTTAAAAGGCACAAAACTAATGGTCTGAAACCAGATAGCATAAGGTAGGGATGATGTGAAAGGAAAACTGAAATTTTAAGAATACAATCCTACTGCTCCTGCTTGCTTTAATTAATCTTAATTTAATTTCCCAAGGAGAAAATACAGAAGTTCCATCCTTCTTCTTTTGTTTGTTATCTGTATCTCACAAATTACGGGATCAACCTATTCCTCTAAGACCTAACAGGAGCCAGTCAGCAGTGGATGAAGAGTTAAATAATGATGAAACATATTTCAAGGAAAAGAAAGTAGCTGTAAGAGTAAGCTTGATCATTTCTGTGTGGAGCTCAGGTAATGGATCCCAGCATTATGAAAGCAGAAGTCTGGAATGCCCAGGGTAGCTTCTTTGCTCTTTGCAGACATGGTGCAAAGGAATAGACACAGAATAATATTTTTACCCTTCCATGTCCTACGGACCTAAAAGTCAAGCAGTGAGATGGAGATTTGGAGATACATTGATCATTATTCCAAATCATATAAACTTTCCACAGTTAATGACTTAAGTTTACTCTATGGCAACAAAAGTAAAAGCATTTGCTGTATTGAAGTCATATAAATAGAACATTAATTATATGGAATGTAATTTTCCTTATGATTCACACAAAACCTAAAATTTCACTATTAGCAAAACATAAACTTCATTGTACTGCTATGAAGTGTTTCTGCATGTTATTAAATAATTTTAGTTTAAAATATTCAAGATCCTGTTTCCTTAGTGAATGAAATATGACTTCTATCTTCCTGTTAATGACTCCACTTGCAAAAATAAATTAATTTAAAAAATATAACAATTTTTAAAAATCTACCTTTTTTTTTGTAATGAGTTAAAAAATTAATCATTCAGAACACTAAATAGCTGAATAATTTTTCACATATTTGTAATCTATTCAGTTTCTTCTTCTCTCAAATGATTATTTTAGAAAACATACTTTGCATAATTTGCAGACTTTTGTTGCTCAGTTTGCATTATTAAACATATAACTTTGTCATTAAATCTAAATTAGGTACATGTTCAAGAACTTGAATTTTGAAGAGCAGCCAAGGTCTGGAGTAAAATTTGAAAATAATTGTTAGCAAAAATTCAATCTATACTAATTTCTGTAGTTTATGCTTCTTTGAAAACAGTAAATACACATCTTTGAAAAAGAGTATTTTTCCCCACATGAAACTTATAACATCACAGGTATGAGATTAAACAAATACACTGCAGTATAGTGTGGTACATAAGCAGAGGTTCCATTTAAATATTTAAGAAATTCATTTGCAAAAAGGAAGAAGAGCAAAGAGAACAACACAAAAATTAACAATGGAAAGGTGTTCATTGTGTCTTCCTAAAACACATTATAAAAAAATTATTTCTATGTCTCATATTTATACTTTCAAATTTTTATTGAATATGCAAGAGCAAATAACCTGATACTGTGAAGGGTAATCATAAATTAAAAATGTAATTGCCAAACAAGAAAATGTTAACTTATATACTACTCATTTAGCTACCAATTTGCAACAAGATTTACAAATAATTAGTAAAAATAAACAAGGTGTGTTTCAAGAAATCGTCACACTCAAAAGTGTTACACAAAATCTTACTTTTGTTCTTTCTTACCTTTAAAGAAGACAAAATTCCCCTCACTGTTTTCATAAACTGCATCAATGCTGGGAGGCAGTCCCCTCCAGAAGTAGGTAATCTGCATTGGGTATCCATCCATCACCCTGTTGTTTCTGACTCGCCAAAACCACTGATCCTGGAAACCAAACACACACTCCTTACTACATTTATATGTCTTCAGCTGCTGTCTTGGACATACTGAACAGCCTGTCCTGGCATTTTAGAGCAGACCTTTTGCTGAGTGGATAAGCACATTGTGTTTGCATTTGTGTCACATTACAAATGTTTCAGAACTGGTTTTTGCTGAGGTGGGAGTAAACTACACACATGCACCAGGTGTTTGGAGCAGAGAGCCCTTAGCAGAACATACAGCGTGTCATAGATGATCTGACTCTCTCAACTTCATTCTTATAAGGGGCCCAATTTAAAATTTGTGGTCTGACTACAACTGCTTTTAGACTGAACCATATGCTTATGTAAATGACCAAAATTATGGGACTACATACAGGCTTTGTAGAACAATTTTTTTTTTTTTTTTAGCAGCAGCTGCTAAGAGTGAAAGATTTATAGATACATATGCAACATTACTACATCAGTCCAGTAAGAACTATGCTTTGATGACAATTTTACTGTAGTGAAGTTTAGCAGTCTTTCCAAGTGACATTACATTGAATAATTAAGATTACTTCTATATAGCCATATATATATATATATATATATATATATATATATATATATATAAAATAGGTGCCAAATCCAGCTAAATCCAATACATGCCCATTAAATGGGTATCAATAAAGATATCATCACTGTACATTGTCAGAACTGTTTCAATTCATACAATATTTAGAGATGAAGGACAGGGTAACTACTTAACTTCTTACATACATTTGAACATTTTTCAGCATTAGTATTATATAAAGCAACCCCCTGTAATAATAAAGGGGGTTCTGCCATAATCTGTCACAGTTTACATGACAGTTCTTCCTCTCTGTAAGGAACACAGATTTCATAGTACAACAAAACCTGTAAAATCATCAAGTCAACAAATATCTTCTTGAGAATGAGTTATGTTTAGACTTGGTGGACTTAGTGATCTGTGGAGTATGCTTACATTATTTTATTTTGAAAACAAGACCAATAAAATTATATTTTGCAGATTTGGTATTGAGTTGTATGTCAGACTGTATTTCATACTTCATATTGCTGACTTGCAGTATAATAGTTAGAATATTCTTATCTATTATTTGCTTAAATTCCTTAGCAAACCAATAATTTTTCCCGCTATACTATTCACATTTTTTATTATTTAATAGTAATACAATTATGGCAAAACTGGAATGTTTGTTTCATTCAGCATATCCCTATGAATTTTTTTAAAAAAATCTGTTTATATGTATATGTATATGGGTCATTGCCTTTAATGTTAAAATATTCCATTCTGAAGCATAATTATGAATATAACATGCCATGTTCTCTCTTCTGCTGATGGAATTTCACAGACTTATTTTCCTCATCTATTTTCAGCATATGTTCCTGTCCTTGCAATAACCATGTAAATGGGATATAGCTCATCAGTGAGGATGCTACAGGTTTCCACAAAACTATAATTTTGAAAATTTATAATTTTAGCATTTTTATGGCCTTATTTAAACTGACAGAGGCTGGCATATGATTTGTCAATAGATATCATTTCAGGAAATTGGCAAATATCTGGAAATGCCAGAGGTCAGAATTTAAAGTCTGGACCACTTATAAGATTGGGGAAGGTAAGTGTTGGTAGAGGATGACTGAATAATTTGTTATTGTAAATTTAATTTTCCTGGCTGACTTTCTTATGAACATGATGGACTCAATGGTTTTAGACTGTCAGAGTACAAATTCTGGAACTCAAGAAATCCTGCTGTAAAGCATGCCAAGGACCTTTCTGAAGTATCAGATGGGATAGGCTCTGCTTATAGAAAGAATTTCAGCACATACATGTAAATGTAATTAATTTGTCTTAGACAAAGTTATATTTGCCAGAAATTTTATCATATGTATTCTAATATACATGTACATTTACCAAAAGTATGTTTCCACAAGAGTTTAGCTATTATTGAAATCCAAGAGAGGCATAGTCAAAGAGAAAGCATATTCACTCTTATAAAGCTCTTTCACACCTAAAGTAAATAGCTTGAAACAGTTTTTCTGGCAAAACACTTCTCAGTGTACTTGTTTATGTTGAATAAACACAGTTTTGTCTCTTTTGAGAAGTGGTGTGTATTGAGAAACCCTTTGCCTTTCCCACTGTGTTGGTTAAATATAGTTTTCATTATTTTGTTTCCCAAAAACACATTAACTACAGCAAAGAGGTTGAACACATGACTTGTCACATGCACTGCAATGCAAAGCCTGCCAAATGCATACATTGAATCCATGGATTTTACTGTCTTTCCTTTCTGACTAGCAAATGTCTCTGTAAGCATCTGTAGATACCCAATTGCTTCAGTAATATGGATCACTCCTGTGCAGCTGAGATCTGGTATAATAATGGATCATTAAATATTATGGCTATAGACACACCAAGTGAATTAAACTTGGGCAATTATTCCCATTCAAAAAGCAAAACTGAAACAAACAAAAATCAACATTTTATTAAGATAGAGCAATATATCTAAAACCCAGAAAATGGTCACTGAGTGAGAAGAGACTGTAAGATGTTTCAAAACCACTATGATGGATAAAGAATAACAGTGGAATGAAGAAGCAGTTGCAGTCGCTCAAACTGAATGTTTTGACATTTTGTTTAGAAGATGGGATATTCAGATATGAGATGAGAAAAAAAAAAAAAAGACAATAAAGCTTTTTAGAGAAAACAAACTAAACAAAGGTCATATATAAATCATTCTGCACTGTCACAAAATGCTTCAAGTATTTTTTTCCAGTTCATTTAAAGGGTCTAAATATAGTATATTATGCATGATCATAAAACCACTTCTTTATTAACTCAGAGAATCTTAAATGTAAGAGGGTATTAGAGTAAAAAAAATCTGGCTCATAATGCATAATTTTAATGCTTTGTTGGTAAATACAGTCTCCTCCCAACCTTAGAACATACAATTTCACCTTTTTTTGTGATGATTGTGTTAAATTGTTCTTTATGTTTCATTCTATGAATGTTTAAATATTTACTCCTATGAATAATTAATTTCCATTTCAATATTCATCACCAACTTAAATATCTTTCAGATTCCTTAAGGGGCACAACTGATGTGTATGAGAATTTAAAAAAAAAACATCTCCAGGTATTTTGGTTTATCTATAATAAATAAACTAGAGGAGCTTTTAGTGCAAAATTAATGGACCTTTCTTGTCTCAGCACCTCATTTTCTGTTATGTCTCTGGATCAACAACCATTGTCAATGTTAAAACAATTTGCTACAAAATGTCTAGAGTTCTGACCTTTATTTTATACCTAATGAACTCTATCTACAATTCTGTAATGACATGTGACACTCTGACTCAAGGTCAAATGATACCCAGTAAAAGCAGAAAGACTGCCCAGTGTGATAGACATTCTAAAAAGCCTACAACAAACTAAAAAGAAGGAAACGATCAGAAATCTTTGAACTGGTACCTTTTTAACTACTCGGAGATTAAGGCAGGTAAAGATTTAAGGCAGATAGAGAGGTGCAAAACAAGGCCAAATTGCAACTGTAAATTATATTATTTTGACTATGATTAGAAAAATGTGAACCCCCAGTAATTTTTGAAATACCCTTGCATTGTACAGCAAAAATCTCCGTGAATTTCTGCCTTACTTGATGTTTAAGTATATATATGTAGTGCTGTTAAGAGTATTCCCTTAATAGGATGGAGAGATGCAAAATTTAATAGCTACAGCTGATAGGGAGGGAGTTTTACTATTTCTAGATTCCACAAGATAACTGTTTGGCCTATTTAATCTGAAAAAAAAAAAAAAAAGAAAAAGCCAAATAAGCATAATACTTCTGCCCTAAATAAAAGTCAATTAAAACAAATACTAAATTTCAATCAATACTGTAGTTTAATGTTATTGACAAAATACATCAAGGTATCACACTGGGTCTTGTGTTCTCCCACAAGCATACTCTGATCATGTGCAAAAGCAGGCCTGTGTCAATGGAAGATTAAACATATGCAGCAGCTAAGCAAAACAGCAGCAACAGACTGACACGTTCAGAAAAATGAGTATCCTTCTATGCTTGTTTTTTTATCTGAGTATTGCAGAAAAAAATGAAAAAGAAAATAAGCCAGTGGCAAATAATACACTAAGATATTTAATAACTTTAAATTCTTCTTTTAGAGAAGATATCTGGTTACATACAGAGAAATTTGCCAAAGGACAAAGCCTGCAGAAACTACATTTCAAGACTGTGATCAAGGAGACAATAAAGTTCCCCTACAGCACATATTTATGGAATATTAAGAAACTGAATTTGTGAAATGCGAGGTATAGTTATCGTATCTAAAGCAAAATAAATTTGGCACATCCTTTTAAAAATCTTGATCTAACCTAAAAAGGCACTTTTCCACATCTACTTCATCAGGTTGTGAACTTCATCGGGGGATCTCAATGTTGGTAATAACAGGCCTGTGGCATGTGGAATTAAAGCCTTTGTGCCAACTCATTTGGGGAATTTCACTATTTCTTTAGTGATATCCATTTTCAACATTCTGAATTTGGAATTTATAGCATTTAAGCCAAAGGGCATTACTGCACAAAATAGAAAAAAAAAAATTTAAAAAAATTGAGCAACTTTCTGGGAAATTTTCATGAAGCAGAAAATAGAAGATACCATCCAGGGGATTTAAGTGAAGAAAAATTATTAGCACAATTCAGCTATGAGAAGGATTCTGGAATTATTTTTCTTTTCTGTTTTGCTTTTTTTTTTTTCTCAATATAGAACCTGCAATGAAACTTATAGACTAGTTTTACTCTAGTTCCTACTTAATTCCACAGTAGAAAACAATTGGCTCTATTGAGACCAGAATCAGACATTAAATAGATGCTACCAATCTAGCTCATTTTAGAAAACAATCAACTAAATGGACTATTTATACACACACAGAATACTTCAGCTCAGCTCATTATGAAGCTGGTTCACATTAAGAATAAACAAAGCCCCTTTAAAACTACAAAGGACTGTTATCCATTCATTAACAGATGGATGTACAATGCATCACTTACTTGAACTTATAGAAACAATTTATCATTCTTAATGTGTTTGGGACAACAGCATACATTTTGTCTGAGAGTCATGGTGAGAAGTCAGAGCATTTAACACCACTCAGAAAAATCTCAGCACTTCCTATGTTGAGATCCTGAACCTCCTGGTGATATCCTCACTGGAAATGAGACCAAATAATTGGATTCAAAACAAGATATGCCAAGACATCACCAAATACTTTTTCTGTTTCTTCGTTACTTTCTCAAGTAAGGAATTAACTTCCTTGATGCCAATTATTAATTACAACTATATAAAATACCAACTATTTACTGTTTGTACCTAATCAGACACTGGAGAACTTCTGTAGACAAATTAAAACCATTGCTTGTTATGAACTTATTCTTTTCCTTAACAACATGTTACAACTAACTAACACCATGAACAGAAGTGAAAAACTGGCAAACATATCCCACTGTTGAATATGGGAAGTGCTAAACTGAGATCGGTTTAAAGTATCTGTCTTCAGCTAAGCTGAGATTCAATGGTGTAAATATATTTTCAAGTGGAAATATTATATAACAATTTTATGTAGGAAATCTTTTTAAACTAGATTCTGCAAATCAGTTCTTTGTGATATATATTTCTCATTTGAAAGACAACATTCATTGTTCAGCTATTTAAAGCGGAGTTATTTTATCTAATGTCATAAACATAAAAAGAAGGTAAAACTATTCATATATTTAGAGCCATAGAATCATAGGAACATTAAGGATGGAAAAGATCTCTAAATTCATCTAGGTACAGCCTTTGGCTGAATGCTACCATGCTCACCAAATCATGCCATTAATGTATCTGTGAAGCTTATTTTGGTTGTTTTATGTTGAATTTTTCGTAATTATCATGCGTATTACAAGGCAAATATGTAAAATGTGCACAATACTGTGCACATAAACAACCTAAACAATATATAACAAAATATTCAGCCAAGTACCACATGCAATTTTGTCACTTGCTGTGCATAAATTATTTGGGACATCTACTTGGTTGACTGTTAGTGTATCCAAACACTTTGTGCTATTCCTTGAATATTGAATGTGTAAGACATACAAAGCAAAGCATTTCTTAAAAATAGACTCTAAGCTTAAAAAAATGCTCAAACACACATATTTATCACTTTTTTTTGATAAACAGTCTTGGTATAATTCACAGTGACTGACAAAGTATCTCTTTCAATGAAGGTAGTGACTGTAGCCTACTTGCAGAGGCATCCACACACATGGCTGTTCTTGTTCTTGTCTGGAAAACATCTTGATAGAAATCCAGGCCCTTTCCTGTCACTGCTCATCCTAGTGCAGAAAATAACTAATTTTATCCATGTTGCAAATGTCATATGATTGGTGTTGCCCAGTCCAATTTCTAGTGCAGATAAAAACTGTTTATACAAACAATAAATTCTCTACATTTCAAATTAGCAAATTTATATGACTGCATGTAGAAAAAAAAATAGTTTTAAAATAAACATCTCCAAATACTGCTTTTAGTATTTTGTGTTCTATGGTAGTAAATAATTTAAGAAAATTTTGATTTGTTTAATATTTAATTTATTAATACTGTATTCTCATTTTTTCAGCTGTTTTTATTAGTAAATTATTCTTTGATTATAGCCCTTATTTTATTTCTTCAGTCTTATTCAAATTTTTTGTTATTTCTTCACTATCAAATTGTATGTGAACTTTTTTTCAATTTTTTAATGCATATCCATCTATCCTCTCTATTTTTCCTGTGCAGAGAGTACCAATGGCATTTTAGCATTTATTTTCTTTGTATACATTAACCTTTCAAAAATATCCTGAAGTAATCAAAAGCTGTAAGCATTTATAAAATGCTTTCAGCTCAAGGCAAATCTGTTCTGCAGAATCCATACAAAACCTGTTATGGAGTTTTTGGCTAACACCAGTGGCTGAGGTACATTAGATCTCATATTTTACATGAAACTCAGCAAATTTAGAGACTTCTAACAAGACCATGGGTTGATCTGGACCTTCTCTGGATGGTTACCGTGTACTATATCTCCACCATATACTTTCAAAGAGCATTTGGCTCCTCCTGGTAAATCTTCCACATGAGAACTTGTCCTCTCTTCAGATTTCAAGTATGACAGCAATAGACTATGCACTATGCTGGAGATGATATTGCTTTTTCTGATCTGTCCCACAATATATATAAATGGTGACAACTCAGGTAATCAATGTTTTATCATTACCAATTGAACATACTTTTTTTTTTTAAATAATAAAATAAATAAATAAATAAAACCAATCTCCATTTGGACAGGTTTCTGTAATTCCTAACTGAATTGAGCTTTTTAATTCATTCTGATTTTGTCCAAATAACTAAACTGACTGAGATGCTACAAAATGTTCCCATTGCCACATGGTTATGATCCAATATGAAGAAACAAACAGACAGACATAAAAGAAGCAAAATACAGTCTAGGATTGCAGCCAGGAATCTCTGGAACATTCAAATTCCTGCTAATGCTCTGTAGGTATCAGCACATGCTCATGCAGTGCCCCTCAAAACCTTTCATCCACATGATCAATATTAGGGCTTCATAGAGCAGTTGAGGGTTTATTTCCTCAGTAGTGACTGTACTTTGAGACTACAGAACCATCTGTAAATTTTCTTGAACCCAGTTCTGTTGCCCTTCCCCATAGGAAGTTAACATAAAAGCAACAAGTTCCATGAATTCATGGAGCAGTGGTGTGTTCTGCACCATGGAAAGATAAGAAAACTGGGCATTTTTTATGCACAAAAAACATACCAATTTTCTTGGTTAGAATTGAAAAACTTCCTCCTGGTACTGAGAAAAAAGTGTTCTGTTGAAGTATCCTATATTTAAATATTCTAACAAAGATGAATCAAATGCAAAAAAAGACAATCACAGTTTTATTAATACATGCATCTGTCTATGTAATATGATACAAACAAGTGATCCTTTATACATCATCTTTAAAATCAGGCAGGTATATAGAAGAGAAGTAATGAAAAGAGATAAAGAAGGTTTAATATGTAGCTGTGGACATGTGATGAACATAATGTTCAAATGAGTCAAATCTTCTTTTGCACTGACCAGCACTTACTTCTCGGTCTTCCTCTTCCAATAACTCATTCCACTTTTGATGCACTCTTTGGGAAACTAGATAACCTATTATTTTCTATGACACTTTCCTAGCTTAAATCTGACAAACATATGACCCTTTAATCTATTTGAAAGCTCAGTAGCACTAATGGTACAACTCTCTCCATCACCCAAATAATCTTTGATATTATATGTCATACTCTTCACTTTTCATCCATCCTTTTGCAACCTCTTTTACCATTTCATAAAAAAAAATCAATAACTGTGGACAACCTTTTCCCTTTAATGAAACTATCAAAAATATTTCAAAACATGGGAAATTTTCTATGAATAGAGAGAATATGAGCATAACAGCATTTTTAAGATTCTTTTCCCAGCTGCACAGTATCTCCTATCACAAAATTATATTGCCTTACTAACAATAGCACAGAAACAGAAATTTCCTTCCTGAAGAAGACCAAGTGTACCACTAAGGATCCTATAGAAAAATTAAATATTCTTTTCCAGAGTTGTTCATAGTTTATTTTTGCTATCCATCCTGGCCTATGAAAAGAGAATAAAGAGTAGTGGGGTTTCTGTGTATATATTTCTTCTGTAACTTCACATATAAATCTGTGAAAATGGTTCAGGACAAGCAAAACAGAACAACTACTACAATGAAATCAGAATAATTTGGGGATTTTTTCTACTTTTCTACCTTTATCACTCTATCACTCGCACTTTGATGCTTCACTGTCTGCCGGAGGTGAGCAGACGATTTTAAAAACTACGACAAATATGTCTGAGTCATCAGGCTCTCTGTAATAACTCAAGCACTCTGTGGAAAACAAAAAGTTCACAGTAGAGCAAACTCAACTACCATTCTTATTTTTTATTCCCAAAAGATATGGAGTATTAAATAAACATAGAATGGAGGCCCTGATACAGAAAAGTTACAGATAATCCAAGAGAGAGTATAACTTTTCACCAAAAATTTCTAGAGGCAGGCAGCAAAAACACTGAAAGAAGTCAAATGGAGAAAATATTAATAAGCCAAAACCATAAATACTTATTTCTAGTTTTATTAATTCAGGTAGATATTCCTGGTGAAGCATGAAGATTAGAAAACTCCAAATAGAGTAAAGAAAGATTCACCTGGTAAAAAAAAAATAATGTGCATCTACATGAATAAGTTTGTGTCTTGTGAACAATGGCATATCTATGAGATCACTCAGCATAATTTTAAGTTAAAGGAAGCTTCTAAGTCTGTGGAAATAAAAGTGGAAATAAAATAAATAAAATAGAAGTCATTATCATTCACTCTTGTTGGCCAAAAGCTTTTGAAGATGCAGTGACAAACTACGTCTACCAGGATTATTCAAAATTGACCATCAGAAAACTATTGTTGATATTGTAAAAACACAGAAGTTAGTAGTCCAGTCATTTTTTCTAGATGTAATGAAAGATTTCATTTACTTTAAGCAGTGACCTTTTTACTAGAAAGAATTTGGTATGTTACTATTGTTTATATGATTTATCACTATATCACCTATATTTTCATATTTCTGTCACATCCATAAATTCATATGCAGATATGTTTATTTCCATATGCAAAGGAATGTCCCAGCCCATGGCAGGGAAGTTGGAATGGATGATCTTTGAAGGTCCCTTCCAACCCAAACTGTTCTGATTCTGGGATTCTAGAACTAACAATAGGAAAACATTTACAAGGAAGAGGAAAAAAATTAAAACATTTAATGAATAAATGAAATGTGTAGTAAATGGAACAGTGACATTACAGTTGTAAAGAAAGAGAGATGTCAGTGATAGAGGACACAGCATAAACTGATGGAAACCTCTATGTACACATCATCCACACATACATAAATACAAAACATGGAATCAGCTCTCTCATTAACTCTCATATTGACATTTATTATGCCTCTGAAGACCAAAAATATACATGTCCCTCCCTTGAATCTTCATAATTCATGAAACCAAATTTCACAGTTTTGCACATGTATGCAATTCAATGTGATACTACATGCAGATGGAGTATGTGCTCGTCTACACTTATCCTGTCTCTGCCTTCTTCACACTGCACGTTGCATGAAATCTCTGAGGAAACCAGAAGAATTTGGAGTGCACTGATGAGTCACGTCAGAACCATAGGTGGAAGCAAGAAAGAGGGATTAATTAAAATATTTCCTCCTGAATGCAGTAGTTTAGGACAGTTCATGCATAAATAAGATATTGAAGCTGTTCTAACCAGGAGGAGGTTCTTAAGAGGGTATCTCACTCTTTAATACATTGTTTGTAGGGGAAGTGGAAGAGGAACTACACTACCCATTTCAGGGTCATAGCACCTCTGTCTACATATGCTTACCTATAACAAGTAGACACTTCAGGTGAGGCTGCCCCAGTGCAGAGCAGAGCAGGACAATCCCCCTTGCTTGCCCAGCTGGTGATGTTGTGCCTGGTCCACCCCTGGATATGGTTGGCCCTCCTGGCTGCCAGGGCACTGCTGGCTCGGATTCAGCCTTCTATCAGGCAGGATCCCCAAGACTCTTTCCATGGTGCTCTCTCCAACATCTTGCTCCTGAATCTGTACATACATCCTTGTATGTCCTGTCCCAGGGGCAGAATCCAGCCCTTTCCCTTGCTGAACTTCATTCAGTTGGTGATTGCCCAGCCATCTAATTTGTTGAGGTCTCTGCAGGGCTTCTCTGCCCTCAGTGGAGTAATCAGCTCCTCCCGATACAGTGCCATTAGCAAACTTACTTAGCATCATTTCAAGTTGTGTCCAAGTTGTTTGAGAAAGTGTAGCAGAGAACTGGCCTGGAGTCATTTGAACCCCACTAATGACTGGACACCAGCCTGATGCAACCCTATTTACTACAGTCTCTTTATTGTCTTCCACATTTCTGGGCAGCTTCAGCCCCAAGGGTTCTCACTAGCACTTATTTTGTCAAGCTCTGGCCTGCTATCCTGCTATTTATCACTGGCAATTGCTGTTATTCCTAATTCCCATATCTTTGCCTGAAAGCCCCTTGATTTCAAAATTATAATAATTTGGAGGCAGGGGGTTTACATTCTCC
>PYHW01009979.1:1145440-1169333 GCA_013186435.1 Turdus rufiventris
CGCACCTGATTATAAGCTGCACTTCAGGTTTGGACCAAAATTTTAGTCAAAATGGTGTGGCTTATAATCATGAAATTACTGTACTTTTTGTTCTCATTTTAATGCTTGTGTTCTCTGATATTGTGCTGACAACAAAAAGAAAAAAAATCTAGGTACCAAATCTAACTCTGAATGCTATGTGGCAAAGATAAGTAAATGTAGATTCCCACAGCAATTAGTGTGTGAGCAGTGATAATTTCTAGAGTGTCCCAACTTTGAGGTTGACAGCAATGGCCAATGAGCAAAACAGGCCATTAAGAGTGAAACATCCAGAAAACAGCAGCCAACAATAACATCTGTCATGACAACGCAAATATGAAAAAGATAGATATTCAATTGTCTTTGCTCACTGCCTCTGTCACTCAGACACAGGGATTAAATCTTGTAGTACTGTGAAACTATTTTGTCTGTGAAACTATTTTGTCATTTATGATTCTGTGAAACTAGAAAGTGAAGGTATTTCTAATAGTGAATATGTAATAGCTTAAACCATATCTGATTACAGATAAGCTGGGAATGTACAATTTAAAGCAGTAAATGACTGTGGGTGTTATAAAGGGCTGGCCAGACATCACTCCAACACAAAATCAAAGGCTCCATCATAGTAAGATTGAGGAGAAATGCTGGTGCAGTCTTACAGAGAATGGGAAAGGATTGAACCCTGCCATTATTGAGTATAAACTTTGACCTAATACAGCTTATTATCCTTGGTAAAGATCTTTTCATTAGACAGATATGTCAAATCGTGAATTAAAATTGTCCCTGTGTAATTTTGATTTATTGACTGGACATGTAGCACAATAAAATTTGATTTTGTATACAAAAACAGTTTTTGATTTCATACATTTTGGTATTACAAGCCTATGTGTTGTTTCTTTTTAGATTCCCGTTAATATGTATTATTCATAATAGATAGTCCCTCATAGCTTCATGCCAAAGGTAATTAAAACCATGTGAAATTATCAGTGTGCTATAGTCAGTAGAGGTTTTTACCATTATTTTCAATTGGGCCAAGTTTTCACTCAATAGGCAAGGAAAGCAACACTTTGAAAATATTTGAGGTAGAGCTTTTAAAAGAGAAGGAAATGCAGAATTTAAGTAAATTATGTTATAAATTTTTGTCATTTTTCAATTGCCAAGAGTGTGAATAGTGTTTGAAAAAATAAACATACATGTGTTTTACATTAAAGATCTCAACTGTTTAGTAGTGGCGTGTTTTGCATAGGAAACAGCTAATTCAGAGGAACAAATGAAATTACTTTATTTGCATTTAAATTCCTGCCAAACTTTTACAATGTGGACCTTGAACCCCTTGAAAGGGACAAAAAAAAATCAAAGAAATTAAAAATATACAAATTCTGCTAGAATATAGAGCTTTGGCTGCAAATGAAGATTAAGAAAGTATAAGGAAATAATAGCACTGCTTGAAAAAGTTTACATTACACACCATTCAAATTGTTTTCCAAAATGTTTACCTAAATTAGTTGAAAGGCCACAATTTTATACAACAAGAAATTTTAATTAAGCCTTGTGCTTGAAGTGTTTCTGCAATTACTCCCTTTGGTTCCATTAGGATGTAGCCTCAATTAAAATGTATTGTTAATATTACAAGATAACACTTGCTGGTGGCACAAAATTGAAGATATGCCTCCATGTAATTTTAGATTATTCCTTGCTGCAAGTTTTTGCAATTATTTTTTGTCACTAATGCTTTTTTTCTATTCTCTTGCCAATGAAATATTTTTATCAATACACTCAAACACTGAGCCTCTGAAAACCAGCAACTTCTACAAAATTAAATACCCTTTGCACACTAGAATTCAGTTAAAACTTTATGTTATTCATTTTTATTGTATTAAAATAACAAGCAAAAAATTAATAGGGTCACAGTATTCTCTGACTTTGGGAAACAAATATTGTAACTGTGAGGGGAAGAATTCTCAGGATTGCATCTTTCCACTTTAAATGACATCATTAGTCCTTTCTCAAGTGATAATGTCCATTGAGGGCATTTACTTTCCCCACTGAGATTCTATGTCTATTGTTGAGCTATGTACAAGAAATAAGTGCAATTAGATGCATTTTCACATGCATTTGTTTACCTGCATTTTTAATGTTTTTCTCTTTTTTAATAGTGTTATGCAGAACCATAGTTGTTCAGTATTCTTTACATTTGGTAGTATCTAAAACTTGTGGTTGAAATCACAGTTTTTAATCATCAAGTAGATTTAGAACAAACTCTTGTCATATGGGCAGGAAAAAAGGAACAGTTATTTTCAACAACTAATAACAATAGCCCTTCTAAATGCACAAGTAACACCATACAAGCACGCTATTGTTTGTCAGAGGGTTTTTTTCCTTTGGAGCGAGAAAATGTAACAATTCTATTTTCTTATACAACTTACAAGTACTTTCCGAAGAATACATAAAAATGTGACCTATTCTATCCTTTTGCATAAAACAAGTACCAAAGAGCTTTGGATTTTCCCAGTTCTGCTCTATTTTAAAAAATGCTTCTAATGAATGACTAATTCTTTGAATTGTGGCCAATGGTTTGCAAATATTTAGTACCAATTTTTTCAGTATTTATTAGATTAAATCGAAATCAGAAATAAGAATTTGTTTAGATTCACATTTAAACTGCCCACAGTTTTCAAACATTGTCCCAAAGCCTGCTACCACAATTGTACAATAATTCACACAATTCCCTCCAGTATTCCCGTTAAACTCACACTGTCCAACTCTCTGTGAAAGCCCTTGAAGAGTCTGAAGTGCTCCTTTTATCTGTGAGGACTCTCTGGGTTAGGGAGTGCACCTTGAGGGTATTAATGGCTCATCATGAGATGGTGAGAGTTTCAAAGAGGCTGGACCAAGTCAGCCTTTGAATAAAGCATTTTAGCTCAGAGCCTGACCCCAGGAAGGAAGATGATTTCCTCTGAAAGCTGACCCAGGGGAAGGTGGCAGCAGAGTGTCTGTCTCACACAGACAGAAAAGGTGGACATTCCCTCCCCTGCACTTCTCTTGTTCGTGTTTGTGAGTACCTTCCACACACCCCAATCTCCTCTGCCTGGTCTGTTTTTCTGAGCTGGAAAGAAGTCACAAACAGTCTGAGCAAATCTCACTAGCTATTGCCTCTGACATGCATATTCCAAAGAAGATGGAGCAAATGCTACTGGAAAATGAGTGGGTGAAACAGTCAAATTTCAGCACATTCACAGAATCACAGAATGGTTGAGGTTGGAACGGACCTCTAAGTTTCTTAGGGCAGAATGTAGAAATACTTGAAACCTCCTTTGGTGTTAAGTGGGAAAATAGGTGACAGAAACATTTTGGGAGGCTATGGTTTTTAGTGCTCGTATTTCTGTTGCTACAAAAAAGTTGGAGAAGGGACAATTCTTTTCCCTCATGTTTCAATTGAAATTAAACAAATCATCTGTCTCACTGTTCTCTCAAGGAAAATAAAATTCAGAATATTAGCTTTCAAGTTCAAGGTGATGTCTCATCACAGCTGTTAAATCCACCTCATCTTAATGAACTGTACTGCAATGCAAACTTGTAGTCAAGCAACAGGTACAATTGTGTCATGCAAAAAGTTGTATGGGAAGAAATAATAATATATTTTGCATATGAGGGTTTATTTGGGTCAAGATGGTGTCAGCAATTACATATTAACAAGATATCACACACCGTTAGATGAAACACTTGTGTGGTGCACTCTCATGGGGTCCACAGTCAAAGACACCAATGTCTAAGGGATGGCTACCCTTCTGAAAACTCTGAACCACATTTACTGTGCAACTGTTTGGCCTCAGAGGACAAACTGTATCTAATTAAAAGCAAAGCACATATGATGGACATGAGAGGAACTCAGTACCATCTGCTCTACTACTGATTAAATCCTTTTACACCACACTGTTTGCCAACGAAAACATAGTCTTTTGGAAAAAAACAGTACTCCCTCTCCTGGCAAATCCAAAACCTTGTGGAAGATACTGAGTCATACATCCTGGTAAGGTTATACTTCTTACTCGGCTACTACATGACTAATGGGAATTTTACTAGGCAGATAGTACAGACTATTAATCAGTTCAAGTTGCTTGCATGTTTCAAGAAGATATATATTAATTATATTGATGTCTTTGTAAATAAAGACCTAAAAATAGAGTTATGATTTTTTTTAGAATTTTTTATACATAAAATTTACATATATATATATATATATATATATATATATATATATACGGATATGCATGTAGGTGCTAGATACTAAGATGACTGGGCTGCCATCTTTCAAATGTGCAATAAAATTCAAGACAACTTTTTTTAAAAGAGAGACGATAGAAGGATTTTAAACAGAACTATTCCAGTACAATTATTATCCAGGTGATTACATTTTTGTCTAAATTGCTCTGCAGCTGGATGGAATACACTACCCACTTTCCACACTGTAAGGAACAGACTGTACTTCCCATTTTAAGCCTGTGAAATGTGTTAGCTAGAAACCTTTCCTAGCTTAGAAGCAGATTGAAAGGCTGAGGTAATATTTGGAGAATATTTTTACATCTGTCAGTGAAAGTATTCAATTATCAAAAACAGACAAGCTATGATTTTTTAAAATCCCAGCATGTCCCTGCTTTTATCCTTCTTGACATCCTACAATTTGGTTTTCTTTCATAAACAACTATGCTATGCATTTCCAGGTAGATTGGTATATTATGATACATTGAGATCCCCACTGAGTTTTCACTAATTTTCTCCTTCCTTTTCAACATATAAACTGAATTACCTGAATTAAACCAGCTCTCCTTCCCTGATTAGTTCAAAATTGGCAAATTCCATCAAGTTGTTCTTCTTAACATGATACAAAAAATAGGGGAAAAGGAGTCTGCTCTCTGCAGACTTAGCTACTTCTGAACTGCTGTTCCTAGTCTTTTATAGCTAAGATGTTAAGTGGTTTTCCCTCTCAGATCAGAAAGTGTCTACTTCCTCAGGATCCTCGCTGAACTTTCCCAGGCAGCAGTTGACAGCTCAGACACCCACAGCACAACATGACAAAAACCAGCTACACAAACAGACCACAAGAGCTCTGAAAAAATGTCTGCTTTCAAATACAGTGAAATCAAGTCTCATACTATAGCTGTTTCTTTGCCTCTGCTTTTATTAGTAGCATTTTCTCTCTGTCTCACAGATTTTTAATTAGATTAAATAGCCAATGCTAAAATATTTTAAAAGTTTCTAATGTGTTTACCTCACATCAAGAAACAGATTTTTTTTCCTTTCGTGTTTAATGGCATACTCTATATAAATACACAGTTCTAAGAGGGATATTAAATGGAACCTATACTGTTACGTATGAAAGCAATTGCAGTTTAAACTAATGCCAAGGAGCAATTACAGCCTAATTGCCTTGGCTTGTTTGGCATGTCATAAATGTTTTTACAATGGTTCTTAGCAGATGAAGAGTCAGAAAACAAATTTCTGCAAGTTGTGGAGAAATTACTACAGTCTGGTAAGGCTGTCCTCAAACTGGTTCCCTGTTCTACCATCTGCAATGTTCAGAAGACATTTCTCTGAGCTGTAAATGCTATTTGTCTGCCAGAAAAAACTTTTTCTAATACTTAAATTACATTTCCACAAACGCCACAGTATATGATAGTTAAAAAATGCTGTTGTTCAAGGAGTTAACTTTTCCAACATGAATACTAAAACCATTAGAGAACATATAGGATCTGTTAATTTGTTTCCTAGGGATTTAGCATTCAACAAAGGACCAGCGCAATCTCTATGAAAAGTTTTTCTGTGAAACAAAAACCTGTGTCACATAAAAAAATGACAGTAACTTGTCCCTCTAATTTGATGCTTATGAAGGACAAATTCCACATATGCTTACTTTCTAGATGCAGCTTGCTCAAGAAAGCAGGGCTTTTTAAAAATCTGTGAGACTGAAAAGAATGTAAAGAAAAAGGATGACAGCAGTCACACTTTGTTGAAGAAAAGCTACAGGTAATGTTGCCATGGAACAAAGTGTGAATTGCACAGGACACAGGAAGAAAGTGGAAGTATATGCTGCAAACTTCTTCACTAATGGATCTTTTCTGCAAACCTTAGACAATGGGGTTTCTTTTCATGATGCACTAGCCTGGAGGTACTCTCAGGAGATGTTAATAAGACAGTATTGTTGGACTCCACATATTGCCACACACAATGGCAGAGAGGACTTTCATTAAAGGCAGACAGTGTCATAACACTTTGCATAACTTGTTCAGAAAAGGAATAAATTTCTTTTTAACCATTTTCAGCCTTTTTTTCTGTGTCCCCGGGGAATTCTAACTAAACAGAAGAAAAGATTGGAAATGAGTGTGACAGCAAAATACTAATTGCATTGAGTATAAATACAGAAGCTAATAAGCTATCCAAAGATAAAACTTGGCACACATGAATTTTGGCATAGAAATTATTCTGCCCTGATAGTTCCTTACACTAATTCAAGCATGAACCAAATAACAGCAGTGTTTATCAGCTGATGACAACTGAAACCAATAGTTACATTGTATTGATTTTAACAAACATTTTCCTAGCATGGCATACTGTGTCTCCAAACCTTACAGATGGCAGGGACATTTTTAATAATCTTTTCTTTAAAATCCAATCATTCCTACCAAAAAAAGTTGATCTGCAAAATTATAATTCTATTTGGTGATCATTGGAGAACTTTAATAAGTTAATTGCTTAACTTTCGTCTTTAATTTATGCTAGATCAAGAACAGTCCCCCTGTTTTTCATCTCTATGACCCAACATTTTTTTCAAGTGTTTCTAGGATTGTTAATTTGTCAAAGTGATGGTAAAACAATAAAAAGAGATGGATAAGTGTAAATTGCATTTTCTCTTTACATTTAGTGCTATTCAGTTTTACTCTAGATATATCCATTTGAGAAAGCCAGACAGTCTTAAAACCACAGACAAAGCTCATTAATTTGACTGAACATAGAACTTGTTTCTAAGATTCTGATGCTCTTAAGTATACCTAATAGCTCAACAGCCAAGAGAAAACAATCTTGGAATTAATAATGCTTGTCATCTACTATGAAAATTCACAGTGTATCTCAACGTGTTAGATTTCATGCTTCAGTTTTATGCTTAAATTAGAATTTAATTATTCAAAAGGGCTCAAATTCTTCAACTGTGTGGCTAGGTTCCCAAGCAGTTTCAAGGATTATTTAAACAAACTAAGCTCCTGATTTTGAGACTTGCCCATGAGAAAAAAAAATGGCTATTTTCAACTTGAAATCAGTACATGGCATACATTCCATTCAGGAGGCAGCAAAATCTGCCACTACACAATAATTACAGACCTCTGGATAAAGACAAAGAAAGAAAAGGTTTTAATTTCATCAGCCTCCAACATTATTCATTTAACTCATTTGGGAACTATCCAGCATTAATTCTTCCAATGAAGGTCATAATTCTTCTTTAATTGTTTCCACCTGGTACAGTACTGTCATCAATCCCCTGTTCTCCACCTTTCTGTACTTGGCTCTCAGCCCATCACTCATGCCCTCCTTTGCACTATCATTAAGAGGCAAAAGAGGGAAAAGAGGTTTGGATTATTTTTGCTGTGACAGACCACAGAACCTCCAGCTTGGTTTCCTCCTTTGCTGGATGATTTCCCTGTGTTCAGTCCCTATTTCTGTTTACACCTCCTAAGACTTAATTCCTGCCTTTTTTCTGCTACATTCAGACATACTGAGCTTTTCCTTACAACCTGTCCCATACCCCAGGATTCTGCAAAGTTGACTTTTCTAACTTTTGCTTTTCTGCCCCTTTTAGAGTCCTCCCCTATACATCAAACCCTGCTCCCCCCAAAAAAAATCTCAAACAGTTAATAAAAATCCTTTAGCAGACAAAATCATCACTACCAAATTAATGCAAAAAACAAGAGACAAGGCTCACTAAGTCAAGCATTCAAAGACACTCATTCTACAAATTCAAATCCTTACACTCAGGCAAATTCCATTGCTTAGCATGCTAACCCAAGGCATGCTATGTTGTAATGTTCCCAGGCATCCTGAGGAGAAAAGAGAAACTGTGGGACCCTAAAGAAATTAACGTCAACAAAGGTGACCTCTTACTTCCCTTCCTAGCACATTGTTTTTGTGATTGCACTGACTTCATTGGGGGAGTCAGACTATATATGAAATCTGTAAGCATTCTGTTACTGGTCATTTTTCTCTGAGAGACTTTTATCATATTTCCTCATTGAAATGATCATGAAAGGAAATTTCATTTTGGAACATAAACGCAGTCTTCACACTAGCAAGCATACAAGCTTTACAGTAAATATGTGGTGTTAAGGCAGTAAGCAGCAAACATTTTTGAAGGAAACTTAATTTGTTTTCAATCAGACCAGACAAGAGTGATTATAAATGGTGGTGAATATATTCACCCAGGAACACGGGCTTGCCTAGACAGGAAATTTTGTATTAGTGTAACAGCATTTCTCAGTTTATTGATTTATGTCTAAACTAAATGAGAATATGTTCTATTGCTCTTCAGGTGGATGACATGAGATTGAAGTAGGTATTTTAATCTCCTGTTTAATGTCAAGTTAGAAAATTAGGTTCTACCTCAACCTTTGAGTTTTATTCACAAAAGACTGATGGTTCAGGACCTCCCAGTGTTTCACCATAGGCCATCTATTCAAATGGAATGGGCTGACAGCCCCAGGCTGCAAAAATCCTTAGCTGTTTATGAGAAAAATATTTCCTGTCCATTGGATTGTGAAGGTAGCTCAATAATTTTGAATAAATTCATGTAAAGCTATTTGTACAAGTTTTTTTTAGATATGCTAAAGAAAGTGAAAGCCTGGATAGCATTGCTAATAAATTTATCTGGTAAAATAGGTTATATAAAAAGAAAACACATAAGGGAGAAATGAGTCCTATCAGCAAGGACAACAAAATTGAACTGAGAGCTTCATGTTTTGGGACAAATACATTGCCTTTTCCTTGCACTTACACTGAAGAGAAAATGGTTATCTAGTCACATGAAAGACCCTTCTTATCTACCTATAATACTGGAGATAAAAAAGATCCTATCACACATTTACAAAACAAAGATCTCACACTTCCCATTGCTTAAGCAAATTTGACACATTAGTACTTCAAAAAACAGATTATCTCGGTGCTTGTTTCTGAAATTTTTGCACAATATTACCTGTCATCAAATTGGTTTAAGAGACTGAGCATTAATGAATCTGTAATTTTTCTTCAACATTCAATGCCTTCTGGAAACCACACTGCAGATCATCTTCCTAAAGATACCTTTGATGTCCATGAGCCTTAGCAAAGTGCTTCTATTAAAAGACTGCCTTTCAGTTCAGTTTGTTTATTTCAATTTGTTGCATATACACCACATTTTCAGCTCAGACCAAGAAGATGAATGAAAATAAATAATGACACATTTGCAGTAAGAATTTTGTGGCAAAGACCTTTAGTAAAATATTGTGGTTTCAATGCAACCACAACACAATGACAAACTTCCTTTGTAAATGACAGATCTAATTTTAAAGTTAAAATTATAGTTCCATGAAAAAAAAGAACAAGTGCTGAAGACACAGTATCTACTGTATGTTGACATATGGCTGCATTCCCAACAAAAGCATCCCTATTATTCATTAATTGATTTACACTTTTTATCTTTCCATAACACACAACATTTATTTACCATTACATTTTGAGGCATTACAGTTTCGGCTGACATGGGTATTTTCTTAAAATAGAACATTACAGCAGTCCCCTGCTAGATGTTTCAGCCATGTGTATGTTTATTTTTTAATTTTTTTCTTTAACTTTCTAACTGTGAGCAGGCTGGGAATGCAGAGTCATGATGAATGAGAGTTTGCTTTATAGAAAAAAGAGAAATGTAGACATTTGATGTAACACTGAAGAATTCACAGCCTCCTACCTTAAAAACAAACATTTCCCGGCGAAGAATAGCCAGAGTGTTGAAGTTCCCATCACAGATGTTGGGCTTGGCTCCGGGGTAGGAAGGTTTGTCACCAGTGGGTGGCCGGGGAGGTTTAGGTTGCCTGTCATTCTTTCGAGGGTCTGCTGGAGGGACTGAACGATGTGGGGGCACTGTTGGCAGAGGTCTGGTGGGTGGTGGTATCCTGTCAGGTGGACCTTTAAAAATACAGCAGCTGGATGTAATATACAAACCCACCAAAGGAAACACACACAACAAAAAACAGCTGTAAGCTGTACAAACCCCACAGTTAAGGGGGAATGAAAAAGTGACCTAGCATACTCTTCTGATGTTATTAAACCATTGAATCACAGAATATGCTGAGTTGGAAGGGACCCATTAGAATTACTGAGTCCAGCTCTTGGCACTCCCCAGGAAATCCCAAGAGTCACACCACACGCCTGAGAGCATTGTCCAAATGTTTCTTGAACTCTGTCAGGCTGGTGCTGTGACCACTTCCTTGGGGTGCCTGTTCCAGTTACCAACCAGGCACTGGTTATAAAGGGTATAAAGAATGACTACCAAAACCAAGGGAAATAATCAGTTTTCATTATCCAAAATCTTCCTTTTTGGAACAAGAGTCCTATAAAATCTTTAAAGGATGCTCAGGCTACCATCATTTCAGATGAGAAGTAGTTCAAAGCAAATTATTTGCCAACTGAGTGAGAGCTCTTATAACAGAATCATTTTCTCTCGTACAAATAAATGGAAAAAAATCTTGCTCCTTATAAGATCATCATCAGTCAATAGATTTTCAACCTATATTTTTAATCTATAATCATCAATTCACACAGGCATATATGTTGCATACCTGCTACTTCCTAGTGGCCAAATTTTTAGATCAAGTAGCGTCATATTCATTAAAGAAAGGACATTCCTGGCTTTTTCCAATGTCCTTTGGTATGTACAGCAGTTCCTAAAACTGGACTTCAAATCCTAGGCATTTATATAACACACATACCCCATCATCCCCTGCCATGATTCACGATTTTTCTTCAAGTGAAAAATTAAAACTCTGTAGAGCAGTGTTAAATCATTTTTCTTAATTCAAATATATTATTTGCCAAAATATACAGAGTTTTATGAAATTACCATCCCACTCATAATTTCTGTACCTGAAAGTTATCAGGCCATGACATACAGATACTGATCATAACCCTAATGGCACACTGAATGACTTGAAATGAGTGTACTGAAAATGCCTTCCCCACTCTACACATATCAGCAACATTTATTTTTCATGGAAAAAAAGATAAGAATCTTCACTTGGATCAGTAAGACGTCTGGAAACAAGATGAATGTTTTAAATTTTGCTCATTCTATTTAGACGTCTCTCCAAATCATTTAAATAGACCTTCACTTTGTCTTTAAAAGATAAATAGTTTGCATGATCACCTTCAGAAACACTTTTGAATAGTAAGACAACTCTAAAACTGCACAAATGACATTTTAATTTCTGAGAACTTTACAGAAAAACACATACTTTATAAAGAAAAAGATGGATTATGTAAGGAAATCTTAAACTTGCCAAATGGTTGTCATGCAATTTGATAACGCATTTATTTCATTCACAATTTTAAGACTTGTGACATTTATAATTTACAGTTAATAACAGTATTTCAAGGAATACTGCAGACCAAGGTAATTATTTTAATAGGTGTGACATTTTTATTGAGGCATATGATTCCAGATCACATCTTGATTTTAAAGAGAGCAAAGGAATCAGTTTGCAGTAGCTCATGTTGGAAAGTTTTTAACCCCAAATCAAAGTTTTTTTATGCCATTTGGTGGTGATGTCAGATATTACTTCCCAGGGGTAACACATTTCTCCTAATGTATAGCCCACAGCTGTTCGAGCTTAGCAGCTAGTTTTCAGCAAAGTATTCTTGTCTAGCCCTTAAGTCTAGACTACCAACTTATGAGGTCATGAGAAACAATCCTCCTTCCACCTAATCACACAGGAAAAAAACCCAACCAAACAAAACTTGATCAGCCAATCATTCTGATATCGTTATTTATGCTTTACAAAAATATATATCTGTGCTTGTGAATATGATATTTTAAAATTCTTGTTAGTATTAGACCACGGAGTCTGCAGATTTCTAGTTAGCAGTACAGTAATCCTACATGATCATAGTTGTCCTTTCTGGTAGGAAAGATAAAGAAGGAACAGCCTGTAGGGGACTGTATGAGGCTGTAGACGGCAGGTTGGACGGTTGGGACAAACACAGAAATTTTTAAAGCTAGGTCTTGGAACTTGTGGTTTGTTGTAAAAGGGTGGGGTGGAAGGGCCCTGCTTGGAGCTGCCAGTTGCAGCTCAGAGCAGCACAGTGAAAGTAAAGAGTAATAGAGCAAGGGGTAAGAGGGTGGTAAGAGAGGGAAGTAAAAGGTAAAAGGCAGGAGCTAAGAGAAGGAGCAGGAGCTAAGAGAGTAAGAGTAAAAGCAAGAACTAAGAGAGCGAAGTTCTTGTTACAACACAATCAATCTTTTTCTGTGTTGAATATTCTAATTTCTACTAATTAATTTAATACAAGATACAAATCCTATAGCATTTACATACAGCTTATAGGAATCATTACATGACTATACTGTGTTACACTTTAAACTAATTTTGGGACCCTTTTTGCTAAGCTAGCAGGGTCTTCTCTGAACTTTGGACTTGCTCTCCAGCAGAAGGCGTTGTTCTGTTAAGGGGGGATTACTTTCAGCCAGCTATCCTATTGTTTTCTAGTTATTTAGTAACTAAAGTCTGGTACCTCAAAGATGGTTTTTATTTTAATCTTGTTTATGGTTTCTATATTCTCAGAGTTTTTTGCTATTTATATTTATAAGATTTTCCTGATTCATCTTTCCCAACAAAAATATTCCACATAAACAGAACAAAATTTACACAGGAAATACTGGGAGTACATACTTTAATCCAATGCAGATTGGATTAAGGAATATTAAGCAAGGCAATATCAAATTATACGCACTGGATATAGAGCAGTAACACAGACATACAACAGAATTTTCAATTCTAAAAATAAAATATATCTTTAAAGAAAAAAAGGAGACCATTTAGCATATACCAACAGAATCAAAGACATTAAAACCTAAACTAAAACTATGCCTTTGGAAATATAAGGGATAGTAATATGGGAGTTAATGTTATATTCAATCCATAATCAAAATTATGTTATCATTTTGAATTTTTAAAAAAATTCAATTGCCTAGTTAAATGCAGAATTTACTTTCATCGTGTGTATTTTCTATCAGGCTACAAAAAAACCTAAGTTAACATATTCTAAAGAAAAACTTCCTTCTTTACCCCCTGTAGGGACTGATGATAACATTATTTTAGAACAATTTGTTACATTTATCATAATAAAGGGTGTTTTCAGGATCTCAGATTTTGAGGGAAATTTTCTGTATTATAACTGATATACTGAGAAGCAATCAATTCATCCAGTTACATGAGCTTGGACACCCGTGTAAGTAATTTCATTATAGTTAAAGGCCTGCATTTCTTAATATTTTCATTGTTTGGAATAATTTTGCACGAATTTTCTTTATGGAAAACATTTAAAATTATTATTCCAGATGAGTGTAAATTTGAGTACAAATTGTGAACAGTGAGAAACAAAGCAAGAGCAGCCTCAAACTCTTTGGATGTTTTACTCACGTAGAGATTCTGCCACAACAACTGGGGAAGTCCACACTAATGAACTCTTTGTGGAGGTGATATGGACAAGAGGAACTCTAAGGCATTCTAAAGCAAAAAGCTTGTGCTGTCTGATGAGAACACTGCATATCATATATAGATATATGCACACATATATATCACATACACATGTAACACATACCGTATATCTTCTGGATGCCCTGTAAATCGTCATTAGGTAGTTTGAAGTTGTCGGTTTCCATATATTGGTAAAATGGAGCCATGATTGCAGTGGGGTCATTGGAGTGCTCCAAGCCCAGAGCATGTCCTAGTTCATGCACTGCAACTAGAAAGAGATCATTTCCTGTGAAGAGAAGGAAAGGAAAAAGACTTTTGAATCTGCAAAGCCAGTAAAAAAAAAAAAGCAACATACATGGAGGACTCTGTACTTGCAAGATGTTTTCACTGCATTTGAGTTTCACACAGAAATGAGTAGAATTAATGGTTCAGCAAGGATATCAAGGATATCATAGCAGAAAAAGCAGTTTTTCTCATTCTTTGCTCTAACAAGAAAACCATTATGCCATAATATATGGTACTCTTACAGTCATCACAAACATAAACCTTTTTAATTGATAAATATGGTAAGCATAGGGTTCAAGTGTCATAGCTCATGTCTAGGCTTTTGTGCAATTTATGACTTGACGTTGCCATGAACCCAACAAAAAATGCTTTCATTTTATCAAGACATAGTTCCAATAGGAAAGTATCTTTGTTTTGTTTGATAAACTTCACAAACTTTAAATTACCTATTTAGGACAAACTCCACAGAGCACTTAGTCATCCAAACACTTGTAATCAGACCCCTGCTGATTATATGTAGATGTTGTCCATTTCTTAATCACTGTAACTGAAACCCTAATGAGGAAAATAGATGTCCTAATATTTATCACTGTGCAATTCCTTGTAATAACTGTAGTTTTTTTAATTTAAGTATTAGAGCTTTTTTTCTGTAGCTTAGAGCTAATTTTAAAAATTAGAGCTAATTTCTGTAGGACCGAAGAAAAACCCCGAAACAATGCACTCATGTTATAGATTAGTTTAATGTTTTTGTTATATTCTCTTCTCAAAAGTATCTTTAAATTCTTTATTACAGAGCATTAGATACAACAGGAAGATTTGGCAGTAGAATTATGGCACTCTTCTGAAGCAAACACAAATCAAAGCCAATGGGATATTTTCTAAAAAAAAAGTTTCTAAGTTTTGTCTATTTTTGCTCATCTAGGATTTTGTTCTGCATATCTTCCTGTGAGTCTTTCATATAGATTCTGTCATACTTAACCTGTCACAAAATGAGACTTTGTAATAGTGTTTCGGACGAGAAGAAAGATTCCAGTTGTCTGAATAGGGTCACATCCAGAATACAGCTCATTTCACCACCTACGGATGGGAATAGCTATCCTCTAGAAGTGTGATCCTGCCCCACTGACAAAAGAAGTACTCTAGATTAGCAGCTTGTCCTGACCATCTAATTCTTGAATGCTGAACTCATGTCTGATGTCACCTATAGTAAGCAGTGAGAAGTGTAAATATTGAAAGACCTGTGCTTTGGCCTAAAAGTCATAGTTGTGCATATGAAAAATGCTCAACCTTAGCTCTTATGCTATAATCTGTAGATTCTTTGGGGATAGACAGTTATTTTCCACTGCTGGAACTTGATCTGGAAGTACTTTTAAAATGTCAGTAGCAATAATATTATGTTGCATCAGCAACAAAATTACACATATATACATTACAGAATTTTGAGGACACAGTTGACAGTATTTCAATTTCGCAAGCATTTCCTCTTGTTGACACAAAAAAATAAACTTCATCCAAAGTACATATGAAAGAGGAAACACTAGATGCCTTCATGATGTATGAAGCCATGCTGATGTCTGAAAAATAAATTTTTGAATGAAATAATGAAAACAGACACAAGTAAAACTATATGCTTAGTTCAGTCTTCTCATAACTTCTGATTCTTAATTTGAAAAGATGACAACTAAATGTTCTTGATATTTTATTTAATATAACTGTGCAAAAAAATCACATCTTTTAAATATTAATGTGACATAATATGCTTTTAGAAATGAGAAGTTTATCCTATCATTTATAATTATGTGGTTTCCAGATGAAATGTTTTATGACAATATTTTTCTTAGCTACAGCTATTTTAATAGTAAACCAGAATCTCAGTGTGCTGTTTCAATAGGTTTGATAAGTCTGACTATCCTGGTGACAAATGTTCTTGATATCTGAATCTGGCCTTCTATATGCAGACAAAGATGATCTTGACATCATCTCATATGAATAATCCACAGCCTCTGTAGCTGACATCAGCATAGGAAGTGATGCACAGAAGGAACTTTGCAAAGGTTTTAATCTGCACTTATAATGGAATAATTTATGCAATTTTAAATAATCATAGGTTTAAGATGGAAAGACAGAAGAGTATGTTACTGCACTATAACTTTCATACTATGATGAAAATTCGCACATTTTTTTTCAATTATTTTCTGAGTTTTATGAAAGTTCTAAACTAGGTTTATTAGAATGCAAAATGTCTTTCCCATGTATTAACTTGAATATTTAAAAAGAAACCTTCTTTTGCTTTTCTGACCTTCTGAAAACAAATTTCTATGCCCATGCTTTCTGCATCATAATTAAGAATATTAACTAAGTCTTGTATTTAAAAATGCACTAACAAGTTGGTTACATTATTTACTGAATTATTTTCATATAGTTTTGAATTAAGGGTATTTATTCTACCACTATTGTTAGTCTCATTACTATCAGTAGATGAAACAGTTTTCTACATGTTTTACCTGTACTGTTCGAGGCAGGAAGTCTGGGAAGTTAACTAGTTATAATTTCTAAAATTTCAAGAAACCACAGTCTTGGAAGAATCCACTATTTCCATTTGTGCCAGTTTTGCAATACATGAAGCACCAATGCATTCTTTGGTCCTCAGTCCTTATTGAGTCCCTTTACAGATTTCCAGCGCTTCCTACATTTTATTCCATGTTGATCCAAGAGGAGTGAAATACACAGTAACAGGGAAATAAATAAAACTGACTTTCAGCTACTGGCATATCTCCCTTCCAGAATCAGAGATAACGAGCACATAGTAAAGCACTTCTACAGTAGTACTAAGTGACCGTGGGACCATGTCAGACAACAGATATTATGCAGGGGCTGGCTCTTTCCCCTTTTGTTTTTGGATAGGGAAGATTATGTAAAGAGAAAAAACCAAACCAAAACAAACAAACAAAACCAAAAAAAGCAAAAAAAACCAAAAAAAAACAAAAAAAACCAAAAACAAACAAACAAAAAAAAAAAAACCCAAACCCAACCAACCAAAAACCCCCAAACATTACATTCAGTGTCTGACTGCCCCTCTGGATTTAGTCTTTCCACCTGACGCAATGCAACTTGTAGCCATCAGGGGAGCCATTAAGTGTGGCAAAGGCAGAACAACCCTTGAGCAAATGAATAAGGGGGAAGGGAGAAGGTCACAGGAAAGAGCTGGGAGAATAATATTCTTGCCTGGGGTGACAATGATTTAACAGGGAACATATTTTCTACTTGTAGCCAAATAGCCCCATTACTCATAACAATTTCCATCAAGAGTCATGATTGTCTCCAGGGCATCCTGAATTTAAACTGACCCAAATAACTTAGGGAGTGCAATTGAAACTCAGGTTTAAACCAGCCCAAGATGAGCTGTCTGAATCCAGTACAGGTAGGGCTTTATTACTATCTTAGTTTCCATCCTTTTTGCTTTGCATATGATTAGATTTCTCTAATTAGGCAAAAATTATTCAGTGCCTCTTTGCTTTAGGGAGCTGACTTTCCCTGAGTACCTCAATGTTACTGTAGAAAGCTCCTGAGAGTGCAGAAAGAAAACTTTCTGTAAGTCTTGCTCTTTTTCTCAAGGCTGCACAGAAGCGTATTTGTGACTGCAAGGTCAATGGTAGCCCACATTCAATTCCTTGGTCAGTGCTCAGAATAAGTTGAAGAAGTGTAAAAATAAGTGATCATTCATTTGCTCAGGCTAGCTTTGTTATCCTATCAATATCGGGGAGTTTTTACATTTTCAGTTGCCACCACTGAAGGAGAGAGTCCCATATCATTCTATATTTCAGTATATATTATCCAAGTAGGACGTACTTCAGTGCACATGGAAAAATGAAGCACCATCACAAACTTCATTAAGTCGTTAACAGTGTTAAAATGCATATGACTATGATTATTTTTAAAGCAAAAGTTGCACTGAAAAATATACAACGGTGAATATTCATTGTGATAGTCTAGATGTATTTGATATACATCTTGCTGTATATCCACAGAGTAGTAGAAAAATATTGGAAAATATATTTCACAAAACTTGCGCATCTCTATTCTTATGTTCCCTATTAGCATAGAGATTTGGAATAGAATGGATGTAAGCTCAAAAAGTTTGTGATTGTTTTTCTTATTTTGTCTCAAGTTTGATTTCACAGGGGAAGAAAAAAAAGGCACTGTGTGTAAAGAACTAAGACAAAATTATTATTTTTATACTGACACTTTTCTCTGAGGCTATAAACTATTTTAGGCACTAAATCTGCCTGACTTTACAAACGCTGCCCAAACTCCAGAATATAAATATGTATTAATATATCAAATATTCAACAGCCAGCAGTGTGGAGCATGTTCTATGGGGAAGCCTTTCCCTATAGCTAATATATACACTATTATTCACATCTACAGATAAACAAAGCTAATATATTTGTCCATGTTAAGTTATTAAGAAAACCTAGCCCTGAAGATATTAATTTCCATTTTAAATGGTATGTGAGTTCAATTTATTAAAGCAATAACTTAATGGCTTAATATGTGACCTCAATTTTGAACACTTTTCCATCCCAAGGAAAAGAAAAAGAAACCTTAGAAACTGAATTTCAAATTACAAATAAACTGTAAAAAAAAAAGATATTTTATACATAGACATACACTCATTCTTCCAAAGACTATTTTATTTCATTTTTCATGATATAGATAGATGCTTTCTAATTAAATTCATATCAAACTGAAATTTAAACCTGCGCAACCTTTTATAGTCCCATTACTAACAAGACAGTATCTCAAAGGCAAACTTACAATTAATCAGAAGTACTGCAGACACACAAAATACCCATCACTTTGTTTGATGTATGCAGAATTTGCGTTTTCATTCTCCTGTTCATTTGTACTACCTGATGCATCCAAGCAGGTGAAATGCTACAAACTGTAGAGTAAGAGTTTTACTCATACAAAAAGTTTTATCTTTGTTATTACTATCCTTTCCAGACAGGACAGAATTTTGAAGATGCTACTTCAACAGTCAATTGTAAAAGAAGATTCTTTCTCTCTGACCTTATTACAGTACAGCAGAACTGAGCACATACATTATGCATGCACTTACATAAGCACCATATATGTACATATATGCTATATTGAGAGTATACATGGACCTAAATATAAATCATAGGAATACTCTTGCCCAAATAAAGGTGCTACATTTTCCAGTCTAAGAAATCATATATAGTTGCTTGACATTATCTCAGACTTCTGCCATTGGCACAAAAATTTGATAGCCTGGTGTTTATTTTGGAAAGTTTTGCTAAAAGATGGATGGAGTCCCTTTGAAAAATGAAGAACAAAACTAATGTTTTGCAATTTTAAATAAAAATGTATCATATAGAGCACATCCACTTTCTGTATGAAGAACTTTGCATATCTATTTTTACACACTATATTTTAAACAATCATTTTTCAACAATATATATTTAGGCTTTTTCATTGTGACAAAATACAGTGACATAAAAATGTCTTCTTTCACTCTATTAATACATAAATGCATAATAAACTCCTTTCCAGTAGGCTTAGCGAGATATATATATCTATATATATATAGATATATAGATATATATAGATATAGATATATATACATGTGTGTGTGTGTGTACATGTGTGTGTATATATATATGCAGACAGAACGGGAGGTACAGACAGATTGTTACATACAAAGTCTGTATTAATTACACTGTCTATAAGTTAGAATACCTACATCCATATGTGTATATTTTTAAAAAACTATTCTATTTTTAAAAGATTAACAGATTAGTGTGAAATTTAAAATTGCTTGAAATTTGACAAGGGCACATTACTACAGAGCACGGCTGTCTTCAGTTGACTCAGATCATTGATGAGATATGATGAGAACATTTGAATTTAGCAGCCTGTGAGTCTGTCCTGGCAGTGCTTTACTGTTTCTGCATATTTTGGGCATGAGTTAGAAGTCAGGAGCCCACCTTCTTTCATAACACATATCAGCCTGTACTTTAGAAGGCAAAGACATGCAAAAGACAAGAATTTCTGACTTACTTCTTAGATCTGTTACCAACCACTTTCTACAATGTTTAGTAAATGGGTGGAATTAATTACTTTAGTTATTCTTAAATTCCTTTTCATAAAAAAGATATAAGAATATTTCCATTTTTTTCTCACAGTTTCAATCACTAGTAGCGAAAAAATTTGCAAACCATTCTGACTAGTGAATAAATACCAACTTTCCCAAAGAGAGACAAGCAAAACACCTAGAGATGATACTAGGGGAGGTAGAGAAGACATGAGAGCTTGCTTCAATGTGATGGTATGTGTTTTTCCTTCTGAAAATATAATGCTTATGGCTTTATTTCATGCTTTGAGGAAACCCTGCTGTGACAGGAAACCTAGCAAACTAAACATTTATGTTGAATCTCTAGCTCCTGGGATCAACTTCTTCATCACTCAGGTCCACTACTGAATTTGTATATTATTCTCAAATGGGATTTTCATTCTATTGGTAATAAAGCCATATTGATTAACAGAATGAAAAAAAAAAAATTGGGTGTTTTCATGGTTGTGTTTATACAATAACTATCTTAAATAAATTTGAATTTTAATGGAATTTTGCTAGAAAAGGACTTCATATTACAAATGCTGCAAATATTGTAATAGCCTTACTTATACTCTTTCCTGTGTTTTCTTTAGTTTCTGTTTTTATTTTTAGAGGGGAAAAATAAGCTAAGAAGTACTTAAACTTGCTTTCTGAAGGCATTGAAAATGAACACATGCTGGGATTGAAGATTTGATATGTACATGAGAAGAGCATCACAGTTCTCAGCTATCGTCCTTGGTCTGGTCCCTGTGGGTCATTCAGGTGAAGGGAATGTACATCTTTCTACCCCTCCTAAGAGGTACTTTGGGTGAGAATAAATGCAAGAGAACTTTATTTGTGCATGAGACTGTACTAAAATTGAACCCTTGTTTTGACAAAATAAAAAAAATTTAAAAAAAGTGAGATTTGTCTCTATGCCACTCAAAGTCCAGGTTTGTTAACACTGTGGTTTCTTTTGTTTTGTTTTTACTCATTTGCCCCTACGTTCTGCGTCTCCTCCTATGAAGAAATATTTGTAAACGCTAGGAGGAAGGCCAAAGTCAATCTGCAAATGTTCACAATAGATGTAATTTGTCATGGGGCAGAAATCACAGAAGCATAGAATGCTTTGGGTTGGAAGGGACCTTGGAGACTGTTCAGTTCCAACCCTCCTGCCATGGGCAGAGACACCTTCCACTAGACCATCACAGAGCCCCATCCAGCCTGGCCTTAAACACTTCCAGGGATGGGGCATCCACAGCTCCTCTGGGCAGCCGGTTCTAGCATTTCACCACCTTTTGGAAATCTGAAAGAGTCCTAAAGATCATTGAATCCCCACAATAGAATGAACACAGAATTTATGTGTAAATCATGTGCTGGCTAATTTTTTGTTTGATAAATTTTTTACCCCATACCAGTAAACTACTGAGAGTAATTATAATATCCTCCAAATCAGCTCACATTAAACCACCAAAACCAGGTGATTATTATTATTAACATACCATTTTATCTTCACATAGACATAGGACTTGGAGAGTTTTAAAACAGTGACATAGTAGTTTGTATTTATATATAAAGTTTTTATATGAACAATTCTTCTTTCGCTGCTACTTTGCTTTTTTAAATTCATATTAAGAAAAAAAGTCAAGATGTATGTGTCCATGGTTTGGGTCTTTTTCATTAAACTGGTGATAAAAAGAAGTGGGAATTTTGAATCCTAATTGGCAAAGTGATTAGAAGAAAAAAATCATTAAAAGTTCTCGGATCTGAAAAGAAGACAAGTTTTCTAAGAAGTCTGCAGACTTCAAAGGGAAACCTGATCCAAGCGTGCACCATATTTTAAATTGAGACAACTTCAAACTGGGGGTTGTGTATACAGAGAAAGCGACAGAAAGACAAATCTGCTACTTAGGTCTTTCTTGAAATTTACTCTTATGAAATGCTGTGATCTATTGGAGAATCTGCTGCTAAGATCCTAGAATTCTATTCCCATACAGTTGTATGCTCCTCTGGCTAGGGGCACCACCACAAGGCTCTCTAGAACTCGGGAAATTTGGTCAGTTCTCACTGGTGACTCTTGGCACTTGCCGGCATGGAAATGACTGAGTCCCTGCCATGGAGGGGCAGCCTGCAGGATGATTGCAGAGGGCAGAGCAAACGATGCTGGAGAGGACAAGATGGTCAGGCAGCCAAGCCATGCTGCTGCGCCTCCCAGCAGAAGGAAGACTATGCAAGAATTTGCTTAGAGAGGAAGATGAAGGCAGGAGTTCATTGCCCCTGGCAAAGTTCAGGAGAGATTGTACATAAGAATGTAGGCCAGGGCAAAAGTCAATCCTAGCACTTCCCCTTCTATGAATTAGGAGCTCAGCAGGACCTCAGCCTGAGGCAACAGCACTTGGCCCCAGCAGGAAGAAGGGACAATGCCAGAGGCTCCATGTTTGACGGCTCTCAGACCAGAGCTCCCACTGGGAAAGCAGAGACCTGAACACAGAGTCATTGGGACCTTAATTTTCCACAGGTGCTTTGCTGCATGCCACACTCAGGAAGGTTGGGATCACATCTCTGCACTTCTGCAAGCCACTATGGTCAGCCCTGCCAGTGTCACAAGCGATCATTAAAACAAACAAACAAACAAACAAACAAACAACAGCTAAGAAGTGACTGTTGATTATATACAGACTTTGGCTGCTTTGGTTGCTTCCTGAAGCTCAGACCCTACTACTTTTGCTGCTTCTGCTAGCACTGCTAGCTGGAGCACAGCTAACAACATTAATTCCATGTCACTACTGGATCTTCAGCATCCTGAATACTCAATGGTAATCCCATTTCCACATCCTAACATAGCATCAGTTTCTAAACTGCATCACAAGAAAGGTGCTCTGTATGATTCTTAGAAATGGGGAACTGCAAGTATGTTTACACATTACCATACTACCAGCTATGCATTCAAAATTTCAGAGGTGCAACCCACTTGTGAATTACTGTGTTCAGACCAATACGAGTGTTTGTCTTGCCATACCAAGAAGGGCAGGGACCAGCCTATGTTTGCAACTGCCCTTTCTGACTGCTGTACTGAACTCCAAAACAGCCATCTCTGGGGCTGAGACAGATTTCTTTTGACCCCAGCTGGTGTTGCTATTTTGAAGTTCTTATCGCTACAGACTGAAATGTCACTTATCACTAAAATCTGAAATGGCACAATACAGCATCACTAGAGGAAGTTATCTAGCTACTCAGCAGTGTAACACAAATGTCTCTACCTGCACCTCTCACAGCAAGAGATGAGAAACAGGTATTTCAGAATACGATTCATGTAGTTTGCTTTAGACACCTACTTCAGGATGCAACAAACCTCACCCAGGAAGGAAATATATCTCTCCTATAACTCTAAAAGGACTCCATGAGATTAACTCTGATTTAAACACCAACATATGGTCAGATTAACCCCACCCCCTCAAGTCTTCTGGCTTTTGACTTAGGTCTTTTCTTTTAAGTCACTGGCAAAACATTAATTATAGAAATACAGGATCGAGACTTAAGTGATATATGTACAAACCCAGGAAGTACTTATGATAGGATGACTTGAAGGAGAGACTTAAACATTAAAAAAAACCCAAAACAACCAGACAAAAATATTTTGCACAAAAAATTGTTGCTCTTTTAACCTTTAACCACTTTTTTTTTTTTTTTTTTTTTTTTTATTTTT
>PYHW01009979.1:1169734-1214389 GCA_013186435.1 Turdus rufiventris
TGGTATTTCCTAAATCTGCTAGCTTGAAGAAAAGTCTCCATTAAGTGGCCCTAGCAACAAACGGAGACTTGAGGCACCCTGGATCACATGGGAGTTGGAATGCTAAGCCTGATGCCTGCTTTAAATGACTGAAACGTCACTTTCTGTCTAAAGGGAGAATTTTAGGTTCATAGATAATGCCTCTTTCCTACATTACTGCTACTGGGAGACCAGAATAAAAAGAAAAATAAATAATTTCAAGCCATTAATTCATTAGCTGATTTCTTAGTTATAAACTGTTTTGACTTATTTGCAATAATAAAAGGAATTTTCTCTCCCTCTTTTCTTGTTTTTTGAACTCAACATGTTTGAGATATGGCTTTTCACAAGTTCTCCACAGCAAATAATCTTTCAAGAACCTGAAATTCAGTCTCTGGTGAAATCTCATAGCTCATAAGTCAGTTCCTCTATTATTAGCACTATTATTAGTTTGTATCATACATTTTAAAGAGATATTGCCTGTTTGTGGCTGACGGTAACACATAAAATACATGCAAAATGAGAACAAAAAGCAGTGGGACACGTTATTTTTTTTCCTTTTTTCCCCATTCTCTAAAACTTTCTGAAACATGTAAGAATTATATGAAGTTCTCTCAGATTCATTACTCAAAATCTGCTAAGCATTTTTTCTCAAAGGAGGAAAAATTAGGGTAGTATTTATTTGTTTTTTGTAATATGTAGTGTTAGGGGGTTTTTTTGTATGTGAGAGTTTGTGGGGTCATAAAAACAATCATGAAGAGGCTGGCCCACATTTTATGTTTGGACTCATTTAAAATAAAACTATTTGCCTGAACAAAAATGGCTTCCCAATGCTCTTTTCTCATATACTTCAGGGGAAAATGTGAAAGACAATAAGAGAAAATGAAGCCAAAAACTCCAACACTGTTTGTGTCAACTTACTAATTACTTCAACAAATATTTTTCAAGTAAATTTCACATTTTTCAGCTAAATTTCCCCATGTAAACTCTGTTCTCCCAATATACTAATATGAGGGTCTGATTAAATTAATCCATTTTGGTAGATAAACTGGACTTTATTGTTGCATAAACAGTTGTTTGAGGCAAACACATCTTTAAAAGGAAAAAAAACCCAAACAAAACAAAAAAAGGAGGCAGGTTTTTTTTCAGTGATTGTAGGTGCAAATGCTGCCAAAATTGTCTGCAAGGACCCATGCTGCCTTTCAGCTAGATGTTTCCTTGGCAGCAAAGTCGATGTAACAGACAATGTGAACTTTCCTCATTTATTTCCATGCAAAGTCAGCCAGATCCGCTTTAACACTTTTCATTAGCAGTTTAAGATAGGCTGGCTGATTGCAAACTGAGGCAGATGGCAAATGCAAGCAAGCAAGCAAGTTCTGCTGGCCCTGGTATGTGGCAAATAATCTCCAGTGGCAGTTTGAATGGATAGCTGAGTTTGCAGCTTCCCTAACTACTCCACAAAGGATTGCAATGATCTGTGTTTACCCACACCACGATGGAAGCAATATGCAATTTGGTGGCTCGAGCTGTACTGCCTTTCTGGTTTGCAACCTGTATCAGGACTGTCTCTGGCAATTAAGCTACACTTTAAATATCACCTTGCTTCTATAGACATGAAAAGCATGATGCAAGATGTGCATCTAAGTCTACAATCCCACTGCTTTAATTAAGAATATCACAAAGTCAATTCTCTTAACATATTCCTCAGCCTCTCTTTCAGTTTGCATAATAGGGTGTGTAGAAATGCTAGGCCAAGAAGGAAGCTGAGAGTAAGATATTACACACTGAGAGCCCCTGGGATGTACTAAAAGCATTTAGTCAAACATACATCTAGAACATGGGCTTGGATTCATCCACAAGACTGCTTTCACTGACTGCCAGTTTTAAACAGATTTCCCTTTTAATAATATGCAAATGAAGTGCTTTCCTCAAACCCAAAAGGGTGCTCCATGAAAGCAAAATCCTCCACAAAAATTATAAAAATTAGGTCAGTGCTTTGCCAGCAGTTAACATTTTCCATCATCTAGCTTCCAGCCAGTAGATGGGGTCCAGCAGACAGATCCTTCTCTATCTCCATAGTTCTATGTCCAACGGCTGAGTCCTCACCAGCAGCCAGGGCCATTTATGACTTTTTTATCATTTCCCATCTCTTCAATAGCTGAAAGGGATCTTTCTGTTCTCCAGTGCAGCTTTGAATACCATGAGAATATTTTCAAGGGCGCATTTTACTCATCAGACAGTGGGCAGCTCAGAGTTTAGATTTTAGGTACAATCATAGCGTGACTGGATATGGGACAGGTGCACATCAACAAGTATAATCCAGGAAAGTTTGGAAAGTTTGAGGACAGAGGATGTTCTATCAGCACAAAATGCACTTACTGATAAGGGAAAGACTGGTTTCTTTTTAAATGCTGAAAACGTTGTGGTTTAGAGACAGAAAGTATTATTTGTGTTAATTGATTCCTGAATTAAACTGGATTTCAGGGAAAATGATGAAATTAAAAGAATCAATCGTTATTCAGTATGCCTGCAACTTGCAAAGCTCTTTGAAATATTATCCTGACATCTTCATCATTGTGTAATATTATAACTGCAATAGTTGGGTTTTGTCATCTTTTACAATATTGCTAATTCCCTCAATTTTCACTCAAATAGTTTCAATTTAAAATGGAAGTTGTACTTCCTTAACCTTATAATTATATATAAACAAGGCTGCAATTCAACAGTCTCAGTCTCTTTATCCTGTAAGCAAGATATGACAGAGGCCCATAAAATATGAATGGAATAGATAAAATTATTAGAAAATTACTCCCTTACAATACGAGCATCCGTCTGTCTTTAAAAAAATCAGAAAGAAGTAGTATTTCACATCTGCTTAAACTACAGACATATTGTCACAGGATGTTGTGGATACCAAATGCTTATGTGAGTTCAAAAACAGATTACACCGATTAATGAAAGGAAATCCCGCACAGGCTACTAAACACAAAAATATGGCCTGTGCCTCAGAAAATCAATGAGCCACAGATTACTGGAAGCTAAGAGGGAATATGCTGGGGTTTTACTGCCATATATTTACCCTGCTCTTATTCTCTTCTTTAGGTATCTGTTACTAGCTATTAACTGGAGATAGGATATTTTGTAGGATAACCTTTGATCTGAATCCACTTTTGCAATTCTCTGTTTACAAATACACAAGTACTATAAAATAAAAATTCATAATATTAATCTTTTACATAGTTATCATGCAGAACTTGAAAATAAGCATGTGGCAACTGGAAGGTCACATTGCTTGGTTACAGATCAAATCTGATGTTGATAATTGCTTATTAAAAACATACATAATCAATTAACAACACTATGCTTTATGAAATTAAAGCCATGTTAACATTGTAATACAGAGCTTCCTTTGATCTGAAATGCTTGGCTTCCTTTATACCAAGCCACAGCATGAGCACTGTTCAAGACACAGAGCTCCCTTAGGAGATGGTTTTCACGACTCTGCCGGTTCACATTTCCAACAGCATATATCTCCTGCACTGTGTCAACCACACTGGCAGCCAAAAGAAATTTACTACAAGTTGATCTATGCAGTTCAGAGATCAGGATTTTCATAAATTTTTCTTGGTTGCCAGCACAGTGCCCACAGCAGAATCTACACACTAACTTGAGTACAAGTACATTACACAAGGCACTGTATTTGCATCAGGTCCAAGAAGCTTTTACTTGGCAACCTGCAAACAGCATGGTACAAAGTGACAGGTTTCTTTGCTTGTTTTCTTGTTACTGCCTGCAAACTTGAATAATTTTTTGAATGCTGGAGAGTTAACAAAAAAATAAACAAAACTGAATTCTTGAATTTTTGTTTTCCCAAAGACGGAGTTTTATGTGTACACAAGTTACAAATATCCCACATGTATGTAAGTACTTTGCAGTAATATTCTCCTTACATGTCACTATACATTAAAACAATCTATTAGTTTTGTAAGGGAGTTCCACTTATTATTTATCATATGCTCTTTGATAGAGGAACTATTTTCTGCAGAATTTCAATATGGTACAATATCTACCTTTGTAAAAATGTTACAGAGGTTAAAAATAATGTATTTTATTTTAGACTTCTATTTATCTTGTTGATATGAAGATAACAGTATCAAATTACCACTACTGATATACTGTGTTTATCTACACTTAGTTTTTGCCAAACATTTTCTACTGCTGGGAGACACACTTCTGTGGTCACATTTTATCTAATAAGTGGTACATTACATATCATGCCTAATGTGCTTAAAAACTAAGCTCCCAAGAAATCCTTGTTTTCCCCAAGCACTTCTAAATCTTGCAATTTTTAAAAAAGCTGCACTTGTGCAAGTAGGTCAATCTTAAATTAATCTAGTTTAAAGTAGTGCACTCTCAATTTAAACTGGTTTAACACTCCCTTAAATAGTTTTAGATGCATTTGGTAACTTCCCAGAAAAAATAACTGCTTTAAAAAAGGTTTAAACTAACTTAAGTACATGTAGACAGACAAATGTGAAATCAATTTTGATAAACCAGTGCAATAAGGCTAATAAGATGCTCCTTTCAGTTTTGGTACAGAAACACAGGACATAAGATAGGATTTTTCTTCAAGCTACTAGAAAATTTACAGAGACAGTACCTATCCCAGATGCTCCCTGGCAGTGACTCTGAAATTCATAACAGTCATTTTAAATATGACCATTGAAGAAAATACTTTGAAAAAGGTTTTTGTTGCGGGTTTTGATAGTACAGTACCTCCCAAGTACTGCCACTCCTAGGAAGAAGTCATTGTCCTTTTCTGAATTTAGATACATCATTCATTGTCTATAAATTTTTAATTTAAAAACAGTGAGGGGCTATATATCACCTAAATGGACTAGAGTCATGGGAACAAGTCTCTCTAGACCCAAGACTGGTATATTAAGATTTCTTCCTCTTTCTTTTTTCTTCGTTTTTTGTTTTGTTTTTTCTATTAAGTTCTTAAGTTCAAAAGAAAATAAGGATTTAATTTTTTCTTAATAAGTGCTGTTTTTTCAGATATCTACTTATGCAGCATGATTTCCATCCCGTTTATTCCTTTACCTTTTTGCATTTTTAAGCGTATGCATTGTGAAACATATTCTTGTAAAATCCTAACCATTTTCATTTGCTGTTCCTGAATAGTATTGCTTCTTCTTCTACTGTATTTGCCAAGTGCTAGCAGAATTACCTGAGCTTTAATTGAGACTGCATAGGAGCAGAAGATACTTTGCAAAGTGCATGAAGAAACCATCCTGTTCCAAATAATTCAAAAAGCTAAGGCTCTTATCTCACCTGAAATCTAGATAGGCAGATCATAAAGGATATGGAGTCTACTGTAAGTGAAACAGCCTGCTCCCGTGGGAACTTGAAAAGCAGATGTGCTAAAAGGGAAGATGAGAATTTACTGAAGGAGAACTACAATCCAATACACACACTTTGTATAAAGTACTGACAGAATAGCATTCCCTTTTCTTATTAAAAAAAAAAAATAAAAAAGAGGAAAAAAGAATAAAAAAATGTGCATCATATTTTGTCTTCCAGTATGCCCCTCATTCCCTGGCAAAAGAAATCCTGTCCTTGTTTCCACTGTTCCCCTGTGATACTAAGCCTACTGTCCTTCTTTCTGGCAGTATTTCTGGGATCACCTGCAGCACCATGGATGGAAATTCAGAGAAAAGACCGCCACAGCTCAGCTGGAGTTGAGGTACCAGCTGTACTCTGCTTACAGGGTATTATGAAGGCAAAGAAATATAACCTTGTAGAAAGCCTGCAAGTGTAAAATTGTATGACAGGAGGTTTTTCCTGAGTGAGGGGCCCATTAGTCTTTACTCCTACAAAAACCTTGTTCATTCATTCATTCATTCTTCAGGATGAGGGAGGAGTCAAAGCACAGATATCTTCACAGAACATGACTGACAAGACAACGTACCATTGGAGTGAGAACAAAGGAACGCAGCAATGAGCTGTGCAGATGATGTATTTGTATTGTAACTGTCCTCGGAGTCTAGAGTATTATTAAACCAAAGGCAAATACAAGAAAATCAACAAAACATAGTATGAAAAAACCCACCAAATCAACCAAAGACCTGAAGCAGGAAGACACTGCAATTAAGTAGTCACAATAAATTGCTGTAGTAATCAACTATACTCAGAATGCTGATTCTGTATATGATTTCTTATTCGGAATGAAAATTACTTTAAAAAGGACAACAGTTTATGAGAGCATTTCATTGAGTTGCCTCTCTTTTCTGAGCTAGATGGCATATGAACAGTTTCCATTAGTACAGTACAAGGGGAAGAATAAGGCTAGGACTTTTCAAAAGGATTTTATTTTTGCATTCTTGCTGCTAAGTAAACAAGTTGTTCTGAGTTTTTGAATCTCTCTGGGATACTGGAATAGGAATCAGAGAAAATCAGCCCCTTGGGGTGAGAGTTTAAAAATAAAAATAAATCATCAAATCTTTTTCCCATTCTACCAGATTTCAAATAATATTACAAGAAGATGACTACTAGACTATTGGAACAATGGATCTTAAAATTGACACTCACCTGGGAAAAATGACTCATAGCTAAGGTCACATATATATATTTTCCAGCCTTTCTTTTCAGCGTTCTGAGACTCAGCTCAAAATGATAAAAAGCCTAAGAGAGCTGTAAGTCTTTCTTTCCTGTCAATCCCAAATGGCATGTTTGTCTTCTTTTTCCCTCTGGAAATTTTTCCCATGCACAAAAACAAAACCCCAAAAAACCAAACAAAACAACTCCAAAAACAAACAAACAAAAAACCCCAAACCAAACCAGAAACAACAAAACAACAACAAAAATAAAACCAATGAAACCCCAACCCAAACAAAACCAAAAAAGGCCCAAAACTGCACGATCCTCCAGAATTCCTAACACAAGCTAACCAGTAAGGCAATAAGGAAAACCTGGCCTACCCAATAGGTAAAAGTCACTAATCAGACAAACAGGTGCTCTGCATTTTCAGATGAAATGCACCTATATTGCTCTTTCTAGGGTTACGATGAAGGGGAGTTTTCTCTGGATGACAATTATGACATATGGGTCCCACCATTTCAACAACAAAACTAGCAGTTGCCAAAATTCTTCAAAGGACTTGTGCTGGTAAGATATTTTTTCTAATTATCATTTTCAAAAAATCTTCCTTTTTTTTTTTTTTTTTTTTACTGTGAATATTCCCTTTTATCAGGAATATGTTTTCCCCCCAAAAAATATATATATGACCACACCCAAGTGCATAAGTTATCAAATTTGCAGAAAAAATATCCAATGATAACTCTTAAACCTTTGTGATACATATAGCAAATCTTTTTGTTATAAAAGTTCAAAGTTCTAAGATACATAAAAACACAGTTTTAGTGATAGCATCAATTTACTTTCCCTTGGTTTTTCTTCATCAAAATATATTAAAATTCATTAGTACAAGCAAAAGCTTTTGAAAACTGTTCTACAAAATTCAACCTCAAAAGCCATATAAAGACATGAGTACCATTTTGCACTATGAAAATTGTTTAAGTTAAAGGAGAATGAGACAGCCAGAAGTTTGTTCACTTTCATACAAGGTATGGAACTGCTCCAAAAGAGTTATCCCAATTAAACTGACATCCAGACTTCAATATATGCAGGTCTGTAGATTTTCCTGAGTACTTGAAACAATAGCTCCAAAACCACTGAACATTATGTGCAGTGCTGATCTCCAACATACAACATCAGACACATAAAATTGCCTTTATTTACCCTCACCTGTGAGTGACTGTGCACCTGAACTGCACAAACAGAGGACTCCCATCAGTGCTCCTTTGAGCTAAATGTGTGAAGAGGGCAAATACGAGATGTGCCATACCACAGTTTTTGCTAAATTAAGACTCTAGGGCCTGTGTCACAAGAAAGAAGTGTCTTGAACCCAGTGCACAACTGAGGGCTTTCACAGTGCCACACAGAGCTCTCACTTCAACTGACTGGCCCAGCAGAAGTATTGCACCAATGGTATAGTCACAACATCATATTTATACTCCTAAAATGCTAAATTAAGGTTTTGTTGCAGACTCTAGGCTACAAATACTGCTACATAAAAAGATATGAATTTTACTTGGAAGATCTCAGGTGAGAAGGGGAAAGAAAAGGAATCAGATAAAGCCTCTCATTATTCACAGAGTCAGTGTAACATTGAAATACAACAGTTCTGCACTTCTTGTCATCTTTATCATCTTTTGTATGCCAGAAACATCCTATTTGTGCATCTGTGCATCTTCTTTTGTGTATCATTTTTTGCTGAAGAGCTGTCTCAACTTCATATAACTGACTTAAAGAGATCTACCAGGACAGCTGAAGCTGTTTGGAAACAAAACCTGTCACACATCAAACACAGAATATGACTACAGAAAATCTCTTCTTTGATACTGTTTTGCAGAGATGCAAAGTTAGACTTAGCTTTAAATTAGCATTCCCAGATAATGGTAGTAATTTAGTCACATCACTCCAGAGCTTGGCAGTAGCCAGATCTTAGTTGTGAAGAATAACTTTTAAGTGTATATTTAGTCTTTACTTGGTAAATTTTAGGTGTGTCAACTGCTATGCAGTCATTTATTTGACTATGAGGAATGTAGTACTAAAGTAAATTGGACATGTTAAAGTCAGCAATTCCAAAAGACATTCAAAAGTTTTTGAGAAACACCAAGTCTGCTCTTGGAAATGCATCTTTAAGACTTGCCTTTAAATGCTGCCACTGCATCATCATAGACACAAACTGAAGACTAGGTTTTATGTACATCGGTATCCACAGAACTGGTGGATAGCTGGAGCAGTTTTTAACCTCTCTTATATCACTGCTAAAGAATATTCCACATTTTCCCTGAACCTAAATAATTTTGATGTTAAAACATGCAAAACTAAAGTAGATTAGGTATATATTCACCAGTACAATATTCGAATGATAATGAAGTTTCCTAATAAGAATTCAGTGTTTTTCAAATAAAACATGTTTTCATACTGTATTACATTCAGATACTTTTCTGCCTTGGATTCAAAGAGACCAATCAACCAAATATATTTCTAAAGTAATGTTAACCAAGAAAAGAAAACCAAGTGACTTTAGGAACAGAGAAACATGAAAGTAGTTCTGTTAGCTGAAAAATTCACGCCACTTTTCTATTTTGTCTAAAATTAATCTTCTCTTACCATCATGATTGGGGTTTCCCAAAGTCCATGGCTCATCTGAGTCAAAATGAGTGTCTCCCCCAATTCCTGGGCCAGGAAAATATGCATGAGCTAAAAATCCTCCCTCCCCATCAAAGGGAGAACTGTCTCCATGAAAACCTGATGCAAAAATGATAGTAATATCCACGTCTCTCTTGCCATTTTCTAATTCAATATAAGGAACTTCTTCAAATGTCAGAGGAGTTACATTCTGCCACACATCGAAGGCACGGCGAATGGCTTTACGAGTTTCAGCATCACCTACTTTTGGAGTGACGTTCTTTATGCTGAAAGAAGGAGAGAAACATTACATAGATTAAATTTAACACAGTGGTGACACTGCTAATAACCATTTTCCCCTAATTATTATAAGCTCTGTGCTTTTGATAAAACATGCTGGCATTATATACTTAAAGAAGAGTATTTTTAAACAAGATAGTGCAGAATAATGGTGTCAATCTGTATAGCCCTTTAAGCTAGAACTTATTATGTTAGCGAGCTTACCCCAGCAGTACAAAAAAGTCTTATATTTAGAAGATTAAAAATATATTAAAATGAAAAATTCTTAACAGTGGGATAACCAGATTAATCAACCACTGACTGTTTACCTCCTGGACCACAATTATAATCCATCATAGCTAAAAAATGCCATGTTCTTTCTGATCAAAAGAAAAATGTTTTAAGTTAAATGAATTTTTTACTTATTAGTGAGTTCATTAACAAAAGCAAACTCCATACTGTGACCACCAACCAGTATTCACAAAGCCTTGTTGCATTTGCAACTGGATAAATTCCTTATCAGAAACAAAGCCTTTTGACTTCAGTACAGGCTAAGATGTCCTTTTATGATCTGATTACATCTGTAAATCTTGCATAAAACTGTTGAATCCATGAGAGAAATAATTTTATAGAAAGAAATTGTGTGTTAATTCAGGAATATGTATTTAAACAGCAATTTCAGTCCTCACTACTTCTCCAAGTGACATACACATGAAAAAGGAAAAAAAAACCCATCAGAATTGAAGTTTATTCTCATAGTTAATAAATTATAGTGAAATAATGTTTTAAAAAAATCTTTATTTTCATTATTCAATTCAAGAAAAGAATGTCAATAAGGAATTTCAGCCCTATCCAATTTTCTGCATCATTTCCACTCAATTCATATGGGCAGCAAAAACTCTATTAGGTTTGTGTCTGCCCTGAAACTACTGCAATCAGATTCTCTTTGTTCATTGGACATGTGCATGATTGAATATCCAGCACAAATTTCAGAAATTGCATCGAGTACATGTAATATTTTTGTCAGTTTACACAGCATGGCACATTAAAGGAGAACAAATATACTTTATTTATAAACCTTGAATGATTGATTTGTTTGGTAAGTAAAATGTGCTTGATTATATGGTATTTTGTTTATATAAATGGAAACAAATCTTTCATGTGTATTTTTATAGATTTTACTTCATACATACATTTTTTCATAGCTTCATGTAGAAAACATAAATTTACCTATTTGGACTTCCACTCAAAAAGATTGTATTGCAATAGACCCGTCTAACCAAAACATAATTTTTTAGCTGGTATGTATGTTCCAAAGAGATATCAACACAGGTTATAAGATAATACATTGTAAAGAATCCACTGCTTTCCTTGATCTTTTGTTCCAAAGATGATTTAACCAATCAATTCATACTTGTGCCTATTCTATTATTTGCCTGGCTTGTATTATTTGTTCTTGTTCTGCCTTTGTCTCTCACATACATGAGCTTCGAAAATTTTCCCCCTACACAAAGACATTTAAAAGACATTTCTATACTGCAAAGTCATTACCTTCTAGTTGTTTCTAAGAAATAAAAATTTTGAACTCTTTAAATCTCTGGTTACAAGACATTTTCTCCAGTCTATCAAATATTTTCTGTGATTTTTTATTTAACCCAATTTTTAAATTTTCTTTTAAAGCTGGCTTTGTCAGAACTATAAAGTACTGCAGTACTGATCTTGCTGTCAGAGAGAAAATGTCCTCTGATCTGTAGGCATGACATTACTCTACATAATGTAAATGTCATGTGCTTTAATGTGCTTTCTATGATGCCCTTTCATAATTATTTGCTCATCAGTAATTTTATGATCAGTGTTGCATTGCTTTTTCTGTGATTAAAAAGATATTGGACACACTGGACCAACAATCAGCCCTTGCAGAACCACTCTCTGAAAGCTCCCATATTTGAGAATTAGGTTTTTTGAGATGTTTTAATTAGCAAGTTCATAAACTCTGTCTGTGCTCCCTGAGAAAGTTCAGCATTTTGGAACCTGTCCTGTGACACGAAATAAAAAAAACACATAGCAGGGGCACATTATACTGCCACTACCAAAAACTTCACTGTTGCTATGCTAAAAATATCCCTGACAAAGCTGGCAGATGTGCCCTTAGTCAGTCCTGCTGTGTGCTCCCTAAGGCACGAGCATTGCCTCAAGCAGAGCTCTTTGAAGGATTAGAGGCTCTGCTATTTGCCATGTATAAGGAATATGGAAAATGAATCAACAGGCTCTCATAGAAAACAGAGTACGTCTAGAAAAGCTGAAATACTGATATAGAAAAAATTCATCTGAAATACACAGCTTGTTTTGTTGTGGTTTTTTTTTTTTGTTGTTGTTTTGATTTGTTTTGTTTGGGGGGGGGTTTGTTGGGGTTTTTTTGGGTTTTTTTGGTTTTTTTTATTTAGGAATCTTAGTAATTAGTTAAAGTCCCACTTTGGTGTTAAGCAAACAGAACAAAAGTCTTCTGCTATCATATGTGAAATGAGGAAATGGATAAAAATGGATTGGAATTTTGTATTGATAATAAATTGAGTAATTAATTGGTCTAAAAGGGTTTGACTCAAACATTAAAACATAATGTTTTACATTTTCTTGCTTTTTCAGCACATGGAATTAAGTTTTAATCAGATTACAAATGAGAAAATGAGCCATTGGGCTAGTTTCACATTAGAGCAGACTACCTTTGATAGCTGACATTTTCCATGGGATTCAGCTATTGACTTACTTTTGTAATAGCATCCCACATCTCCAGATTCATTGTAGTCATATTTTTTCAAAGCATACTTTCTGTATTAAAACCAGAGAGATTTCTGGCTTCCAAACCAACATGCTAGAGTGGGCAAGATTATATTGAAAAGTGCAGCTTGAAAGAGAAATTGCATAAATCAGCAGTTATTCCCACACAAGAGTATTTACAGAAAACAACTGTCCATTTTTAATTTGTTAAACAAAATCCGGGTTCAATCCCAAATGAACAAATACCAACATTGCAACACAAACATTGACATTGCCTTGCTGGGAACTTTGTTTAAAATAACTCACCAGTGCAGGTATGTGAAACCCAACATTTCTTTCATGTTGTTTATCATAAAAAGTCCAAGGGGCAAGTACAGTAAAATCAATCCATAAAGACAGTCTATCAAGTACCAAAGATACTAGGACTCATCTTTTAAAAGTCTTCAGTTTATACCTATGATTACAATAGCAAATAAAGTCTCATATGAGCCCTTTCCTGTTACATTTAGATCTACATCTTAAATCCAGCAATCACCTGTCACAGTGTAACTCTCACAAGCAGTTAGAAAAAATAGAGGAATTGGGTATCTTACACTCAACACGTCCAGATAATGGAGCTCAAATAGAAATAAGTATAGGATATGACAACTCAGAACCACTCTTATCGCAAGGTGAAAGCATAGCAAGACAAAGGCCTTCATAATAAAAATCCATTTTTTTATCTAAGTATTGCTTTCCTAGTCTCAATGTCTAGTGATCATTTCACAGCAAAGAAGTTCAAATGAAAGATCCAAAGCTGGCCTTGACCAGACTGGCAGTGCAACTTTATAAAGAGGCTGATTACTGTAATTACTAAACAAAAGACAATCTATATGATGAAACATTTATTTTCACGCTATTTTTTACAAACTAATAAACTGAGTGATACTTTTTATAAGTTTTGAGAGCTGTTATTTTTAGACAACCACAGCCACATATGAATTGATTATGCTTTTTGTGGTTATTATATCTGGTTTTGTATGATTTTTCATACCCGATAGCTGCTTCAAGCGCTATAACTTTAAAAGACATGTCTTCCACAAGAACACTTAGATTTTTTCACTGATCTGCACTTTTAATGTTGATTTACTATTTCTACAGCTGCCTTGAAGAGTCCTGTTTTGAGAGTGTTATCCTAGAATCCTGAGCCCTGTTGATTTCAGAAAAGCTTTGGGTTTTCCTTCCCTTCCCACTCCTTTCCTAAAATATCTTAAAAGAAAAATTATCCATATTTCACTGACATATTTTTGGCTGCATCAGCTTCAGGAGCCTTGCGAGATTGTCAGGATATACCTCACTTGACTGTGTAAAACCAGTAATCTGAAATTTAAATAGATGAAAGAGCAGGAATTTCAACTGAGTAGGTAAAAAGATGCAGTCAATAATCTGTTTGAAGTCAGCTAGTTACAGATCTGTGCTTGATAAACTGATCTAGTAAAATAAATTGAAACATACATTGGATTTTAGTAAGCTGTTGACACAATCTTTTTATTGTCATTGATGTAAATCAAACCTAAACTGAACCAAGACTTTTGGGATTTTGTTTGTTGTTTTGGTGGGGGTTTTTGTTTTGTTATGGGTTTGTTTTATTTTGTTTTTTGGTTTTTTTTTGGTTTTTTTGTTTTTTTTTCATTGGTTGGTTGGTTGAGGGGTTTTTTGTTTGGTTTATGTTGGGTTTTTTTGGTTGGTTGGTTGGTTGGTTGGTTGATTGGTTGGTTGGTTGGTTGGTTTTTAATCACACTGTAACTTTTTTTGAAAGCAATAAATTACCTCTGGCCAAAAACATATTCCACTTTGGGCCATCTTTTCTCTAGAAATTGCTTTCTGTGAAGTTATTTCACTGATCTCTCACTGAGTGACATTTTTTAGCTTCAACTTCTTTCCAGTTTCAGTTTGCTTTTTGTAGCTATAGACTAAGATGATTATCTTGGTTCATACAGATCTTGCTCACCTTGATTGAACCTAAACCTGAACTACTGCTTTTGATTTTCTGTGGGTTTGATTTTCAACCTACTGCTGCCATGATTGAAAGAATTTATAATTACTTTGCCTCTTAATTTTCATGGATAACATTTTTCTCAACATTCATTAAAAGAAGATGAAACGGGAAAAATGAGATTTCCAAGACAAAAACCCAAGACTAGCAAAATACCTGACAGATAAATCTTTTATAGGAAAGCTATTTTAAGAAATCTGATGTCATAATATACTACTAGATAATCGAAAATCAATGAAATGCAACATAAACATGGAATGTGTTCTAAATATTACTTTGCAGTAATACACTCAAAAATCTTTTTGTTACTATGAAGCAAAATTATTTTCAATGTTTTTACTTAATCCAGTATTTTCTTACTTTTTAGTATGGATTTCAAATATCAAAGAAAGAATTCTCTCTCCATATTCTGCACAATATGGACCATTCAGACTATTGAAATTGCAGTCTATTGCTAACAAACCAGATAAGACTTTTCATTGCACACTGAAGCTCCAAGCTTGCATTCATTCATTTATCTGAACAGCATAAAGTTTGAGCCGTTCAAATCTTTCATCTTCTTTCAGAAATGAAATCTAGGCTATATCTAACTTGTAAAAGGAAAATGGCAATTATCTGGGGCTTGACCCATTGCCCACTGGAATCAAGAAAAATATTAAATTATTTATAGTGGGTTTGGGATGAAGCTATTGACTATCTACAGCTAATTTTCCTGCACCAATTAAATTATTACATATTGTTTATTGATTTAATTTGACTTTTTCCTCCCTTAAGAAAGAAAAAATAAATCAGAATAGCTTTTAAATTATTATTTTATTTTAAATCATTACAAGTTCTAAGTCATGGTTATAATTTAAGGCAAAGCTTTTATTTTTACAAAACATTCTCCAATTTTACTTGCAAATGTATTCTGCACATAGAATAATCTGGGCAATTGAGAAATAAATGGTTGCTGGAGTTCAGATTATGAATAGGATGCAAAGAATTCTGATGAGGAGAGCTTCATATTCAATTATTCTCTATCTAAAATGGACATATAAACATTTATATTATATTTTTATAAAACTGGTAGCTTAATTGATTCACACTGTTGCTCCTTCTTTAAAGTACTGGATTATTTTCCTAGAAAAAGTGAAGGTGACTATATTTTTGAGAATCATAAATACCCCCTTTAAAAGTTTTTTTAAAAACTTAAATAATTTTTTTAAAAATCTGTTCATAGCTTTTTAAAATTTCTTGTCTGATTGTGTACAATATAACTTGACAAAGCCTAAAATACTAAGGAAAGATTAAGACTATATCATTAAGATATCTGTAGTGTTTTCTGTAATAGTCATACTTCTCTTGCACTCTAGATGTTTTCTTTCACCCCTATACTCTTCTGATTAGTAAAAAGTTTCAAATATTTATTTTTTGTTTCTCTCTTCGTAAAAGGCACGTTAGTCTATTACAAATGTATTAATAACGTATTAATAACGTATTAATAACGTTCATGCATTCCCTGGGAAAGTAAGCAAAATCAATGCAACACATTGTCCATTCCCTGCTCATGTTCCCAGTACTGGAAATCTGTATTTTGGTTCTGTCTATAAACATATTGCTTCCTAGTAATAAATATCATCTAAATCCAAAATTTAATCTATTGCCAAAAGAATAAATATTCAAAATATATTAATGCAACTTCTAATTGTAATTGTAATTTTAAGTAATTTCTTTGAAATTCCATCTTGAAATGTATCAGAACTTTTTTCAGGTGAAAAATTACATGCTAAAAATATGGAAAAGTTACAGGTCAAGGAGGAGTGGGGAGCTTGCTTTCAGGAGTATTTGCTGTGCGGTTTTGGTTTCCACAAAATTGTAAGATGTAGTGCACAATGGAATTAAGAAGAAATTGCTATTTCTGAGGAGGAATTACCAAACTGGCTAAGCAGGCACACTTCAGACTGCAAGGTCTAACTGGCCAGGAAGGCACAAAATGCAGATGGAAACCTGCAGGTTATAGAGACTGAGGAGTGGCACAGAGAAAAATGGAGCAGACAAATGATATTAGAGATATGATTAAAATTTTAGGAATAAAACAGGTTAAAATGCCATTCATTTAGCACGTCATAAGTCTGTAAGCAGGGAATTGGTGAAAAGAATTTTAGTTCTTTTTTCTGGTCCTTATTTGCTTTGGGTTTTTTCTAATTCAAAAAGATAATATAACATCTTTTTTTATTCTAATTAAACTTGGGGCTTCCATTTTAAATATCTTTTGTACTGTAATTCACTGCAAAAATATTACAGACTTATTCACTTCAAAGCTCTGTTTGATTGAAGGTCTTGTCAAAGTGAGGGAGAGAACATTTTTGAAGAGGGGAGGCAGGAGATAAAAAACTGCTATAAATTCTTCAAAGTGAGAAAGATCGCTAGATAGTTGTCACTTAGTTTAATACTGGACGCTTTCATTTGTTCTTTGGATTAATGCTTTGGGTGACAGTCCAGAAGATATACAAGTGGTAGGATTTAGACTGTTGTAAAAAAATCTGTAATGAAACAGGGAATCAGACTCTGTACAAATCAGAGTGGCAGAAAACCACACATATGACTAGATGATTATGTATGCCTCCTAAGTGTGCACATACTGCATTTAAATTTTAAAATGCAGCTAGATGTAAAGTGCTTTAGGTGGGCATTCTTATTCTAACCAACTATAAGTCACATTATTTTAATTTATAATTTATTAATTTATAAATTAATTTACATTAACAATAAATGACTTCAGCCAATTCAACATACCAACCCCAAGGCAGCCAGCTGTCTATTGATTAATGTTACATCAGAACATAATATCTTAAACTAGAATTCTCTAATTCAGTCATAAACTACAATAGTGATGGTGGGGTTACTAATGAAACTAGTATTCACCAAGGTATGAGGAACAGTCTATATGACCATTAGGGCTTACGAACTTTAAATTTATACTTATAGGGGTTCATGAATAATGGCACCAGTTAATGAATTTGAAAACTATTTTATCCCTCAGAACTTACCCCTTTTAGATATCACAAGAATCTATGATGAAGCTGTGTAAATTTTCTAACAGTCTGTATTGGAATCCTTGGTTTGCTGACAGATTATGGATTTTATATTACATACATGACACTTTCTCTGGTTGACAGAGCTCTCGTGAGTACATCTTGAAAGTTTCCATCTAACTTTTCCTGCAAGGCCTCAGTTTTGACAGCAGGCACACTGTGCTAACTATACCAGACCCAGGGGTGATACAAATGTACTGCCCTGTACACACTCCCATATGTACTATGTATATATGTACCATCTGTACTATGCCTATCATCACCTAAACAGGAAAGGGTCACGTTAGTGACTCATCAAATTACAATCAAAATAATTTGTATTTAGAATAGACCCATGGACACCTCCATTTTGCAGAGACTGACTCCTTTCAATAACCTATTTTACATATTTAAATTAGAAATCTGGGTTTTCATTACAGTACTCCTAGATTCAGAGCATTATTCCCTGCAAAGTTGCCAAGAAAGTTGAAAGGTAGCTTTAAGGACATGCTGGGTGTTAAATTGATGTTGTAAGCTTGGGGGAATTCACTGGCTACTAAATACATGCGATTTTAATCCAAGAAAACAACTTGGTTCTTATGCAGCACATACATACTTATAGGAGGTATATTATATATTAATAATAAACTTTCAAAATAAAAAACCAGGAAATTATATTTACTTTAAATGAAAAGTGATCACTATTAGTGACATTTGAATATCTTTAGTACCTGTAAGTGATATGTTTGTGTTGCCATTTCTGTCCTGTTAACGCGTAGCGCTTCCGACGAATGTTAAATTTGGAGCTGCCTCTTGTTTGGTCAGGCACACCACATCGAGGTTTCTTCATCCAGCTGCAAGAAACAGCAACACACAGTTAAAGCAACATGAAAGAAAAATCATAACCACTGCATCCCTAATACAAGCATGTAATTATATCTGGATATATAATTTTATACAACATGTAAGTTAATAAAAACAAAAGACTGTTGGTGTTCTTTTAATTCAAGATATGGAAATTGCTAACTTTCTAATACTATCAAGTTCTTCTATCTTACTCTTTTTCCACACAATGAGAAGTATCTCATTGCAACTGTAAGCTTCTAATGGAGATATTTAACTCAGGAATTATTGCTTAAGAATATTTAATGTTCTGCACAAAATCAAGCTGAAAAATCTAAATCACATACAATAAAAATGACCATTGCAGCAGCACCAGATTTCCCAGAGAAGGACTGTATTTCTACAGTGCTCTTCAATATTTCATTGTTTTCCAGTATTTCAAAAACTTTAAAGTTGCCAGCATTCTAAATACATTATAATTAAAATGATGTCTAATTCAAAATTTCCACATCAATATCCTTGAACTGTTTCTCACTTGTAAGGTACTATTTAGTTCAAAGAAAACAGCTAAAGTTATTATTTTATATTATTTTATATGAGTTGAATGACTCTTCTTACCATCAAGAAGAGAGTAAGACTAAAGTCTATTAATGCATAAGTAAAAGACAAATCTCCTCTTTTACTTTTTTCATCTCATTGGACTATATTTCTATGCCAAACAATTACTTATGTAGAAGCTATAGTTTTCCAATGGCATTTACCAGTCATACCCTATATTCAGCCTTTCATGGATTTCTGACCATTAAACTGGCATTATTTTGTGAAAAAATGTACACATAACAGCTGTATATATGTATGATTGGATGACAGAAAAGTAATTTCAAATTACATCTAAGGAAATAGATTCCCTTTAAAACGTGCACAGGTAATAAAGAGCTCCAAAAAAAGCAAGCACTCAACCATCAGCCTCACTTATTTTGATAAATGTGTAAGAAGCAGTTTAAAAATACAGTTAGACTTGTAACACTTCATATATGCTGTAGCTACATATATATAACAAACTGGTTTTTTAAAGGCACAAGTAGGTGTTAAGCTCACCAACCTGTGGGAAAGTACTAAATTTTCTTGATAGTACTAAGATGGCACTGCACCCCACTTGCACTGGTAAGAGTTACAGAAATGCCTGCAAAAACTCTGATGTGAGACAAATCTAATTAACAGTACTTGTCAGGAACTCAAAACTCAAGAATCTAGCTGCCTTAACTGAAGACATCAAGTTTACAATCACCTGTTTCAAAGAAGAAACACAGAATGATTTGCTCTCATTTCAGAATTTACTCTAGTAGTCAGAATACTTAGGCAAGGCACATAGAACAGCTGATATGCAAGGAAAATAATGTTCTTTCCCTAGTGCCTACAAAGACCATACTGCAAAAAATCGAAAAAAAAAACTTATCTCCACCAGAACTTGCTGAAACACTCTGCAACTTTACTTCAGGTTCCTTTGGTTTTTGAAATAAAATAATGATTCAACAAAGTAGATGTTAGGAATTTTTGGGACTAAATATTACTGAAAAGTGCAATTTGCTCTAATAATGAAAGAAAATGAAGGAAAGAAGCAGACCTCTGTAACAGACCAAAGGGCAATAATATTCTTCTTAGTAAAATGCTATATTTACACTTCATGAAAATAAAATTCACTCAGATCTTTGAAAACTTTTAGACACATTATTATTAATACTTTTTCACAGTCCACGTTAGATCAGTATGCAGCATTTTAATAGCAGAGGATATATAAATTATGTTGCTGAAACTGCAGACAAACATTGCAAAAACATAAACAAAAGACTGGTGTTTTCACCTTAAGGTGATATCCCTACATCAAGAGCAAGAGGCAAGGAATAAAGCAAAACCAAATAACTATTATATTTTGTTAGAAACATGTCCAAAGATATTGCATAAAATATATATCACTGATAGTTGTATAATTTCAAGGTCAATGACTTAAGTCATTGAATCAGGGCTTTCCCCTATCCAAAAAATTTACATTATTTAGCTTAACTCATGGAGACCTATTTTAGTAACAGGGGTTGCTCACTGGTAAGCTAGGGGCAGATAAGAGTAAATATTCTAAGTCCTAAATTTAAAAATTAATCTTTAAAGATATTGAAATAATTTCTCAAGTCAATAATCTTACAGAAAATCTTGCTAATATAAATAGTTTTCACACTTTAGGACAAATACCAGAAGTCAAAAACAATAGGTAACATGGATTCAAAAGTCAACATTGTATTATCTTACTACACCTACTGACAATCCTTTTTTACCAAACAGAATGTAGCCCAAAATAACATGTTATGAAATTCAAGCAGTCACAATTTGTTCTTGGATTGTTTTTGAAGTAGTATGTACCTATCAAGGACATAATGCCTGCACTCTTATTGGTTTGGACAGGGAGGGGATGTTCCAAGTTGTCATGCTGTCTGGACCACTAATGTTCTTACTGCTCTTACATGAGGTCTGGGACTGCAGTTCACACAATATAAATCCAAATATAAATCAAATGGAAGTCATTGCATGGGCAGTTCAGTAGCTTTTGGGAAATTATTTTCATGTAAAATTTAAGGAAAGATACAATTCGCAACCAAAGATTTGGAACATCATCAAATCTATCACCTAGATCTTAGCTGAGCTGAGTTTACATGTCAAATTTTAAACAAACTAGTACATGACTATTATAGGAGCTCAGTATTTTCTAGCACAGAAATTAGGCAAAATCACAATTTCAGATGCATAAATGTTCCTTTTATTTCTTTAATATATTTTTTTTCCCCCTACGGTAATTGTTCTCACACTCACTGAGAGGAAGAGTTCTCTTAGTAATAACCGTTAATGCTCATGACATTGCAGATACTTAGCACATAATATGGTCTTCCCTTGGGGGAATTGACAAATAAAACATTGATTTCTATGTTCTTCCAAATATAGATTCTTCTAACGTAATATGATCAAGGTCTTCCATGTTCCTGATTGTTAGAGTTTGATTTTTTGACATGTTTTTGAAATGTTTTGAAATATGCTTCATTTTTAAAAGGTGCATACATGTAACGACTTTGCCTCTCTTTCATCACTTTGTTTTTGAACTTGTAGAAATCTTTTCTGCAGCAGCCCTTCAAAATTAATATTTTATAAGTACTCAATAAAGAGGCTTAATTGTGACTAATGTTCTCTATCTGTACACTATGTCACATCACATTCCTCTTCTAACTCCATTAGTTTGAATCTTGAAGAACTATATATATCAGGAAAATTTAAATATTTTAGACTCATAGCAAATTTAGAAAGATTAAAAGAAAAATATGCAGCAAAACTGTGATTCTCTTCCAGTAGAGTGATGAAATTGAACTTCTACCTCAAGCCAATTGTCTAACCTTATTTTGCTCTTTGAAAAATGTCTTTCTGTCTATTATTTTTCTTGATCCTTCAGGAAAAGAAATTTACTCTCACAGAATCAAAACATTAAAAACATACCTTTGGTTGAAGGCCCCAACTGCTTTATCCCTTATCAAAAATGCTGCTAAGGTTGCACAATTGTTTTGCTGTTGTTGGCTTTGGGGGTTATTTGGGACAGAGTTACAGCAAAAAAAGGAAATTAAAAGAGAGCATTCAGCTTGACTTACTGCAACTTAACTTAGTGGCTGGACAAACTATATATCTCTGTTTAAGAAAACTACTGAATTATACCCTTAAACTTCTAGTGAGGAGAAATAGGTATGACTTTCTAAGCATCTTTGCTTACTGTAGCCTCCTATTACAGGATTTTATTGACATTTGCTAAGTAATAGGAAACAGTCAAAGAGTGATATAAGATATGGTATTTCAGCCCTGATGATTTCTTTTCAACACTCCTCACTGGATATTTGCTGGAGGTACAGACCTTGTGTATACTTTCGTACAAAAAAAATTACTAATTTACTAAAAAAATAAACCATTGGTTCAATTTCAACAGCTCAGAATTTACCTTGCGACTGAAAGTTAATATATAAATAGCAGAGACCATAAACTTGTTTGGAAGCTCATCTAAGCATTGAAATAAGCATATTTTCCATTTATTTCTAAAGGATGACATTAGAATAAAATGAAAGTTTTGTTATTATTGCACAGATTTAGTCAGCATCCTATACATGACCATTCCATCTGTATATCAAGAAGTTTGCAGTGTATTCCCCAGAAGTGTTAAATAAGTTTTGGGAATAAACATGCACAGCAGTTTTAAGAAAAGACAACTATTAGTCTTTTTCTACATGCAGAAGACCAGGAATGCCAATAGTGTTTCCAGTTTCAGAAATGTCTTTTTTCATGAATCATTGACTGTGTTTGGTAATATATAAATGAAATACGGAAAATACTGTGGCACTCCATGCAAATTTTCATTGGGTTAGCATTGTCATGGTACTTGCATTCAGAACCTCCCTGACATTTTTACACCATTAAAAGGATGTCTCTTCCTAGCACTCACTCTTCTTTATCCCCAGCAATAAGTATGCATCATTCTTTTCAAGACACTTAATGGGAAAAAAAAAAAAGCCAAACCCAAAAAACATAAACAAGTGAATGCTGAGCAGTAGGGAGAAGATGAATACTGTTCATATTTATGCATACCAAAATACTCATTGAGGGATTATCTTTTTCAGAGCAGCAAAATCCCCCCAGGAGACATTTGATGGTGCTGCTGCCATAGGACATTATTTCTTTGTTAATATCCCCAAAGTTGGTTCCTATCAAATTGCTACTATAACTTTTTAAATTGTTTGTCCTTCGGAAGACGAAGAGGCACATCATAATCTCTTCTAAAGATGTGTCAAAGAAGCAGGTAAACCCTCATGCACAAGATGAGAGCATATTTTTTATAAGATTCCTGCTTTATTTATTACTTGCAACACCAGCATTGTAAATTACTACAGCATATTAATCCCAGAGAAACAAACTATAAACTGTCACATATTTCTGACCTAAAGAGCATATAAACCTTCTGTGAGATGAAAGGAAAAATAATTTCCAAAATTTACAAAATAGTGTCACAAATGAACAACTGAAAAACAATCTACCCTTTATAGTCGTATCTCCCATAAATATTCAGTGATGTGAACTGATCTTGAGTATCTTGAGGCCAGAATTTAATAAAAATGAGGTTTTTGTTGTTTTGTTTTTTCAACACCAATATAAATGTGACAAGCCTTTAAGAACTAGTTCTGTTCCTAACTTGACTCAAGGTAATGTGACTCCAAATATCTAAGTAAATGCAGCATTCATCCAGCATGAGTTACATGTACCTAAGAACTGCAATATATTAATGTAGCTTTCTATGCAGAATAGAATCTTGCATCAAGAGATCTTGAAGACTCAATATTCACCACTTTATGAGATTAATATTTTGGATTGCTGCATAGATGGATTTCTTCATCTCTTAACTGCAGTAGTGAAGAAAATCTTGCTGGCCAAAATTCCAAATTAGCAACATTAACCACTTCCATTTGAGTCTGAAATTTTGGGTTGGTTTGTTTTATTTCAGTTCTCCAGCTGATACTCTAAACTAAGAGATGGCCTCTGCTTTCCCTTAGATTACCTCTTTCTGTCTCTTCTGTGCTGCTGTGAACAGACTATTACGTATACTTTTAGTGAAATATATTGTCTCTCACAAAGCTGCTCCTAAACGTGTCTTGAAAAGGGTACTAGTTACTGGCAGCACCTTCTCCTCAAAGATCAATCATTGAAGCTGTATGAAGAGCATAGGCTCTTCACCCTGCAGAATGGACCATAAACATACTTTCGAACATGGCTCTCTCACAAGGCATTTACTGCTATTGCACTGCATGGCCTAAGATCTTTTAAATTCCTAAACTGTGTGATCAACTCACCTCCCCTGAGGGCAGCCACAATATCTGCTTTGTTTTATTGCTTTTCAATGCAATAGAGTATGTGTCAGTGGAATAAAATGATTTTTCCAATCCTGCCAGCATTTTGTGTAGTCTCTTCCCTAAACTCTAAATGATAGAAAAATCATTAATGTCAGCTACTTTACCATAAAAGAATAACAAAAGATGACACATCAGGTTGGGGGTGGTAAATGGGAAATGAAGGAGGACTTTCCCTCACCCCCCCCCCCCAAAAAAAATAAGCATTTTAGAGCAGTAGAAGCATATTTCACTGAAGCAAATGCTGATGTGCAGTGACAGCACTATTGAGTTATTGCTTGCTTTTCAAGCAAAGTAACTTTTTCTGAAATCACAAGATAACCTTTACTACAATTTAATTGAATGAGTCCAACAAGCACTTCAGAGAACAGTTTAATCTGGAGAAGATCTCTATAATCATTGATTCCAACCATCATCACGGCACTGCCAACTCCACCATAAAAACATATCCCTAAGTGCCATATCTACACTTCCCTGGGCAGCCTGTTCCAATGTTTGACAATGCTTTAGGTGAAGAACTGTTTCCTAATATCCATCTAAACCTCCTCTGGTGCAAACTTGAGCCTTGTCCTGTCTCTTGTTACCTGGCAGAAGGGGCTGACCCCTGCCTGGCTACAACCTCCTTTCAGTCGTAGAGAGAGACAAGGTCCCCCTGAGCCTCCTTTATTGAGGTTAAACACCCACAATTCCCACAGCTGCTCCTCATAGGACTCATGCTCCAGGCCCTTCCCCAGCTCTGCTGCCCTTCCCTGGACACACTCCAGCTCCTCAATGCCCTTCTTGCAGTGAATGGCCCAAAATGGGATGTGGGATTAGAGGAGCAGCCCCATCAATGTGAAGTACAGGGGCGCGATCACTGCCCTGTTCCTGCAGTGTCAATCCCAGATACATTCTCTTAACTGTGTATTAATAGTCCCTGCTATTTTATATTTTGGGCACATTTTTAAAATTTGGCATAGTATAGAGTTCTTTGAAAGTGTCCTTTAATAGCCCTGTTTTATAAAGTTTCTCTGTGTCCATTCTGTCACCAAAATCAGACACTGAGAGCCTGAAACAACTTCACAATCACAAAGGGCATGCAAAACTAATTCAATTTTACTGCATGTTAAAATGACCACACCTGGTCTTTTGTTACTGGAAACCACTAAACAGATAGGCCAGCGGAGTCTGCAGATTTAATAAATAAAAATAAAGACATTTACACTAAAGATTTTACGGTAATAAAAGACTCCTTCAACTGTGAAACATTTAATGGTTCTTGCCAGTTAACAATGTTTCTTCCCTTCCACAATGATAACCTTTTGGCCCTTCCTTTAGGTAACCCTGTAACATCTTGTTTACAGTCACTTGCCCAAAGGCAGAAGGTAGTCAGGCAGGTGATGATCTGCTACCAGGAAACACAGACGATGAACAAAATGAAAAGGCAAGGAAAGAAAGAAACAATTTACCTCCCCATCTGAAGCTGCAACACTATTTGGATACTCCGGTTGCACTGCTGCTTCCCAGTTCTATTTTACCCTGCTAGAAACAGAGAAGTCAAGAGCAGTTCAGTACTGGTTACTTACTCAATTGTGTTCCTGTCCACTTTTCCTGTCATATTAATGCCATAGAACTGCTGCATGGCAGCTATAGCTGATTGCATGGTTTCTGCAGAGCGCAACACCGACATTCGGGGGTCAGTTGGTGGAAGGTAGCCATACTTTTGTAACCATACCTGCAATGACAAGTGCAGTGGCTATTAAATAGAAATTAGAGGTAAATAAAATGCTCCCCAGTAATTAGTTTTATACCATACATAAAGAAGTTTCTAATTCACCAGTATAAGAACTGTTAGTTTGGGTGCTTGTTTTTTTTTTTTTTTTAATTTATTTTATCTGCAGATAAGAAATTCTTTGGGGATTTTATTTCATCTTCTTTATTAAAGATTCTGTTGCTGTAAGACTGAGTTTTCCACCCAGAAGCCATCTCTTTTTATTATCTGAAACGGCTTTCTTCAATTATTTATTTAATGTATTTATTTATTTATTTGAAGCTACAACTTAAGCACCTAACCCTGGCTCTAGGCACTTCAAGCAGTGTTTTAAGTAGACAAAATATAAATCTACGATATATGCCACATACAATTGACTACCCACAGGGCACATAATAATATTCACCATCTACAATAATAAATCCACAATAGCTCACACATTTACACTAAATTATTATTGTCTCTAGAAGAATATGAAAGAGAGGGTAGGGAGACATTCAGCTTTCTGAGAAGAATATCAAAATCACATATTTATAGGCAAAGCATATGTCCAGGAAATAGTGAAGTAACAGTCTGCCTTCACTGAGAGAGAACTCTGTGTAAGAGAAACTGCCTTTTTAAATCAAGATGGATTTAATGCCGACTGCTTATGCTATTAATTGTGTAGAAGTGTGAGGTCCAAATTACTGAAAGCTCCATGGATTAAAGCCACTATCTTAATAACACTTGGACAAACCCTCTGAAACATGCTGTCCTCTTTGAGGCAACATTTCATAAACAAGTAGCTGCAGTTTCATAATATTTCTATGTATTCTCAAAATCAAGACTACAGAAAACAGCGAAAGACTTTTGAGGAAGTGAGGGCACTAATACAACTTCAAAAATGGCTTTTCATTCGAGAGTTGGAAGTACTCACCAGAATGAAAAGTACATATATTGGCAATCTACAAGACTCAGTTAAAATGTATTGCTGCAGTTTCCCTCCCCCCAGTAACAAAAGATTTGTGACCCCATAAATCTGATCTTCTGTTCTTTAAAGAAAAAAAAAAATTAAAATTGATTCAGCCACCTCTTTCAAACATACCACATCACAATTCACAGGTTCTGAATCATTACATTAGTGAACAGCATCCACCCACCACACCTTACAGTATTTGGTGAGCTCTCTCTGCCTCATACAACACTTCTGGGTTTTTACCTGTCTGTATATGCACTGTTTATAGCCAACCTGACACTAAACTATGTGTCGAATTTCAGTCTAAATTTATCTCGTCAAGTCCACCATTTCAGTTTTGCAGTGGTTAACTATGGTTGTGGTGCACTCCCCTTTCATGAACACGGTGAAGATGATCACGTCAAATTAACTTATTATTGAGGTTCTCTTTACTAACGCTGAATGTGTAGTAGAGGTGAACATTGTGTAACATCAGTGTAAGATCAAACTGGCATTAAAGATTGTGGAAATCTTCAGGTTATGAATTCAGATATTTCTAATTTAAACACATTTACCTGTGTAGTTCACACACAAACTCAACAACCACAGAATCACAGAATATTCTGAGTTGGAAAGGACCCACTAGGATGATCGAATCCAACTCTTAAATTAATGGCTCACAGGGATCAAACCAACAACCTGTCTGTAAGCTCCACACAACAAGGACATACAAGAGGACAGGGAAGTATATAGACAGGATTAAGACCTAGACTAAAGTCTTTCACCTTCACACTATCTCTATACAGGAAACATTCAGAATAAGAATATTTTTTTAATAGGAAAATGCTCTTATTTACATTATGAATAAGTTGCTACAATCAGTACCTACATACAACTTTACATATTCATACCTTCTTGCACTTTTCAGCTTTAGGGGAGAGTTTGTTTAAAGTGTGTGCAAGATTTTGGGTAATTACAGAAATAATTTCATTTATGTCCCACTTTGCATTCAAAGCCTGTTCTTCCCTACGTTATTGGAAGATAGCTCTGAAAGACCAGACAGAGCCTGAATATTGCAAGAGCAATGTAATATGTGGAAACAACACCATGGAACTAAGAAATAAATAAGTTTGACATAGAGTGGTTTAATTTCAGTGTATTATATAGAATCTCTTTGCATTAATATTTACAATGAGTATATTTAAGAATGGGGCTAATTTTATATTCATCTTCTCAAGTCAGTGGTATCAAAACAAATAGTAAAGGAAGAGAAATAGTACTGAGTAGCATGTCACAACTATGTAAAACGGTGCCACATTCTTGCCACCTTCTCAGCAGGAATATGGCAGGCAGACACAAACCAGGGATTATTATGAAGCTCTCAGTTGCTAAGGGCAGACAAAATTGCTCAGTAAGCTTGGGAGGTCACCTATCAACATGCAAAACCATCCTCACAGCGGCATAACTGAAGAATCTAGAGTTATGGGGTTGCAAGTAAGAAAATTTGCCAGAAGTTAACATTCAGATATCTGAATTATAAAAGCTATTAATACAGAGACAGAAGAAAATATCTTGGGGACTACTGCTCATGGAAGAAGTAGAGCAGGGAGAACAAACTAGAATCTAGCAGAGTGCCACTGCAGAGACACTTGGCAGAAAAGGAAAAGAGAGTTGACTCAGAAATAGCAGGAGAGGACAGTATAGCCTTTTCCTATCTAAAAAGTCTTACACACAAGGGAAGTACAGGATGCCTGAAAGCCACCCCCAGTCATAGAACAAAGGGAGTAGACCACCTGGGTCTTCCCTCAGCCTTCAAAACAGCCTAGAACACAGAGTCAACATACTGGAAAGTCAGATGACACTCAGAAAGTAAGTTTCTTTTTGAAAATTCAGACAAATTGACCTCCAGGCTGGTGAATGTTTGAGAGCTAGTAGCATTTAGTGTTACAGAATTCTTTACTCTGTCCTTATGAGAAAGGATTATGAAACAAGAAAAAAGACAGCAAATCTGGTTCTGCAGTTTTCTGCAGGAAGGACAGAAAATTTTGAAGGACCTTGGCTCAGACTACCAGATATCTGAAATATGCATCTCAGATTTTATTGTGCAAAGCCCAAATGCTGTGAACTATAGAGGAGAAGCTTAATTAAAGCCCAGAATATACAGGTGGACAAAACATCAGAAAGCAACACAGTATGAGGAGAATGAAAGAAAACAATTTTCTGTCAGTCTTGTATTTTTGAGACAAGCTATAAAAGAAATTATATACAGAAGAACTCCCGCCNCCCCAACTGAAATTAGACTTAGTCAGCCTTTAAGGTACTTCAGCAATGACAGTGTCTTGGCAAGCCTCATCCTGAGGACATTTTTGGTCTTAGAACAAAGAAATAGTGAAGTAGATCCATCCAACATGTTATGTCTTGGATGCCAACAGGGACCCTTTGCACAGACTCCAAATAAGTGATATGTTTCATTCCTTTATACAAATTAAAATACTGCTACTTCAAGTCAAGTTTTTGGGCAGGATTTTCTTGTCCTGCTGCAAAATGAGATCCATGGTATCTCTCAGGTAACCACAGAAAAAACACAGCTGGAAGGCAACATGTTCCACCATTTCCCTCTCTAGTGCAGTGCTTTAGTATCCTACTGCTGTGAAGTTTCCTTCAGAGCTGAATCCTTCTTACTAGAATTTAAGCCTGTAACTTTTTATTTTACCTGCTACAGGTAAAAGGAATCAGTAATTAATTTCCTCTCTGAAACAGCCTTTCATGTACTTGAACTTTCTGATGTAACTCCTTCTATTATTTTAAAAAATAACTAAAGAAACCTCTTTTGCTTAATCATATTTAATTATCTGCATTAACTTCCAGAAAACTTGAAGCTAAAATTTAACTTTACTAAGCATTTGCTTGCACTAGATTTCTGTGTTAGTTCCCATTGTTGGCCTATCAACAAACACTGGAATTTAGCTGAAGTGTTAGGAGTAATTCAGAAGAACATGGACACTCAAATATTTCATTTTGAAAAGAAAAAGAGAAAAAACAAAAACATAACAGCAACAAAACAAACAACAACAACAACAACAAAAAGCCCAACCAAACAAAAAAATTAGCCTGAAAGTATTTTTATTCAGTAACAGAACTTCAAAGTTTTTATTCCATTCATCTATATATTTTAAAATTTTAAAACCAAGTTTTGCACATTTTGCTCACCAGAAAAGTTTCTTCACCTTAATTCCACCTTCTGTTTTCATAATTGTATTGAAAACAGAATCCATTGGTGATGAAGTCTATAGACTCAACAGGAATTTGTTGAGGACCTGGTACTTCTGCAGGCATCCACGGAACCTGTAAGTGCTCAACATTGCTGTATCACCTTCCACGTTTTGGATATCATTGACTAGATACCTAGGGTTTGGGGTTTTTTTCTGACATGATGAAAAAATCTTTTCATTTTATGCTACTTATGCTCCACTGCATGGATCATCTGGCTATGGAACAGACAGAACTTCCTCATATGGCAGTTTGGTTTTTTTTCTCCTCTAAAGAATAGAGAATGCACTAACTTAAAGTTTATTAAATACACCAAGGGAATGTAATCATTCAGATCTTTGCTAGTTTAGGAAGAAAGACTGATCTTAAAAAAATGTTGACACCAGAGTCTTATTAAGAACACAGAAAACTGATGTATATTATCATTAAACATTAAACAAGAATATTATTAAAATAATCAGAGTTTCAGAGAGATTACTGATTTCTAAGATAGAAGAAAGCTTAGCAACAGATTAACTGAATGACAGTACATAGCATAAACTACAGTACAATTATGTTCTATGAACCTGAAGGCTTAGTAAATCAGTCTAATAAGCCACAGATAAAAACAATTTCATAAATATCTTCAGTAGTGCAGCTGCATAGCGTTATTATTCATGTATTCCCATTCCTGTTTTAGATTTTATCTGCAAACAGAATTCCTATCTGCACTGAGTAAAACTGTGATATTTCATAATTTCAAAATATTTTGACTTCTGTTTTTTATTACACTTCCAAAGACATAAGTGAAATGATTTAAAGAGTCTGAGTAATTCAAAATATTTATATTTTCAAAAAGAATACATTTATGATTCTAACTTAGAGAGATCACAGAATTTAGTAGTTCAAGTGCTGATGTAATTTTGAAAGGGATTGAAGGCTTTAACTAAAGTCAGGATAAATAAGCTAGCTCTAGAATTAGTATTCATATGACCAAATTATTTCCTCATTTAGGTCAAACAATCATAGCTAAAGGTGTGGTTTAATTACAGACCTACCTATTGTAGCTAATACTGAATTTTCAGTGACAACTTGATAGACAGATAGCCAGAAACAAACCAAAGCAATATAGGAAGTCTTGTGATGTCTTTCCTTCCTCTTGCCTTCAGTGCCACCAGGTCCTTAGCAGTGGTGTTTTTCTTCCTTGCAGAATACACTGATGTGAATGGGTATATGGTAATGGCATATGTCTAGTAAGAAAAATACTTCCAAGAAAAAGCACATAAGAAAACACAGTCCAGGAGAGTCTAACCTAGCCTAACAGTAATGTCTACACAATGGAAAAAAGAATTATGATAGATAGAATGGAAGTTTAATGGTCATGATTGGTTTAATACCCAGGGTTTTAAACTGAGATAACTAATCCTTAACAACCAAAAAAAACAGCTTGTTCAGAGTACACTGAAGCTCACAAACAAATTGATTTCATGGAAATGCTATAGTAGTTTGGAAAAGGTCTTAAATTGAAAGAAGCATATTCAGACCAAGAAATTATCTTTTTTATCACTTTGAGCATGCCAGAAGGAAAAAGTCAAAACACCAACTTGCAAAATTTATTTTTTTATTGCAAAATTTATTATTTCCCACTGACATATACTAGAAAGTGGCCAATCTATTTTCTTGTAAATTATTGTGATAATCTCCCAGGAAACAATTTACATGTGACACTGGCACATTCTTAGACACATTAATGATTGCAATCTTTACCGACGATTTCAAAAACTGTAGCAGGGACTTAATATTTCAGACAAGTCTGTGGGATGTCTAAGTTGCAGCCTGCACTACAGTAAATAATCAGATACACTACTAGAAGTAGCAGAATTGACCTCAAAGTGGGTGACAGAAGAGAATAAATTGGGTTTCACTGGGTTCAGTGTTGCTGCAGCTAGCCAGTTCAAAATTAATTACAGCACCTCCACTGTTCTGTTATATATCTGCCTATTGTTTTCGGGGATTTTTTCTGTGTTCTAGCTACAAAATAGATGTGAAACTGAACAATCTTATTATACTAGTCTCCAACACTACAAAACTAGATTTACCAACATATGATACTGCATGTCAGCAAAGAGGTGACAATCTAGAATTTCCCCACTCACATATAAGGTGACAGAAATAATTTTAAAAAGGTACTCTGCCTCCCAGTGAGAGGCAGCTCAAGAATGAAGACTGCAGCCCAAAGACAGAAGCTCTGCCTTGTTGCTTTGATTAAAACTCAGAGTCCAAGAAGTAAAAAGACAAAAGTAAAAAGGCAAAATGTATTCAAAAATGTGTGCTGAATTCCTCTCATTTGTAATTCAAGTTCAGTTTAAATATTCTAAATAATTTCCTTTACTGCCACATTTACAGATGGGAAAATCAATGTAGCTTGAGAGCCGCAGAAGTGAGAGGTGTAAAAGAGCTGTTGGGAGCACCAGGCCAGGGCCACTGACAGACCCCAGGCAGATGGGAATCTACCAGTAAGCAGCAGATGTGGGGTCTGCATACAGCACTGTCCTTCAGACACTGAAATATGCTTGGAACAGAGATAAGACACTACCCAGCTCCAAATGCAGAAACTACATTGTTTATTCACTACTTCTACTGTCCGTGTGGTGAGTGGGTTAGTGGTATAACAGCTCTGACACAAATCCCTGGCCTGGAAAGAAACTCTTGATCATTCCCTGTAACACATTTATAACTGACTTCAGAATGTGGACCATGTTCATTAGTTGCTCAGGGAAATTTTCTTCAATCACTAGTAGAAATCTCTGGCAAAGTCTGGCAAAGACCCAGACCAGTGGAAATACTTCCACAAATAAAACTTACAGTTCTATGTAAACACTCAACCATACAGCTCATGTTAAAGGACTTTGTCTCTGCATCTTACTAGAATTTCCAGAGCTTCTAGAAAAATATTAAGTGCTCTGCAGGGATAAGAATGCTTTATTGAACAGTCGGGCTGAATTTGTCTTGACTAGTCCCAAAAAAAGGGAAAAAAAACCCAACCTTCTAGGTCATGAGGATGAATAGGGGCTAGAGCATCACTCCTATGAAAAAAGACTGAGAGGGCTGTGACTTTTCAGCTCAGAGAAGAAAAGGGCCAAGGTGTATCTTATCTATGTACACAAATATCTGAAAGGAGGGAGCAGAGAAGATGGAGTCAGGCCCTTTCCAGCAGTGCCCAGAAGCATGACCAGAGGTTATGGGTACAAACTGAAACACATGAAGTTCCTTCTCAAGTCTAAGGAAACACTTTTTTACTGTGCACTGGCAACAGGTTGCCCACAGATGCTGTGGTGCCTCCATTCTTGGAAATACTCAAAAGCCATCTGGATATGGTCCTGGGAAGGGGGTTGGACAGTGCCCTCTTTCCCCAATATCTATTCAATAACACCTTTGTTATATGCATTTCAAACTAACAAAGAGCATGGGTCCAACTTTGCAACTTTCTGCCTGATAGCTAAGCAGCAGCATACATTTAGAAAGAATTGCTGTCTACTCTTTTGATAACCACCATATTGTGGGGAATGGAGATTGCCCACAAGATTCCATAACTTCCAGCTCCTTTAAGACTCAAACCTTTTACTTTTTTTGCCTCTTTCTGTCCCTCTTTGTGTATCTTCTGAGAGGTTATTCAAGTGTTCCTACTTGGAATATTCTTGATATTTCCTGGGTTTAGATTTTTCTTTTCCTTTCATGGTTCTCTGTGGCTCATTATATTTAGCTGTGGAGTTCATTCAGTTCAGATGCTTGGATCCCAGAACACCAATGACTAGATCAAGGCGATGGGCATATAAAAAAAACAATGATGAGCCTGGAATCAGAGCAATTCTGGTTGAACCAAAGGCCCATGAGGTGCTCCTTGGAAAACCATCACTCACTTTTTGGTAGCAAAAATGAGTGATGCCTCCCAACCTTCCTCTTCACAACACTGCAGGTATTTAGGCAAGGCTTTGAACATATTAATCAATATATAAATGAAAGTGTTGTTTGGTGATATATCAAAAAGGCAGGAGTTCCACGTGAGTCTTTTACCACACTCCAGAAGATCACCCCATCTTGTCATTGCCTTGGTATTAGCATCTTTGACCCCTATAGCTTTGCAATACCTCACATGCAAGCTGATTATTTTGGTCTAATCCAAATATATATTGATGGCATAACGCTGACTATGCTTAGCATAACAATATTTTGGAGCAGAGTTGTTTTTTCTAACAAAAAAGGCAAGCAAGGAAATGAAGAACTAGGGAAATGGATTTTGCTGCTTAGATCCTACAGCTAAGTGCTTGCTTGAACATTTGTTCCTTCTGGTTTAGATTTCTCAAGAGAAAGCCTATCTCCCCTCACACACATATTCTAAACAATCAAAGCAACGCATTTCATCATGAACTCATGAGGAACACCTCCCTGCTTCAATCACCATCCTACAAGCAGGAAAGTCTCCAAGTGGTTGGAACCAGCTGGAAATGACCACATTTTTTTTAGGCTCTGAGAATATTATTGCAGGCAGCCATGCACTTGAGAAAGGACTATGCACATCACTAAAACTTGAAAAAGATATGATTTTTTCCTCATAGGCTGTATCATCATTAGCAGCAGCAGCAACACCAGAAACAGAAACTTTATACTACTATAAGACTGAAGTAAGAAATCTTGGTTATTTGTTATGTCTATCTTCGGTGGTGGAAGTATAAATTACATTCTGTGATGTAAACCAAAACAAACAAACAAACAAACAAAAAAAAAATCCAGCAGTGTATTTTCAAAAAATACAGAAATGATCGCTTTCCTTTTTATATATCCCAACAGGTTGTTTCAAATAATGTCATAAAAGTGCCAAAAACTTTTCTCTAAAACATTTATGTAGGAAACCAACAGATGGTGGTGTGTTACTTTAAAAAGGCTTGTGGGAAGGTAGACCATTGTAAAAAAAGGAAAAGGTCAAGCTACAAAGTTCCTTTGGGGAAATGATGATTCAAACCATATTTGGCACTTGGTATTTGAATCCATTAGATAAAATATTTTACTATTATAATTTATGCAATTTGAATTTACAGCACTGAAATAGATGAAATGCAATGTAAACATGTAAAGGAAATGTGACTTGAACAAACTTTTTTTACCCATATTGCCTTTAATTTTCATTATAATAGTTTTTTTTCTCGTTTTATAAACATAAGAACATATTGTGAACCCCAGAAAAATCTACTAAATATCTACATAAATGTTTTCTGAATAGCTATCAATATTATTATATCATCAATATCAATATTCTTATATTATGGGTTAAACTAAAATTGAATTAAGGCAAAATAACAGAAATGGAACAGCACAATGCAACATTTTGTTGATTTATACTTCATAGGTTTTTTACGATCTCTTTATAAATAAGATCACACATAAATTCATACTTTAGCACACATAAGCAGTGTTTAAAAATTTGTCCGTAGAAAACCAACTGGCTATGCCAAAGTCAAAAATAAAGCTGCCTTCAGTGGAAACAGAAGGTATTTAACTGAACCAGTTAGTTCCTTTAGTTGGACGAATATCATTTATTTATTTCTTTATATTTTTCAGCAATTAATGATACCATGACTATTAGCAACATTAACTTGTATAACACAGTATGTTTGTTTACCACAGTCAAAAGATTTTTGAAAATGTAAATCTGTAAATATATGCTACATCCATGTTTAAGTTTTAAAGATTTTTCTTTCCTTCTGCTTTTCAAAGTCAGATATTTAAGACGCAGAATTTCAGATCCTGCACTTCTTTGCTGGATGTCGTTGCCTATTTTAGAAATACTTCCTTTTTTTGACTGGTCTAAGTTTGTGAAATTTACAGTACTATTACAGCTCTTTGAAAAATCTGAATTATTTTCCTGCAGAAATCTGTAGACAGAAGATTATCATGGGTTTTGTAAATATATAAAATTGATGTATGATATCAGTTTGTAATTTCCCAGGGAGAGACAATAAGAAAATGTAATGAACAAAAATGGTGATTCTTTTCCAATGTCTTTCCCAAATTACTTTATTTGGTCCACATGGCAGAATGAAAACAAAACAAATACTACAACAAACAAAATACTAAACCAGAACATTTAAAAGAAAAGCCTCACAATATCTGCAAGGTGGACAGGGAGCTAATAAAAAAAAAAAAAGGAAATAAAATTCCTGAATTGTATAATTTCTTCATGAGGAAGAAGGAAATTTTAGTTCAGCCACTGTTTTTCAATGAACACAATCTGTATAGAGTTCAAATCTTATGTAGCAAGAAAAGGTGAATTCAGTCCTGGAATTAATAGCTTTTGACTCCTGCCAATGATGTTAAGGTAAAGGAAAAAAGAAATAAGGTATAGAGAAAACTATCTCACTTGCTCTAATAAAGAAAAATAAATTACAAGGTAAAGTAGTTATTTTCCTTGAAACAATGTCTGTGTAAATTAGTGGCAGAATAAGACCAACTTAGGCTAGCTCTATTAGCCTCCTACTTTCATTTAAAAAAAAAAAAATCCTTATGCATCATTTGATGCCTATTTTGCTTGCAGTACACTAACTCACCAGCTGTTTGTAAGTCTCCTGCAAGTAGCAAAAAACCGGAATATATTTCAGTACATCTGCAATTCTCCTTTTTTATGTCACCCTCTAAATTCTATTTTTGTTAAAGGGTAGAATTACAAAAATAGAAGGGGGGAAGGGGAAGTGGTAGATTGATTCATGTGAGGGATGTAACAAGGTGATTCCTGCAGGCAGAAAGGGAGGTAGAGTAATTGCTTCAAAGCAAGCCATGGGATTATCTTTTATTAGCTCCCCTATGGGCTGTGGTCATGTGTTTTGCAATTTTAAAACATAGTAGAACAATTTCAGCTTTGCTTAATTAGGACCTGATGCTGTGAATCCCTGAGAGCTCTCAGTAGACAGAGGTTGAGATGGATGCTCAGAGCACTCAGTACCCAGCTCAACTCAATCAAGTGTCACTGCCAACCAAGAAGAAGATTAGGATTCATCCATACTTGCTTAAAAACACAACTTGTTTAATGAAAATAATTTCCTTACACTTGTCACTGGTAATATCGCAAAGTTCAGACATTTTAGAAGTTGGGGTATTTTTATAAACACATTGGTTTTCTAGCTAAAACATTCAGAGAGGATCACAATGGCAGAAAAGGCCAGAGAAAATTATACAGTATACTTTTCTGTTTTCTTCTTCCAAAAGACATGGTCTTCCATGAAGTTAAGTAACCTAGTACATTTTGAAAATTACATTTGCAATTAATAACTATCACAGGCCCTGTATTCTCACAGCAATGACATTACTATTTTTATCCTGTGAATACAATATTAAGCATCCCAAATAGCAGTTTATTTGATATGAATTTGTTTTTAGTTTAACCTATGTTTTTAGACATGGTCTACCATAAACTAGAGGGAAAATTAGACCAAGTTTTACCCGTTCAGCAATTAAATCCAAATTTCCAAAAGTCTGTATATATATTTTTAGAGGTTCACAGTGCAAGTGAGAAGAGATTTTGTGTTTATTAAAGACAAGGTGTTTACAAGAGTTTATCTGTGTATGTATATACACATAATTCAGAGAAACTTTTTTGTTTTTCAGTTTTGGTCTTAGAAACAAGAAAAAATATTTTAATATAGTAATTGAGTTAGAAATTGTTAATGAACAATCTTCATATTGTACTTCTCAGCTCCTACTGGAAGGAAAAAACTGAGGAAAAAGTAGCAGTGTAAGTTTTGCTATACTGAAAACAAAAAACAAAAATGAAAAAACAACAACAAAAACCAATTAAAAAAAAAACCTGAAAAAATAAGGAAAAACAAAGTTTAAAAAGAGATAAAACAGAGTGAATGAAATCCTGAATTTTGTAAATATCAAGCTCTTCTACAGATTAGGATATCTCAGAACTGCATGTAAGGATCCCAAAACAACCTCCAATATGTGATCCATGTTTAGTGAACAAAAAAATTCAGATTATGATTGATGTGGCAGCAACTGTTTAGGATTCATTGTTCTAATCTATTCTATTCCAAATCAGAAATGATACACAAGATATTCCCAACTGGGATCTTCCAGTATGTGGTGGACATCATGGAAAAAGCATTCTCATGTTACTGTGCTGTTTTACTGTATGACAGCTAAAGTAGAACTAACTTTAGAAACTTGACTATATTTTTAAAAATTCTACAGGTAAGCTATAACAGTATGTTTTTACACTGTTTAAAGGTGACGAGTGTATGATAAACATCTCCAGTATAAATCAATTTTTACCAAGAGCTACTTCCTTATTTACCTTAAAGTTCTGCAACTGACCATCATCATACCTACCCCTAAGGTTCTATGCTTGCCACTGTAGTTTTTTTCTGTAAGAATTTTTTCATGAAAAGCAATCTTTCTTCTTTCTTCCAATCTAAGGAATATTCAGTATGAGAAAATTCACATTCATGCAATCTGTTAGATGTTGATTTTTAAAAAGCAATTTTCACTCCTAAGTTTAGTGTCCACTACAATTGATCCACATTCATTTTTGAGAATATAAACAGAATTCAGTTTAATTTCTCTTATTCTTAAGGCTGATCCTATACAGTCTTCTCAAATGAAACAACATTAATACTGATCCTTACAAAATGGCATTCCCATACTCAGATTTCCTTTCACCCTTTTCTAGAATTCTGTCTTTTCTTGATGAATCACTTTCCAAAATTAAGTTCTCAGAACCTAACAAACATTATCCAAGAAGATAGTAGAAGAATATCCTAATGCTACTAAAATATTTCAGGATTTTTAGAATTGTTTCTAAATGTCCCAGCATTTTCCTTTTGTAGTATACTGAACAGCTGTTTTTGCTGATCTATCTAAAACATTGCCCAACTCTTTTCCCTCAGTGTCTATAATTACATAATTTAGAAATCTGCAATGGGTGTGAAGAATTCAAATTATCCCCTCTAGCAGGTATTATCCCATTAGCACTGAATTTCACCTGCCACCCTCAATAAATTGACAACTATTCACTCCAATCCACACATGCTGAGAACTGAACTATATCACTGCAAATAACTTCTCCCTGTCTCTTTCTCCATCTGTATCCATCACTCTCTCTCCATTCAAAATCTCACCATAAGCTTCTCAACAAAGACTGTGGGGGAAAAAGTCTTGCAAGGGTAAGAGGCTAATTTAATAAGTTTCGAAGTTTTAAGAAATTTTTACTGAGAAGATGAAGATCAGGATGCATTCTCCCTAAATGGTGTGTATAATTTCAAAGTAGAATTAGTTCAGGGAAGTCTTATAACCTTTACTATGGAAGCAGGATGATCAACAGTCTTCTGTAAGAAAAGCTTTCACATAATTTTCCTCGTAGAATTAATAACCTCATCAGAGATAATATTTTTTTCATGAAGAAGAGGATGTGATGGTATACTAGTACAAAATCACCATGGCAGTAGCTGTTAGATTTGGATTTTTAGATATAATGATCTAGAAATCACTAGTTTGTCTTCTGTGCCTGTTCAATTTATCCCATTCCAGCAAAACACATAAGGCTGTGACAGCAAAGATGTAAAGCTTTCTGTAAGTAAAATCTGTATTTTTAAGTAATAGCATCACAAGACTTTGGGAGGACTGGCATTTGATGCCTCCAGGGGACAGTGCAGAAGCCTTAATGAAAAAAAAGCAGGACATAAGTCTGCAGAGGGACTAGTATAGACCAGTCTGGGGCTGGAAGGATCTGCAAAAGATTAATGTGGCTTTGGTGAGCACTGAACTGCTTTGTAGGGAAAGGGGTCTGAGAGAAACAGACCCAAGTCTGCCACTGAGGCCTCTGAAGGTGTACTGGATCAGCAGCTGTGTACATAAATGGTTCCATTGTGCACACAAGGTCTAGACAGGTAGCATATTTGTATACATCCTTTCAAACTTAACCAAGGTCAGTTTTCTGACATATGATAAAAAAAAAAAAAAAAAGTTTGCTTGCAGATTCAAAGAGCTATTTGTTTTGTTTGTTTCTGTAGGGCACATAGGGCAGATGACATATCAAGTTTTGTGGATGCCCCTTTTCATAATGGAATACTTGAACTAAATATTGTAAAATCTTTACCACTAAGTGTGAGAATATATATAAAGTCTGTTCCCTATCTGGTGAAGGTCGTGAAACATTTCAGATAGTGCTAAGTAGTGCACAATTCAACATTTTAACAGAATTACATGGCAAAACTTCTTTTTCCTTTTACTCATGCTACTTTTTATGTTCTTCTTTCCTTATAACATCAAAATATAGAAAACTTGTAACAGCAGGAAAGGATCTGAAACGTCTCAGAAACACTGTTTTGATTCTCATATCATGAGTTGGAAATTCTTCTGTAAACTCTGCTTCAAGGACCTCCACACGGAACATGGATTTGGTACCCTCAGAGATTATTCTGCCATTCTAAAAGGCTTCTAGAGCAGCTACACCTTCCAGAAAAGTCCATAATTTAATTTTGAAATACTCAGACTTTCATTTCCACGTAAGACTGGAATAAGTTTATTACAGAAAGGCTAATGCCATGGACATGTACACATAAATATGTATAATAGAGCTTACATTGTCATAAAAAAATTGAATATTTTGCAGCTTTAATAGATTTCTTCTTACAGCAGATCAGGTGAAGGAAACAATGGTAATCTTCCATAGATGAGGAACTGCCCCCCCATAAGCTCTGATAAGAGGCTGAGAGGAGAGAAAACTCTTAGACACCAAGTGAGCTTCCTCCTGATTCATCAGAACAAACATGGTGATACTTTCAAGTGCCTGAAATCGATCAAACTACTTTCACCTTGATGTTTGACTAAATGGTTTGTAAAATATACAAAGATAAAGGCTTCAGGACAAGTCTTTTGCAAAAGGAACCACATGTATGAAAATGTACAGTAATTTCACAACTATAAGGCTCACCTTAAAGCCTAAAATTTTGATCGAAACCTGGAAGTGCACCTTATAACCCAGTGCGCCTTCTATATAAAAAAAGTTCGGAAATTTGCCAACCCGGAAGTATGAGCCGCGAGGTGAGCCACGAGCCTAGCTGCATGCCGCGAGAACCGTGTCAGCTGGCACCGGGGTTGGGTGGGAGTCCTGGGGCCCACGGCACAGGGAGGGTGCCTGGGGCTGCGTTTAAAGGCTGCACATATCTGCGAAAAATGTTTGCAAATTGAGCACCTGCTAGTAAACCCCATGATCGCAGGATTCCATTACTAATTCATTACTTTGTTGCACGCAGATCCTCGCTGCAAAAAAGTGAGCCTTATAGTCTGGTACGCCTTATATATGGATGAAGTTCAGAAATTTGCCAACACCCAGAAGTGAGCCTTATAATCTGGTGCGCCTTATAGTCATGAAATTACTGTACTTTCTATACTTACTATACATGTACTGTTATAAAGTATTTCCCTATTCAGAGGTGAGAGCCAGTTTGGTAAATTGTATTTAACTTAGTTAATTAACACTTTGTTTCCTATTAAATATGTATTACAAAAATTTATCTCCCATAATGATTAAATACTAGAGCTTTAAAATTCGGCATCTTGACTCTTGTATTACTGACTGTCTTAACATATGTGACCCCAAAGTCTCCCTTGGATCATACATTCATGTCTTAAATCAACTGCAAATTTGGCATACTCTTAAGCAAGTATATATATTTATATTGTGCTAATATTACAAAACATGCAGTATCAACTAGCACACTGTAAGTTATTTGCATGAATAATTATAACCTGTGGACATAAATATTTATATATGAGAAAATAAAATAATTAAAATAAGCTGTTATTTGAACTCATGTACATCAGGATTCCTTTAAACCCCTTATTATAGAACTCTGTAGATTTGGCAGTTGTTCTTAGTGCACTACCTATAGCTCAACTCTTATTTTTGGAGACAAACACATTTTCCTTGGATAGCCTAAGCATCATCGCAGATTCCTCAGGTTGCTCTGAATTCAGGTTTTTGCTATGCAGAAAGATCTTTCTATCACACAGGTATGCATGAAAGTTTCCTTCACAGGAAAAGAAACCAACACCTTTTGGTCTTATTCTCCTATTTTCTATTCTAACCACTGGAATACAAACCCATAGTGTTACTTATGCCTGTGTGGAGGCATTCCCACTGCCTCAGGTAGCATTCTACCTAAATGGTAGTACTTCTCCAGGTGAGAGAAGCTTCAAACTTGCCTGTAGTCTAAGTGTATTACAAGGAACTGGTTAAGCAAGAGCCTAAAATATGAACAAATACTTCAAAAAATACAGTGGAAAATTTGATGACTCCTTAGTACCTGCTAAGTGTTTTTCAAAGACCATGGTACTCAAAGAGCTTTTTTAACTTGACAAAATCTAAGGAGAGTAACTGACAAACAAACTTCTCTTGTCCATAGTTGTGAATGGAAGCTGAAGGTATTCTATAACCCATGATGATAAGTACCCTATTCTCCCATACCTGTTAAAATAATAAAGATTTGGGACATGATTTTTTTTAAAAATCTGTTTGCAGTCCAAGCCCTGCTAGCACTCAACTTTGTCACATTACATCTGCTCATTTTCATGGGTCAGACATTTTCACACAGGATATACTACAGTGAATATCAATATGAACTCCTTAAAATGTTCAAAGAATTTAGGAAAAAGATGTAACAATGGAAAACTAAAAATCAGGTCCTATATAGAACAGCAGTCAACCTAGAGGGGGGGCGTTCACCCTTGTGATCAAAACCAGCTCCTATTTTGTCTTCCACACCCTTATATGTGAAATCTGGAATGCCTCTAGGGCTTTGCAAGGCTCACAGATGGCATAAAAGGAAGAATAACATGAATAATTACAACAAATCCTCAAAAGTCCTCAAATAGTACCTTAAGCTGTGTAAGTCTAGAACAGCTACTCAGAGGCAGAGTGAAAAATCTAATAGTGAATTTGAACACATATTGAATGTCAGTTGAAGGCTACAAATTATAATCTGGAAAAGCCTGAAAAATTAAATCAAAGCCCTTTCTGGAAGACAGCTGAGTAGGTCAGGTGGAACCAGTACACAAGCTACAAATTGTGAGTATTTCTTTATTATGCATTTCTGGCCAGGATGGTTAAAGCATAATGGTTTGGGGTTTTTTTCCCAAATAAAGCCTTTTTTTTTTTTTTCATATCATATACTGTTCATTTCTAATCTGAAGATTACTAAACCATATAAAATGAATGTCTTCACAGATTGCTGCACATGCCTGAATATTACATTGGTCATTACTACAAAATGTTTAAAAAATCTCCAGTTGTAAATGAAAACAAGGAATGGAAACAATAATAGAGTCCACATACTTTAATAATACAATGCATCTAAAGCATAAAAATATACAGTGAGCTATTAAAACCACAACTATTTCTTTCTCATTATGTGACAAAACAAAAAAACCATGGATTTCTCCCAATGAAATTGCAGACTCTACATGCACTAGTCTGATTAAACTAAAATACCTTATATGCAGTTCCTGTGCTTGCAGACAGATAGAAATGACTTACCAATTTCACAGTGTGTATGCATTCTATTTCCATTATTATTAAATTAACTGTCTTATAATTTCAAAATACTTTAATGATTATCACTTGACTCTGCTTACTGTACTTCACAGGCAGTTTTATAATTTAAATAATAAAGGCTGTTCTATTATTTAAAACGCCTTTCCTTTGATTAAACAAACTGCATTTCAGTTTACTGTGAAATTACAGTAATTTCATGACTATAAGGTGCACCAGATTATAAGGTGCACCTCCGGGAGTCGGTAAATTTCCAAACTTTATCCATATATTAGGCGCACCAGACTATAAGGCGCACTTTATTTTTTTTTAGCAAGGATTCGCGAGTAACAAAGTAATGAATTACTAACAATCACGACAGCCATGCTGTCCTGCGTTACAATACAAGATGTGATCAAAGTATCTATTCTATCACCATCTGATGAGACCAGGTGGGACAGTGATCCTTATCTCCGTGGGAGATACTCTGCTAATGGGCCATTCATTGAAACCAGTAGGGCATTGTTCTTTATCTTTTCATTCCCCATCCTTCTTCCAGGGAGTTATCTTCTGATAATGGCCTATTGAGTCCCATTGTGTGACTGATAAAATTGTTTTATCCCATTGAGAGTTGCTCCAGCCAGAGGGAACAGCCCAGCCTTTCCTACCTAGATAAACCTGAAATTCTGGGACACCATGTCGCCCTCTTTTCCCTGGACTCCAGAGGAAAACCGGACTTTTTTCCCATATCATCGCTGGACCTTTGGAGGGAGGATGCACCCTTCAACAAGACCACTGCTTCAACTGAACCACATCTGTCACTGCAGGAGGACTGCAGCCACCATTTAATGGGACTGCTACCAACACCCTGACTGACGGGTGTCATCCTGACAGGGTATCA
>PYHW01009979.1:1214542-1226124 GCA_013186435.1 Turdus rufiventris
GCAGTGACAGATGTGGTTTAGTTGAAGCAGTGGTCTTGTAGAAGGTGCAGTTTCCTTCCAGAGGTCTAGTGGTGATGTGGAGAAATCTCTTTTTTTTTCTAGAGTCCAGTGGAGAAAGGGCAACTCAGTGTCCCAGAATTTCAGTTTTTATCTAGGTAAGAAAGGCTTGGCTCTCTCCCCTGGCTGGAGCAACTCTCAATGGGATAAAGTAATTTTATCAGTCACACAGTGGGACTCAATGGACCATTAGCAGAAGATAACTCCCTGGAGGAAGGATGGGGGTGCAAAGACAAAGAACAATGCCCTACTGGTTTCAATGGATGGCCCATTAGCAGAGTATCTCCCACACAGATAAAGATCACTGCCCCACCTGGTCACAACAGATAGTGATAGAATAGGAACTTTGATCACATCCTGTATTTTAACCCAAGACACATTGTCAGTATTTGGGGTTTGTTTCCGCTGCAGTTTGGCTCGCAGCTCGCATTTCCGGGTTGGCAAATTTCCGAACTTTGTCCATATGTAAGGCGCTCCGGAGTATAAGGAGCACTTCTGGGTTCGGACCAAAATTTTAGTCAAAAGGGTCATCTTATAGTCGTGAAATTACTGTAAGTTTTATTCTGGCATACATTTGGTAGTTTTTTACAACATAAAATAATGACACAAATTGGCAGCTAGGCAGAAGCTTTAAAACTAGACAGAGAGGCTCCACAAGCTCAGCTCATACCAGGAATTTTTCATGTCCTATTGCCAGTAATAAGGCCCATAGACCCATAAGACACCTTAAACAATGATAATTTTACTGTAACTAAGCCCAGTAACAATGGCTTGACTTTCAACATTTTCCATCTTTGCAACAAAATCTGTGCATACTTAGAAGTGCATGTTCCACCATACTTTAATATATCCAAGTAATGCTTTTAATGTTGCTTGTAACACTGAAGCTCTTGTTGATAACTGTGCTCCAATTAATAAAATGAACTGCAAACACAAAGTCTTAAGTTTATGTTATTTTTTCAACACTTGGTTGTGGAAACATGGAATTAAATCCAGATCCAGATGTCCTTCCCTGAGTGTTACAGATTCATGCAAGCTCGCACATGAGGAAAGGCTTAGCTTCAAGCACATGAAAGTCAGAAGTTCATTATCTAAATGGGATATTATTAAAATTTGGATTAAAGCGACCTCACCAGATGTTTAATCTTGTGAAATGCTTAAAAGCAGCACCAAGTCAGGCTTGGTGTCAACTGCTTGCTCTCTTTTTGATCAAGAATTGCTAAGCAATATTTTTTTAGTATTTTCAGAATTTAAACAAATTATGACTAGTGTTTTGGAAGGGCAGTCATTATTTCACCTGATTTTGCTGGCAAAAATTTTATCAACTTTCTGATACATAATAGTATCATAGATGGTTTTAAGAGCTGCATTTTCAGATAATGCCCAAATAACTCTCAAGTTTTTTATCAGCCTATATTTTACTGACCCAAAATTCAAACACAATCTCAGTGACAAGGGATCTGACAAAGAACCTCTAAGCAATGCCATCTGTGATGAGAATTTGACATGTTCAGCTTTAGAAAGGTCAATGCAGAAGGACAACCTTGCTTGCCGTATCCATCACAACAAAATTCAGCAGTTTGGATGAAGAAAATACTCTCCTTTAGTCTGAACAATATCAGGGTATACTATGAATAAGTACTAACATGTTTGCAAATATTGATTTTTCTTTGATGCTGTCACCTTCAAATCTTCATAATACTCCAGCTTGGGAGACTACTTCAAATTGTTTGTTGAAATAATTAGAAAAGTTATCAGAAAAAAAGTACTTCAGGAAATAATGTTTTCTTTGAATCACAGCTTTTAAAATTCCTTAAAGTATTTGTAAAAGTATGTTTATTTTTAATTGAAAAAAAAAATTGTATAAGCTTAAATTCTGGTTAACTAGTTACAAAGTTGTTCAGTCAAACAACCCCAGGCCATGAACCTACTTTAATTGTTTTATTCCTTCATGAGTTACTCAATCCTGTCTATGCAGACAATGCCCTTCAGCAACTTTTCTGAGCTTCTGATCTGCAGAAACACTTTGACCTTTTGTATGCCTCTTCAAAATGTGACAGCAAGGTAGAATTACTCACACTTTGCTCTGCTCAGAGTTCAACTTTTTCCATGGACGTGTCAGAAAAATAACTACAGTGATCTGGTGACATTTGAGTCTTGAAGGAAGCTCAGCATTACCTTTTTACTTTCATAGGTAACTACGAAAAATTCAAGTACAAACACTGCATGGAAATAAGGATGGATGCAATAATTCCTGTGCAGAATTAAGAAAATTATGTATAAAAAAAAAGCAGAAGGAACATTACAGAATGCTACAAGGTGCTTTATTGAAGCCAATATCAAGCACTGCTTGATCTCTACAGTACACTAGGTGTAACTGATCAGTCAGAAGTCTACAAAAGAGTATAAATGTGGCACACACACTTTCATTACCTTCCACTGTTGAAATAATATGTACAATAATGATTCATAAATTATGATGATTTTTTTTCTTTGGCAGGATGAAACAGTTAAGTAAATTTGTATTAAATAATTTATTTAGTTCTTTCAATAGTTCATGGTATCTTTTAACCACCAAGGTATCTTAGAATAAGCAGATAATAACTTCCAGAAGTACTACATGCTCTAATGCTTTCATCCATGCATAGCTGTTTCTCCTTTTCATGTTGCTAGCACTGAAAGAAAAATTCAGTAGTAGTAATATTTAGCATGATGACTAGATGGTCTCCTGTACTAATCTAGTGTAGCAGCCTACAGATAGAAGCACAAATAGAAGCACAAACATGAAATAAAACTGGACTATGAAGAAGACACTCAAACCTATGATAGTCACCAACTTTAAAAATACATTTTTTGTATTTTTAAACAAAGCCTGGCAGTGGTTAGAGGAGTCAAATATGATAAGAATGATTTAAAGATTATCACATGTTTTAGCTGTTGTAGTGTCATCTAACGAGCGTAAACCACTAAAGTCACCTCAATATACCACTATTTTTAAAGTGCTTTAAAACTAGTACTCCAAACAAAATATCGAGTGTGGACAGTGTGATGCGACTCTTCATGCATGCTAGTTTAGTATTTCTAAGTCCCACTGGAATGGTAGGGAGAAAGGAATCACTTAAAACTGATAGTAAGTTAAACTGTAAATGTATTTTACACCATCATCATCACTGCCATAAGCTTTTTTAAACAAAACATAGCACATGAAAGCTAGACAATTATTGGTAGAATATGTGGAATTGCCCCTTAGCTCTCTAAGCTCACTTGTGATGCTTTCTAATATGTCATTTTTTTCCACAGGGATTCCCTGTATAATGAGCAGCCTCTCCTGCAGGGTCAGGGCAGAGTCACACACACACACTTAGGAGGGCTCTGGTCTCACCTCTTCTGTTTGGCCATGGTAGTAGCTGGCACATCTCTGTGCCAGCCAGATACAGGAGGGGCATTTACTGGCTACCAGCTGTCATTCATCTCCTCTGTGAATAAAGGAGCAAGATATCATATTATTGTTTTGCACGCTACTTTGGAACGGTTGGTGTCTGAATTGTGAATAGAGGTATGCCGCAGTTTGGCAATCATTGCTCTGCACTAAAACAACAGCAACAGACAGCTTTGCTATGCCCAAGATCAATTCAGACTTGGCTGCAGCCCATTGCTGGTAGTGATGCAGCTCCACTGTTGTCTTGAAGAAGTCCACTAGAACATTTGCATTAGAGTGATGCCCCCATGTATTGTGCAATTGTAAATACTCCAAGCACTGCACACTCCTATTTAGCTCAGTGCTTTCCAGACAGCCAAGATGATCAGTGAACCCCATACATTTTTAGGGCATAAAATGTATTCAACCTTCTGATCCTGACAGCTTGCACCAAGCTCTCACCAGCCCCAGCTAAGGGCAGTAAAGCCTGGCAGAAAATACATGCAAAGCAAAGCCATTACTGTCCTAAAAGTCCTTTGGAGTCACAGACAACCAGTGCAAGTCAAAGCACACCACTCAGAGACTTCACCTGTGCTCTGAGACCAGCTTCCTGAGAAACCAGCCTGGCTTGAAGGGATGTTTGCACCGTCCACCACTTCAGATGTGCTAAGCACTACTTGGTTACAGTTATGACGCAAAATAAAAAACTCTACTACTCAGAAAAAAAAATTACATCCTTCACTTTAAAAAGATAAGAGCTTTCAGATGGCAAAACTGTCAAGGCAGATCACTTTATCAATGAGTTCCAGCTATTTTGACAATATCATTTTTAGTACAGATGCAGACAAAGTTCAGAAACACAAAAGGAAATTTGAATTTCAGTTGGTTCTATCTTTTGGGATAAAAGTAATTTTAAAATAATGCAATGTTCAGCTATTGCTTCTTAAGTATAATAATATGCAGTACATGCTATAGATAGAATTAAAAAGCCCAACTCTGAAAACAGTCCAATGATTTCTGAGTAGTATTGTACAATACAACCCAGCAACACTTCAGTATTGTTTTAAGCAAAAGCAGAGCAGAAATGGCACAGCTGAAGTGTCTAGGAAAACTGACAACTCTAAGATATAAGAATGTGTAATTCAGAGAAACTACACATCCCACACAGTCATATTTATGGCACTTGTGAAGGAATACTTAATTAAAAATAAAAGAATTAACAGAAGTTAAGAATTACATGCCATTCTAACCAGTTTAAGTTTTTTCTCCTGTTCCATTTCTATATGTTACACCATTACTTCAACCTTTCAATAATTATCTTTTTCAGAACATTTGACCACCTGAAAATCACAGTTCACCCAGCTATTGTTCATGCAAGTTCGCAGATCTGTGGGGGAAAAGTGGGTTGTGGCAGGTGATTTCCATGGTCAAAACATACTGTACAAAAAAATTAAGCAAAATGAGCCATCACATATCATGTAGGAGATTGTTAATTGCCAGAACTCCTCTGAGACTCCTCTGGGAAGGAGAAAGAGAGAAAAGTGGAATATAAGTATGATGTAAAATAATTGTATACATTCAAATTTGCAGAAGATCATCATGAACAAATACAAAAATTTAATTGATTGTAAATAAGTTCCCATATTTGCCAATAGGAAACATTTTACAGTTTGCCTGTGACACATGCAAATAATTTTGATTCTTTTTCTTCTTACCTACACTGTTCAGGATGCAAAAGCCATATATAGTTTAAGCCCTACTGCTAATTGATTTTTTTAAAAATTACTCCTATTTGTAAATAATTCCCAGATCATTTGGGAAATGCTTTTCTCCATTTAAGGAAAAACATAAACCAAAAAAACCCCTCCCAAACAAGAACAAAGCCCTTAAGGTATTTTTGGATACAAAGAAAATTATAAAAAATTCAAAAACACAAGCAGCTGGTGGATTGGCATGTGAAGGCTGGTGAGAGGTCTGTGGAATTTATGGAATATATCTGCACTTCTATATTTCCATTCAGAATAAAAATAAAACTGAGTTACCTATTGCTTACCCTAATGCAGTGTAAACGTTAGAACTATATTTTTTAGTCAGAACTATATTTTACAGTCAGAACTCAGATAAGAACGGGACACCCATGCTATTGCTGTTGGTTACCATGTAAGCTGGTACATTTACACAAATGTGTCTAAAGATCACCCACAGCACGTCACAAGCTCAAGTGCCCATCACCTTCCAGATATAAAACAGGCATTTGACTTCCACTATGAAAGATCAAGAGCTTCACAAATGATAATGCTGCAGTATAACATCTTTTTTTATGGAATGTTATGACAACTTATTTGGAAACACAGGGTTTGTATCTTGCAGAAGGGAAATGCTGCTGTCAAGGGGAAAACTTGTGGGTATATTGTGATGAGAGATACTTCTGCTTGGTTTCTTATGCCTGCACCTGGTGGAGCCATTTATAGCAGTTTGCCATCATAAGCATACTGACCTAAAATGGAAATATGAACCATTACAGAATGACATGCGTAAGCTTTCTCAAATAAAAACATGCAGGCAGCCATCAGCAGAACTAAATCCATATGATCAACCTGAAGTATGCTCTAAAGCAGCTGTGTTGATTATACTGTAAAGAGAGAAACTGCAGCTGGAAAAATCTTCAACAGCTTCATATCTTTGCCTTCTGATTATAAAGAAATAGGAACAGGGAGAGAGCAAATATCAACTTCACCATGCTTCACCAGTTTCTTTATGAATTAAATAAATTGCAGTTTCTGAGTTTAGAAGAATCAGACATTCCTCTATGAACCAGCTATTTAGACAGTCTTCCTTCTTAAGAGCATATTAAGTATACTGTTTTATGTGACAGAATATATTGCTTCCATTTATTTGCCCACTTGTCTGTCTCTGAAAACCTGATTGACACTCTTCCTAAAGCTCTCCCTGCTGTCATCCACCTGTCTTCTCTACCTTCTTAGGCTTACACTCAAAGCACTTGCTCAACTTTTACACAGTTCTACTTACCCCCCATTTGACCTCTCTACAAACTCCAGGACCATGTTACCTGCCTTGGGATTTAAAATCATGAATTCTGAGTGCTGTTCTTGCTCACTCACTTCAGCCAGACATTACTGTGGCCTTCTTGCCTGCCTTTTCCAAGCCAAAAGCTTCCATGGCAGATTATAGCCTTTCTGGCACTGGCCCACATGAGTCTACACAGTGCATTACAGCAGGTAATGAGTTTGTTCTGGCCATGTCATGAGCTAGCCAAGACCAACCTGCTTTACATGGAGCTAAGCCTGAATTTAAAAAGCCCTCCTGAGATAATGAAATACATGAGATCAAACTCAGCTTTCTGTCAACATACACAGATATTTCAGACTCTGATCTGGGCACTTTCTCAGAGCCCATATGAGAGACTCTAAATACACCTATGGAATATCTTAAGAAACATTTCCTTATTCCTCTAATTCTACTTCCCGTCACAAACTCCACATTGCATTCATATAAATGTGTGGAAACCATCCCTGCATGAAGCATAAAAGACAAGAGTATTCAAGAGTACTCATTCTTGTTTACCCTTGGTATTTCCTCTGTAGTTTTAGAGGGATTGGGATTTAAAAATAAATAAAAATCTTCTTTGCATAAAACTTCTGCTGAAGGTGCGAAAGCACCTGAGTCAGCACTGCTTAGGACAATGTGGATATAGAGGATCACTAGCCTAGGCTGTTCCTCAATTAAGTGCAGCTGCCCTGCTTCTGATGCTTTCGTTTTTTGAGATTCCTATTTCCACACATTGAATACATTTACCATCATGTCATGATTACAGTGTCCCATTCTGGACTCTCCAGTACAAAGCAGACATAGATACATGGAAGGAAGTTCAGCAAAGGGTCATGAAGACTATCATAGGGCACCTGTCATACCAGAAGAAGTTGAGACAGCAGGAATTGTTCAGCCTACAGAAAAAAGGACTCAGGAAGGATCTCATCAGTGTAAACAACTGATGAGAAAGAGTAAGAAGAAAAAAGTAGACTCTTGTCAGGACGAGGACAGGATAAGGGACAAGTACAAATTGACATAAATTGACATAATGGAAATTCTGGTTTTATTAAGAAAAGTCTTTCTCTCTGTGAGGTTTGTAAGGCAATGAAACAGGCTGTCCAGAAAAGTCTTGGAATTTCCTTGGAGACATTAAAAATCCAGCTGAACACGGCTCTGGGTAATCTGTTTTAGCTGATCATTCTTTGAGAAAGGGAGTTGGACTACATTATCTCCAAGGATGCCTCCCAGACTTCAACAATTCTGTGACATCTCTAAATTTTTGGTCCATTTCTTGTTTTTCAAACTGTTCACGACTCCCTCTTCCTTCTCCTATTCCTGGAAATGTGTTTTCCTCCTTCTTGGAAGGCTCATTAATGACACCCAATGGCAAAGTCAGTTCCAATCAGATAGCAGTTCACCACTCCCACACAGTTTTGCACTTCTGAACAATGCCACATGCAAGAAATCCAGAGTAGAGCTAATTCTGCTGACTGCACACCCCAGACATTCAATAAAAGAAAACTGATTTAATTTCTTTTCTCTCAATTCCTGCTGCCCCCTTGCCACCTTTATCTATCATGCCTCTGGATCTCTTTTACCAGGTAAAAAGGTTATGCTCATTCCGACTAAACCCAAATCGCTTATATGACTCTCATTTATTTACCAAAATAAGCAAAACCTGCCTTTTAACCCAGAATATCAAAGTAAAGAAGGACTTAAAATCTTGAGATTTTAATGGAAGATTTCTCAAATTTTAACTTCATTATTTTTTTCAGTTGCTCTACTCATAGTAAATCAGCCTATCCTGAACACCAGTCACTTGTCCACCCCTATAGACCTTGTGTAAACAACAGTTCTGATCATCATTCTCTCATTAATCCTGATAGCCTTAATGGACTTATTCCTTGCTTTTGTAGATGCAATCAGGGGGAAAAGCTGGTGCTCCATGCTGCAAGACTTACATCAAAGTACTGGAGCAATAATCATCATGCTTTCTACTGCTCTTTTTAAAATATTGTATTTAATTGCTGTTACAAGAATGGTTGAGCAGAAGCTTCAAACCTGGTTATATAGAGCCATACATGCAAGCTGACAGAAAGGAAAAACTTCAAAGAGGCCTGTTTGTCCAATTGAGATGGGCTAGATCCAATTAAAGATAAGAAAAAGGCAAAGTAGTAAATTATTTAATCAACTGCATATGTTTTACTAGAGATTGTAGTATAATCTAGCTTTCTCTAATAAGATTTTAATTTATCACAAATCCAAACAAACAAATTGAAACATCATCGTGCTTCATAAAAAATACACACTACCAATGCTATTAAAAATATTTTTTTCTGCATTCTGTTATATAAGCTGGTATTGCCAAAAGTTACAGAGCGCTTACAATATGTAATTATACTGAATAACAAGGACAAAGCCCTGAGGAGTTTCAAAGTCACAGATAAAAGCCAGCACAGTAGATGTAGGTCTGCAGCAGGGACACTGCTATTAGTGCTGCTTGATTTTACTCCTAAAAGTAGACTGACAAGTCAAAATCTAGCTATGATACAAGCAGACACAACTCAAAATGACTGAAAAGCTATATGGAAGAGAAAGCAGGGAGGTCCTGCTGGATAAGGTGCTCCTGTTTTAACTCAGTGCTTGCCAGGTCTATTGATGCCATGACAGAGATCATCCACACTCCCCCATCAACAGACACATCTCAATCATGGTTATGTCAGGACAAGGAACCATGCTCACATGGGTTTTCCACTAGACATGTATTTCTTCTAGGTATTCCTGGCCTAGAAGTCATTTTCTAGGTTTTTCTGCCCATGTTCTTCTAAGAACAGAAAAGGAAATGAAGGCAGAATAATTTTCTCTGGCTGAGGACTGAAGAAAAATGTAAATTCTAGATATCATTTCCCACGTAAAAGGACAGTCTGAAAACAAGACCCATGGAAGCAATATATAAAGGCAAGGAAGCACCGGTGCAGGTTTTACTAAAAAATAAAACACATATAAGGCCAGATAGGAAATTCCCATCACTTAGCTTCTGGATGCAAGCCATGTCAAAAAAAAAAAAAATCCAATGACAAAGAGAAGTGAAATGCAAATACACAACTAATCAATGAAGATGAATAATGAAAACTGCACTTGTCATTTGTTGGGCCCGAAACAAGAGCATTACAATGGATGAAGAAATATGGTTGCTACAGTTTAAATGGACAGAATTTCTGTATGAGGTTGCTTTCATTATCCGCAAAAGAGCAAACAATTTAATGCTTTCAAGGAATACTATAGCTTTAGTGAATTTACGACATGGGAGTCTACTATTTATTTTTAAGAACAGATAAACTGCTTATGCTAGAGTGTAATATATTCAGGGGAAATGTGAATGTTTTACCAGAAATAATAAAAAATGTCCAAGAAACAATTTTGCTTAAATAATCACTAACAACAAAAACCAGAAGAATCCTGCTTAATTACCAGAATACCCTTAAGTGCCCCCCATCACCTGAGCAGAAGCAAAATAAACAAAATATTACATTTTTACATTACTGCTACTCCTGAAGCCATGTTTTTCCTTACTCCAGCCAAGGAACCCTTTTCCCCCACCCCCTTTATTGAAGCAACAAAGATGGGTAAATCTGCAGAAGCTAATTTAATCATCAATGAAAATAAAACCTGTGCTTTCATATAAATCTCTCAGTTCTTAAATAAGAGCAGGAAATATTATTGAGAAAAAATCCAACCCTCCAATTCTGAAATAAGGTTCTGTTTTGTTACTGAATCACACAGTTTGACATATCTGCTTAAGGTTCTCTTGCTTACACAGACACAAATAAGGAGTAACGCTATGCAAACTTATATAACCGATCTGGTACGAAAGTCATGTAAGCAAATGGAATACCCAGAACAATTTGTTCCAAGACAGTGGTGAAACACCTGCTAGACAGTCTGAACTACATCTTCCATGAGGCACTGCAGTCTAAAGGAAACCAATGTGATAGAGGAGATCTAATCTAGTATAAGAAAGACAGAAAACAAATGTCAAAAGACTAGAATTGCCTTGGGACAAAATTTATGATTCCAGCTAGCTCTAATGTCATGTGTTCAGATATGGTGGCTGCCATTTCCATCAAAAAGCCCCAAATAAACAAGATCATAGCCTGGAGAGGTGACATTCTCAGTGCACTGCAGAGAGAGGCTGCCGTGCTCCAGATGTACATCTGGAACATCCACGAGACAGAAGAGCATTTGTGCAAAACTGCAGAGAGAGTATCTATGCAGTAATTAATAGCAGCAGTCTGGCAAGTGACTCACTCTGAGCTGATTCAGGAACTCTTTTCCCTGCTTCTGTATGTGTAAACCTTTTTGGAATAACTGATTAATTAGGAAGGCATCATATTTGAGATAACCTGTCAGGTTCCCCAGATACAAAGACCAATTTAAAGGTCACATTAAGGCAAATAGATCTTTAAAGATAATAGAGATTTTGACATAGATTTTGCAAAGAACCATTAAAAAAAAATAAAAAAAGAAAAAAAAGAGATGGCCTGAGTGTACAAGAGTAATGAAATCACTTGCTTATCCCAGAAGCAGAATAAAGTGCTGCTAGACTACATAGGTCAGATTTTTTTTTTTCCAATGAAAGAGAACCTTTACAGTTTCCTGTTAGTATTCCTGCATTTCATTCTCAAAGCTGAAGGTTTTTCTACATACCAAAACTAAAGGTCTTTGATTGGTTGTTACCTCTAGGGTTTTTCTTGAAAACTGAACTATTTATACCTATTTATACACATGGATGTCTTTTGTTTATAAGTCTTTTGCATACGAAAATCTTCTATCATGAGTTACACTATTTAGATGAAATTAATTGAATATATCTTCTCAGCTCAAGAATTTTCCATACCGCTTGCAATTTTGCAACTGCCCTCTGAGCATGCTATGAATTTTAGCTCTTTTCTGAAGTAGGGAGGCAAAGAGTGGATGCATTACTTCATAATTACAGTAATTTCATGATTATAAGCTGCACCATTTTGACTAAAATTTTGGTCCGAACCTGGAAGTG
>PYHW01009979.1:1226252-1241207 GCA_013186435.1 Turdus rufiventris
CCAGTGGTGATGTGGAGAAATCCGGTTTTCCTCTGGAGCCCAGTGGAGAAAGGGGCTCCCTTAGTGTCCCAAAACCTCTGTTTTTATCATGGTAAGAAATGTTGGGCTCTTCCCCTTGGCTGGAGCAGCTTCCAATGGGATGAAGTAATTTTATCAGTCACACAGTGGGACTCAATGGCCATTAGCAGAAAATGACTCTCTGGAGGAAGGATGGGTTGTGAAAAGATAAAGAACAATGCTCTATTGGTTTCAATAGATGGTCCATTAGCCGAATATATCCTGCAGAGATAAGGATCAGTGCCCCCACCCTCAACAGATGGTGATAGAATAGATACCTTTTATCACACTCTGTATTGTAACCCAAGAAGGTTGCCGACACCTGGACGCGCGGCTTATAATCAGGTGCGGCTTATACATGGACAAAGAACAAAAAGTTGCCAACACTGTAAGTGCGGTTTATAATCGTGAAATTACTGTACTTCATAGTCACGTCTTCAGCAGGTTTGGAGTGAAATTACTTACTTACATATCCTGCATACAGCAATCTGGTTAAGACAACCAGAATAACATCTGATGTTTATTTTTTAAAACCATCATTATTTTAGCTCACAAATTCTGTGGTCCACTCTAGCATTGAGATATCGATATTTAGAATAAATATCTTGTTCTTTATTCTAATTTTCTATTTGAGCATTTCCCTCTTCTCACTAATCATTTTACAGTTATTACCAAATTTCAACACCGGATATATTACAGATAAAATTTCCCAAGATATTTATCTCTCTTTTCTATCATTGAAACACTACCAAATAGTCACATTTCTTCCATAAAATATATAAAGTATACTTGTTAGTCTGCTGCAAAGTAATTTTTTAAAAATCTTGGAAAAAACCAGACCCACTGTTGACCCTTATTTTTAGTCAGATACTGTAACTCAGATTTAAGTATTGTTTCCAACTAGTTATGTACCTCATCTTAATTTCATCTAGATCATATTGACCTAATTTATTTATGGACTTCTTTGTGGGACAGTGTCAGAAACCTTGCCTGAAGTCAAAATTAATCCTATCTGTTCCCAGATCCGATTAACCCAGAAATCCCATCAAAGAAAGTAATTAGAGTACACTGATGTGATTGTTTTTGACAAAATCATTCTAGCTGTTTTTATTATTTTATCTTCTGTGTACACACACACACACTGAATGTTAATAACTTGTTCCAGTAACTTCCCAGATGTTGAAATTACACTGATTCATCTGTAATTCTACAATAGTCTATTTTTCCTGTTTTAAAGTAAGGTACTGTGCTTGCTAATGGTTCAGGGATTAAGCTGGCTAGGTTTTCTAAGTACTTAAGGGCAAATTTAATTGGATCCTGTCAACACAAATATGTCATATTACATTAATATTCTTTAAATTGTTCCTTCCCATTTCTGTTTGTACCTACTTCATAATGGCAATGTTGTTTGGTTACACACTTGCCTACAGAAAGGGGATTGACTTTTTTTTTTTTTTTTTTTTTTTTTNTTTTAATTGTTATTCTTTCTTCCTGAGTAATGGACCAGGGTTATCCTTTTATTATTCTAATACATCATTCTAACACCTTCAGAAATTTTTTACCCAAAGTTTTTATGTTTATGTATGTACTCTAATGCATCAGTATTTTTGAGCATATTTCCTATGTTCCCTGCCAATTGTGACAGTTTTCAGCTCTGTTTTTAACATGTTCTCTTTCAGTAACTGCTAGCTCTCCTTCACTCACTTATCCTTTAGATTACCTTCCCAGGAGATCACTTCTACTATGACCCCAGCTTCATTAAAGTATACTCTTTTTGAAGTTAGTTGTTCATGTTCTACTACTATGGTTGCTTCTTCCTAAACCCATACATATTGCCATTTTACAGTTACTTTTACCCAGACTGGCTTCCAAGTGGAGATACTAATCTAGTTACAGAAATCTTAGTCTCAGCCAAATCTGTGATAATAACAACTTTATGTTTTAAAATAACTTGTTCATGTCAGACCTTCTCTATGCTTGTACACTATTTTTGGAATTGAATATCCACTGTTCTTCAATTCAACCATGCCAATTCATTCATGTTTCTAGTGTCTCTATTCTTCTGACCAAGCTGCCTGCAATACATTCCAATACTGACAATATCTCGTCTCTTTTCCTTTCATAGCCTGTGAAAGTGTACCTTCAGGAATTCTACTTCTTACTTTTCTACTTGAACATCAGAAAAGTAGAAACACATTTTTCAAATGAAATGTAACTCTATTAGTTTTCCTTGGCTTGTCTTTTCTAAACAGGTCTTAGACTTCTAACTCACCAGTTCAAAATCATGGCATGTCTATGATTAATAGTAGCATTTTTAGATGCCCTTCAAACATTTCTGTAGAGAACTCTCAATGACTAGCAGTTTTAACCTTCAATATTTCCTACTATCCTTCTATAATTTTCAGATTCCTGCCTCAATTCTCAGTTCCATGAATAGTTCAGTCTATCAGTGATAACTTACATGTAGGTCTTTGTCATTAACACATTTCAAACATGAGCGAAAGGAGCTGAACACCTCTCCTGTGAGGAAAGGCTGAAAAAGCAGGGACAAGAGAAGCCTGGACAAGAGAAGGCTCATGGGAGACGTTTCTGCAGCTTTCCAATAGTTAAAGGGAGCATACAAAAAAGCTGGACTTTTCACAAAAGCAGGACAAGAGGCAACTATTTCACACAGGAAGAAAGTAGATTTAGACTGAAAAGAAATTTTTTACTCTGGGGATGTTGAGTCTCTGGAACAGGCTGCCCAGGTAAGTTGTGGATGCATCATCCCTATAAGTGTTCAAGATCAGGTGAGATGGGATTTTGAGCAACCTGGCCTAAAGGACAATGCTCCTGCCTACAGATGGGTTGTCCTAGATGATCTTGTAAAGATCCCTTCCAATCCAAACCTTTCTATGGTTTTTTCCAATATGACTGTCCTCTCCTCATGGCTGAGTGAGCTGAAAATTGAGTGGCTTATCTTCCCGAAATTCATCAGAAAAGTTCTGTTCTGTGTGCCTAAATATAGCGCTTATGCTAATAGAAGCAAAAATCAAGAAGGGAAAACAAAGGTATTTACAAAATCTGTAAACTCCACAATAAAAGCCTTTAACTATATTAATCAAGTCTTTCAAAACTAATATTTAAAACAAAACCAGTCCTGTTACAGGTATGTTTTTTAAGACTTGATAATTTTTGTCATTGTTTTATGCAGAAGCAATGCAATTCTAAGTGTCTTTTAAAGTACTACATATGATGGGAATACCTGTCAGTCATGTCCTTTGATCTCATTATGGTTGGAATTTTCATTAAATTATCTTCAGAACTGTGGGGAAATTCTGAATTATAAAGATTTCAATTTAAAAAAGGGTGACTTTAAGACAATAATTTAGTTTACACTAAAATAAGCATCGAAAGTGTGTATTCAGAACACAGGACAACACTTGCTGCACAGAGGAAATTGTGCAAAAGGGCTCTATCTGTAATAAGAAATTCCACCACTGACAATACAACACTCAGATGCAACTTTGAGGTAAGATGCATAGCATCTTAATTTCTAAACATGCGAGATTATTTACAATTAAAAATACAGTAATCACATCTATAACTTCATGAGCATATCTAGCGAGGGAAAAATACATCTGAACATGCAAATATTTTCACAGTTAAATAATAATAAAGGCATAATCTGTATTATTTGAATGGACATAAGAGATCTTAGAAAGTGACTACGTGTTTTGCATTATATTAGAAAAATGCAATGAAAATTTAAAAGGATCCATCATATTCTAAAGCCATTGCTTATATAAGACTGTTTCAATATCTCAAATTAATACCAACTGAAAGACTTGGGTCAAAAATGTAGAACCCCTTTGTCCTAAAATAAAATTAAATGAACAAGAATTCCAATAAAAAGCAAAATCCAATAATATTGAATATTCTGTAATAGACAATGTTATATTTCACATTTCACATACACCATTGTAAAACAAACTGAACCACTTATTTTGTAACTATCAACTGGTAGAGAGCCATTATTTGCATTTTAACTGTTTAATTTAATTTTAATTAAGCTATTGTTGCATTCATATCAGTTTATCAGTTGTCATTTTCTCAGTATAGTTTTATGCACAATTCTGATGCAGTAGAACTTTTTCATCCTTCTGCAGTGTAGCTTAATATTTAAGAGAGGGTTTCTTTTACATCTCACTAGCAAATTCCTGGCAATTTAACAATCTCTCTACAGTACAAACATTTATGAAAATGTCAATCATTGTGGCTTACACATGCTTAAAAATATTTAAAGTTTCTCCAGAAGGTGGTAAGCTCAGCTTCTTGTCCTCTTTTTGATAAGATAATAACCTGCTATCATTAGAAGTTCTCCCATGTTTTCCACTTCTTTTAGCTGGACCTAAATATGGAGAGAAGGCTGCTTTCTTTAATGTCTATCTAAAATGACCTTATCTCCAGCTCATTTGAGTTTTTTCTTGCATTCTCTTTAAGAAGACATAGGCTTCTGGGGTCTTTAAGGTTATGTAAACCTAATCATTAAAACCACAAGAGAGCATTACCAAAACAAAAAACAAAAACCAAACAAACAAACAAAAAAAAACCCCAAAAAAACCAAACAAACAAAACCAACCAACCAAACAAACAAAAAAAACCCACCCAAAACAAAACAAAAAACCCCACCCCAATCCTATCAGAGACAACAAAAAAGCATTTAATTTATTCCATGATTTCCAAAGGTGCCTTAATCTGGTGTTGTTTCAGAGGTGGCGTAAAGTGCCTTCCTCAAACTGTGCTGAAGAGAGTAAAATGGAGAATTTTTTTTAATACTTTATCTTATTACAATGAATTAGATAATAGCAGTTTATAAAGTGCAGAGTGCTTTGTGCAAAGAAACAGAAACGGAGAAAGAGGAAGAGAAGCAGCAAAGGTCTAAACACTGAGAGATAACATCTCTTCACTAGAAGTCAACTTACATAAACTATAGCACAATAACCTTCAGAATTGCACAAACATTCCTGATTAAGCCAGAAGGCCCAATGCAAACTTTATAGCCCTCTAAAAGAAAGAGGAACATTAAAATCAACAAAAGACCAACTGGCTTCAACAATACCCAGATTTCTTTAATGCAGTAACACCATCCCTTTGCTGTCCCAATACACAGTAATTTCACAACTATAAGGTGCACCCTTTTAACTAAAATTTTTCCCCGAACCCAGAAGTGTGCCTTATAGTCTGGTGCACCTTATATAATGGACAAAATTCGGAAATTTGCAAACCCGGAAGTGCGAGGTGCAGGGAGAGCCAGCAGGGCCACGGCTGCCAGGCGGAGACGGGGCTAGAGCGGTGGTAGGCATGTTCCAGCCCCGTGGAGGCGGGGCGGAGCGGCAGCGGGCAAGCCCCCGTCACGTGGAGGCAGGGAGGAGACCCGGCGGGCAAAACCGGGCCCCGTGGAGTTGGGCATGCCCCAGCAGGCATGCCCCGGCCCCGTGAAGGTGGCGCCGAGCGGCAGCAGGCTTGCCTCGGCTCTGGGGAGGCAGGGCGGAGTGGCAGCAGGCACAGCCTGGCCTTGGGGAGGCTGGGCAGAGCAGCAGCAGGCATGCCCCAGCCCTGCCGGGTACAGGCAGGCCCGGGGGCCAATGGCTGCTGGGTTGAGGCAGGGCCTCGGTCAGCAACCACACGGGGAGAGCTGGGGGCAGATCCTCACTGCAAAAAAATAAGTGCGCCCTATAGTCTGGTGCACCTTATATGATCTACAAAGTTGCGAATTTTGCCAACCCCCGGGGGATGCGCCTTATAGTCAGGTGCACCTTATGGTCGTGAAATTACTGTACTAAAAATGTCAAAGTTCAAATAAAACTGTAGTGGTGAAATATTTGTACAGAAGTATTGAAAAGAAGTCTTGAAATGTAGTCTTATGGAAAGTACCAGGAAAAGTTTCATGGGAAATTCAAGGATTTCAAGATTAAAAAATAGAGGGGTCAGATGTTATGAATACATCTTAGACTTCATTACAAAGAAATTTATTCATCCTTGATGTTAAAATAATAAGTTAGCTCTGCTCTGTTTCTGCAGTAGCCTACAGTGCCTGAACCAGCAAAGTAAGATGTTTTTACAGTTTCAACTAGAAAGGAACAAAGCTTTTTATCTTATTAGCAGAAAAATGTTATAAAAATTCCATAACGTTTCCAAAGTTCACCTTACACATTGAAGAAAATCTTGCTCATTGAATGACAGTTAAAATGTCAAAGAAACTGAAAAGGAGATTATTAAAACAATCGTTGAATGCTTATACGAACTTTGTCAAAAACTATAAGAGACATTTTAGTTAAGGAACACACCTGTGAGACAGAAAATTACCAAATCAGAAACATGTCAACAGGCTGGAAAGATCTGTAAAGAAAACCTTACTATGATAAATTGCAGGCGCTTAGAAAAGTTAGGTGTTAGAATTTAATATAATATACTGGAATCAGATCCTTGTTAACAGATCCTCTGACCAACAATGCTATTGTGTTATTCATAAATTTTCACTAATATCACATACTCTGCTATCCAGCAATGGTGTCCAAGAATCACAGATATAATATAAGATAAAGGTTTGAACCGCGCTGAGAACTTATGACCAAAACAGAATTCGGAAAAATGTCCTGTGAAATTTATAGTCCAATAAAACAAACGAGAATGAATTATTCATTACATGAATTTAGTACAAAAGGAATGTTTTTTCAAATAAATAATGGGTCATGTCACAAATCTTTTATCTACAGTAGGGAATCCAACATTTCTAAACCAATCACTCAACAAGATCTTTAATTTATCACAAATATGTTTTCATTAGTTCAAGTTTTTAAGTAAAAAAACAAACAAACAAACAAAAAACAACAAAAACAAAACCCAAAAAAACTTAACAAACAAAAAATCCTACCAAAAATCTGCCTTTCATCATTAGAATAAAGTCCTAAACTCTTTTGAAGTCAGTTTTGGGATATATGCAAGAATCCATAAGATGCAGAATGAAGAGCGCAGAGGAAGGAAAGCATATAATGCTCCTAACAATGAGTAATTAATTCCCTGCAACTTTTATTTTGTACTAGGAGACTTGATACTTGCACAGGAGTAAGTGACCATAAATTCTGAAAGACTTCTGCCCCACTAACTCCTTTCTGAAAAGTGCAGTTGAAACTGGCAGTGTAGAATTATATCATGTGCTAACATGATAAAAAAATGAGACTATATTTACAGCTTCAAGGAATTAACTATCAAGATCCATGTTTTCTGAACAGTTACATGTGCTTAACTTTTTATTTAATTAAGAATCTGCAATAGTTCTCAAAACCAATAGCCAAGAGATTTATATGCACATAGTAGGTACATGAATAAAGGCTGCTCATGGAACTTTTCCTTTGATTGACTGGGCTTGAGGCATGAGTTTTATGAAGGAGACATATGCAGCTAGCAAACTCAGCTTTCAGTTATTTCTCTGCTTCCCCCAGAATCCTTAAGCTTTGTATTTACTTAGACTAATTTGCACCTTTCTATTTCTGACAAAGCGAAGATGCTATATTTAGTAGTTTGAACAGCTTTCGTCATTCTGTCAAATAAATGAGAAGAAAGATGCCCTCAGAGCATTATGGAGAAAACATCTGGCCCTGCTTGAGAATATATCACATTTCAATAGAAAATATTACAGAATAATGAACAGGGGTGAGGTTTTTATTGTTGTTTGGTTGCTTGTCAGCTTTTTTATCTGGTTTCACTTAGTTTTGAAAAAGTTTAAATATGAAGTAATTATGTGTAAGGCTAATCATTAAACTCATATGCAAATGAACAGTAGTCATCATCAGACAACTTCTCAATATTTCCTAGTAAACATATAGAAGTTATACTAATTTCACATACTAATGGCTTTGAACTCTAAAAGAGCCTACAACCACTGTATGAAAGAAAAGGTGAATTCAAACAATAACAAACAATTCCTGTTTTCAGTTCTTGCTGTTGTGAAGTTATATTTAAATTCTTAGTAAGTAGCTAGTAGAAAAAAAAACCTTCTTTTGCTTTATTTGTAGATCCAATTGTACAAATCTTCATTTGTCCTGAGTTTAGATCAAAGAGATGAGCATTGGATCAGGAGAAGAGAATCAGTTCTCATTCTCTGAATGAAAAATGCCCATTGTGGGCTGCTCCAAAAAAAGGACAGTTTAATTATAGATCCAGGCACATGTCAAAACTGCATTAGAAAAATACCTATAACTGAGACCTGAAACTGACTTTTTTCCTAATATTTTAAGATATCACATCTATCATTTGTTATTACAACTGTGCTAATTCACTTTCAGACTAAAATATATGCTATCATCCAAATCATGCTACTCTGCAGGGGTTCCATGCTGCTTCCATTGAAGTTAAAGGGTTCTCTCCCTCTGACCTCAATACTGCTGGGATATTGCAGCCACTTAAGGCAATCTTTACCCTTGCAATCTACATTTCATTCACAATCTACGTACCTGCAAATCTTTTTTTTTTTTTTTTTTTTTTTTTAATATCTGTGGTAAGTTCTACAGTTTGAAATCACTTAATTCTGAATGAAAATTAAATTCAATAGTGGATATGAAATAGTCATCAAGCAGACATTAAATTCTCCCTGTTTTCTTATATTCACAGTGCAAACAAGGCCACTTCACTGTTTACATGAATTATGCTGCAATAATTGCCAAGGCAATTCTCAGTCTCCCAGGTCATTGCAAGCTCCTGCTGGGTCATTGCCACAGCAACTCACAGGCCACACAGGGAGACTTGACCCGTGAACTAGGTAAGTGGATGAAGGACAATTGCTCATGAGAATGTTCATACACCTCTGCCTTTGGATATTTGATGAAATATAATTCTTCTGGAGCTGCTGAATTGTGAAGTCTTATTTCCCATTAAACTTGTAGATAGCTGGAGATGTGTTAATGAAAGAAGATAATTTCTAAACCATCAGATGATTTTCAGTTCCCTTTAATCTATCTTTTTAAAGAAGACTGACCTGAAAATCTACCACGACACCGTATTTTTTTTTAGTTTAGTAATCTAAGATAAATAACATTCTCTTTAGAAAACTGTCACTTTGGTAAACTATGTGTACATTCATCATTTTTCAATTTGTATTCTGAAAAGTTTAAGTTAATTATTATGCTAGTCTCATAAGAGATTGCATAACAGGTGTCTCCAACTGTTTTATAATAAAATTTTTAAAAACCCACAGAAATTTTATTTATGGTCATTTTAACTATGCAGTATGTCTTCCTCTTTTCAGTGATGGACTAGGGCCAAAGTCAATTATAGAATCCAGCTCTTCTGGCTCCATTGCTTTGCTGTGCCACCTTGGTACTAAATTTACTCTACTTGAAAACAAATAATGAAATACAGTGCCTATGTAACTAACTACATTAAAAGTTTAATTTAGGAAAGGGAAGACTTTATCTTCTTAATTAAAAAAGCAAGCATCCATCTTTCAGTTATCATTAGTTAAGTCTATTACAGCAACATCATGTTTTTAATTCTGACTTTTCTTAATTACAACGGTGGGTAAATCTTCATTGCTTGTGGTTAGCATAAAACATTGATATGTATGACCTACAGAAATTCAAAGCTTTAAAATAAACCTTATAAAACATACTCTTATCTTATTTAAAAGTACTCCAGTATACCCTGCTCATTGCCTTAAGTATTTGGAAGATCAGAAATTGTAATTTCCTGTTACAGAAGAAAAAAAATAATGTACCCATATTAACCTGCACTAAATGCATCTGTGTTTAGGAGACTAAGAAATAATCTTAGTTTCCAAATACACTGTTTAAAGTAGCTGCATGTACACTACAGCCCGCAATTCCCACACCAATTTGTCTTCCTACAATCACTGTTTCTTAGTGCTAACACTGTTTTTCTCTCCTCTTTTGTAGTGTAAAGCACCTCCACTAAGAGTGAGAATTGATTTATTAGCACTCCTTTTAAGTAGATCTAATGCACAAAGATGGTCTGGAGCATCTCTCCACTCCTGTGAAAGAGCAAAGTAACTCTGCAGCCTATTCATCTTTTTCCAAACTTAAACTCATTTGCATGAGCAGTGATGTTAGAGATACTGCTCCTATCTGGGGCAGATGCTAAACCCATGAAACAGCTACTGCATACTGACATCGCTTTTGCAAGAGACAGACCACTCCAATTTGCTTCAAATATAACTGATGCATGGCAGAATGAGAAGCACTAGTTCACTCATGTAGCACAATTAATTTCCTTACTGTAACTGGGTAGGAACACTTGACAGTATGAAGCATCTAATTGCAGGCGCTGAAAAAAGAGTCTTCTTATGTGACAGGGGAAAGGCAAAAGTAGGGCACAAAAAACAAATGAGAAAATGCCATGTCTGGCTGAAGTCCACACCCCTACTTTTCCCATTAGTACAATGTTTCTTTCCATTACAGATTTACTATTGCAAATCAGTGAAGGCCATAATTCATTAGGAACATTGTATTTTTTTTCTAGTTTGCTTATTTTAAGAGGCTCAAACTTCACTTCAAAACTATTTGATTAATTTTTAAGTGAACCATATTCCATATGCAAAATTATGCTCCAGTAGCCAACACTGTATCTTCAACTGAGGAGAACCCTTCATCCATACATTCAATTTTTCATTATGAATATTCTGAATTCTTCTTTACTATCTACTCAGACACTGAAGAAATATGATAGTCTATTGCCACATAATGCATTCCTGTAAATAGCATCACTACCCAACTATTATTACTTTTTCTTATTTAAGTGAAACCAAAAATTTTGAATTTCCTGTGAGTTCAGTGGATTGGTTAGAATCATAGGAACACAGAATCGTAAAATGCTTAGGTTTGGAAGGAACCTACACCTACCAGTATACCAAGTTGCTGGAACCCCATCCAACCTGGCCCTTAACACTGCCAGGGATGTGGCATCCACAGCTTCCCCGGGCAACCTGTTTGTGCTTCTGAGCAAAGAATTTATTCCTAACATCTAATTTAACCCTGCTGTGTTCCATTTTAAAACCATTTGTCCTGACACTATCTGCTTATATCAAAAGTCCCTTTCCCTTTTTTATTTAAGACTCCTTAAGGTACTGGAAGACCTAAATGAGATCTCCCCAAAGGCTCCTCTACACTGAAAAACCCCAACTCCCTCAGTTTGTCTTCACAGGACAGGTGCTCCATCCCCTCTGATCATCACTGTTGCCTTCTGTTTCTTCAATGATACAAACAGCAAAATTACAAGCCTATAATCTGCTCAATTTACTGAAAATCCATGATCTAGCTTTTTGTTTCTTTTTTTCTCCCAGTATTTATCCAACAAGTAGATATTTTCAATGGGTTCATCCTTGATAATGTTAAAACCAAGCCCTCTATCACAGCTCGGTTCGGCTCTGCTGCTCTCACTGAAAGCCAGTCTGACAGAATGCACAGACCTTGACACACTATAAAGTTCCCTCTGTTTAAGCAATGGGTGAAAAACACGGTTAGGTTTGGCTCTCTCAATACAAATTCTAAACTGACACTATTTCAGGTGAGTAGGATCCTCAGATTCAGTTGCATCCACTCTGGAACAGCCTTTCAAGCCTCCTAGATACTACAGTTAATTGAATATATTTCTCCTAGAAAACACAGCTATATCAGAGATGCTGGCTTATCATTAATTTTTGAAACAAGTTGGTAACAGACAGAAAGAATTGCGCTTCAGCAGTGGAATTTCTAAACCACACAAAAAATGCTACTCTCCTGAAAAGAAGAAAAATGTGAAAAAAAGTAAAAGTTTGAAAGGAGAAGTAAGCTCCTTAAGGTAACAACAGGTTCCTGAGTACAATTTTATTTCTGAAATTTCTAATGGACTTCTACTCATCCAGAAGCTACTTCCTTTTTCCCTTTCCTATTACATTTCTGGGCAAAAACAATCCTCTTTGTCCAGAGAGCATGCTCCTTTTAAAATTTTCTTGCTTCTGCTGTTTCAGTGGCAGCTCTTTTTGCTCTAATGCTCCTGTCATTTGCTACTGGATTTCTGGCCAGAGCTGCTCAGAGCAAATGGCCCTGCCTGAAGAACATTCACACTTTTCCCAAAGGGAATCAATGTCAATAGTACTGCTTTTCCTTCTCGCATCTTCCCACACTGAGCAATAGTTCACTTGTAGAAAAGTTAACTCCCACAGTCTTAGCAATAATCTTATTCAAAATAAGAATGAAAGACACACACAGAGGAAAATACACCCCCAAAGAACTTCAAGTCCCAGTGGCACCTTAGGCATCATCTGGTCACAGAATGTAGCACAACAAAATATATGCTTCTTGAACCAGTGAGCAGTTTTAAGGGGTGATTCCACCCCAAGGAATGGTTCTGCAAAAACAGCACATCATGACTCACTGTATTTTAGGGGTTTTAGTATTTTATTTATCAGTAACAAGATTATAACAAAGCACCACCTCCAGCCCCTCTCAAGCTGTCAGCATGAGATCCAGAAAGCTTTTTTCATTCACGTTTTCCCCACTAATTTTGATCCAGCTTGTACAGCAGCAAGAGACAACTATGGCAGGAATCATTTCTCTAAAGTACTGCCCTCATCAGTGAATGCAGACAGCTAATAATTATCTTAACTGAAAATAATGATTTGATTGAAAATATTGAGAATCCCTACACACATATTAGAACATAACTTCAAACTATTCAAAATTCTCCAGATTCTTGGCAGATACCAACTCCATGTGCACCTTTGAAAATAAATGTCTTTACACACTATTTGAAGGCAAGTAACACCAGACAGACAGCACAAGTAGAAGCCCCCAAGATTAATGTGATTATTTGAGAATGCTCCTGTGTAATCACGATGGAGCATTGAGTTCTGGAGGGACTGGCCACTTTCAATTTCTAGAAGCTCACCTTGAATAAAGGGCAGTTGTATTTCAATTAAAAATGACGTGACAAGCAACATTGAAAAAATTAGATACATATTTTTGGGCATAAAATTCAATAACAATTTGTCACCTGCTCTTGCTAGAGACAGAGCATGACCAGTAAGGGCTGGGATTTCATCACCATACAATTGATAGAGCATGCAGGACAGCGGTATCAGGATGGATGATGCCACAGTCTGTGAGAGGTTGGCAGATGGGAGACACGCAGAAAATACCTCCGTATTTTCTGGCAATACACTCAAGCAGCTGCATCACTTAGACTGTGTAGCAGAACTAAGGAAGGAAGGCTACAACCACCTTCACCTGCTGTAAATCAAAGCTTAGAGTAAATCCAAGCTGTATAAGAATACAAATTACTACACCCCAACTTTGCTTTTTTTAATATTTTCTAGTATTAGTGGTTTAATTACTTTTTCATATTTTTTAAAGCTCCACAAGCACAATAAAACCCCCTTATCTCTTCACCATAAATCAACATTTCATTTGTAATATTTATAGGTGAACTATCATCTCTGTTAGTAAAGAATTAAGCAGCTAATCATTCTGACTGCACAAAAAAAGAACCTCTACCTTTCATAATGTTTTAGGTAGTCAGAAGTTAAATTCTAGATTACCTAATCAAACACCTGCATTTTGCAGCACTTGGTATGTAATTAAAAGTGCAGCACTGAGCCATAGTGTTCAAGGTCAACAACTAAAACATCAATCATGTAAGTAATAAACCCTGGTTGACTTTCCTAAAACCATTCTTCAGCAGTAAAGTGTTTTTAAATAGATCAAGAAGATGGCTAGGTTATGAAATAGTCATAATTCCCACTGTCAGACCTTTTCAGAAGTTTTAATTAGAATATAAGCTTCAGACTCCACAGCATACCATTCCTGTTAAGACTCATATAGGTATAATCAGGAGTGGTGCTCAATTATAAACACGTTATAAAGTGATTTTGCCTGGGTGCTCCTCCCAAGCTAAACAGTTCACCTCATACTCTAAATATTATCTTCATTAACTCTATCTTAATAATGCCCAGAATTGTGTACTGTAGATATACTTTATCATGTTCCATTAGGCTGTAATTCAAGTATATATTTAACTACTAAGTATGCAACTGATATTATCTAAGTCAAGGGGTCTAATTAAAAAGCTGAGAATTTCCTGTGGAAAAGCTGAAGGTTAGTACCAGCACACAGACTGCAAAAGCAGTCATGCTCTAAGGCTACTACAGGTCACTGGGAAGATTAAAGATTTGCTTGAAGAAGGACCTTGTAGTACCTGGAGAGAAAGAAATGGTTTCACACCTGCACCTTGCTAAGGGTGAATGCAATCAGTCTTTCTTAGGCAAGACTTTGTCCCACTCGTGTAGTGGCATTTTACCTGAGTGAGCTAGAATGAACCACTGAGCTAGATGTACTTAAAAAACCTCTTTCAAACTAAACTATTCCATAATTCTAAGACTAATTTGGTCTAAAACTCCCTGAGTTGTGCAATTCAGTACAATCCAGAAAAGCAACCCAAAAGTTTCCTGAATATTTGACTATGCTCCTTTCTCCATTCAAACATCCAAAATTACCTCAGAGGAGTCACACTTCTCATTTTAGTTACTTAAAAATAGAGAATAACATCAGATATATGCATTGAGAATAGAATTATTAAAAATGCAATTATGTCCCTTTCTTCATAACTCTCAAGCATGCAGGTGCATAAGAAGTTGGAAGGAAAGTTCATTGCAAAAATGTTGACAATATTTTTTCTTAGCAATGCCACAAAGGAATAATTAAACTAATTTCTGTTTACAGAGCATTTTGATACATATTAATTCTGTTTTAATAACTTTTAAGGAACATAAAATTCTCTTCCAGACTCCAAAATACCAGGAAGCAAGTAGCTTTATCCTTTTGACTCTGTTTCTAAAGAGCTTTTTCCATTTGGCTATGAAAAATGTAA
>PYHW01009979.1:1241257-1253137 GCA_013186435.1 Turdus rufiventris
AAAAAGAAAAGAAAAAAGGGTATAATAAAAGCAAGAATTACACAAAAGCAGCTGTAATGGTTCACTGTTTCACAGAGTGATGGGTGAAAAGCAAATGGTAAAAGGAAAGAAGAGTGGATAAAGTGCAAAGATGAAGAAATGAATGCTTTGTAATATGTACGTGCAGTGTAAACCTATTCTACAGATAGGGTTGCTCTGAAGAGGAAAAAAGGATTTTTTTTTCCTGAGAGTTAAGAAAAATCTTATATATTTAGTATAAATATCAGCCCCACCAAGAGAAGAAAAAACAAACAAGCCATTTGCAACTCAGTGGCTTTTATCACAAGATATCAAATGCATGTCTTTAAACAGAATTTTTGCTGAATGTGCACTCTCCTCCCACTAAAGCATCCTGATGGAACTGTGGGAATACTTCTGTAAAACAGTGCATGTTTTGTTAAGTATATTTATGAAACTACAAAACTACAAAGTTAAATATATAAAGGAATCAATACTTGTGATTATGCAAACCCACCCTCTGTCATATCAACATTTGAACATCATTCCATAAAGGCCATATATATGTGCCTATAGATGTATTTAATAAATCCCATAGGAAAAACCAAACCCTTTTAGCTTCAAAGGAATGGAGAGAAGGTGGTGTTTGCATTAGAATAAAGACTAAAAACTGTCTTAATTCCCCATACAGCAGTACATATATCAGTTATGCTGCAAGTGATACTTACCATACTGAATTTGCAAATCCTTTCAGATGTGAGAGCCCTGTATCACTCTTTTTAGTCTGCAGATTTATCTTAGGGTCTCATTTATCTTCTGCAAATGGTATTTCAAATAACTGCTCAAAGTATAGCTAAATTCTCAGAAAATGATACCTTATGTATTATGTTGGTATGGTTCTAGTTCTAGCACACATCACATAAAACCCCTTCCAAGACAAGACCAGAGGTCATTGAGACCAAGTCCATTACCATCAAACATGGTTTGCTTCCCTTTGTCTTATTTCAGTCAAGTTCTGCTTCTTAACCATGCAAATCATTCTCATTTATATGTCTATAAGTATAGCTATTATTATATAAAATCGATATTTCAATGTATAAAGTGCTTAAACCATATGTATTTTGAGCTCCACCTTCTCAGAAATCATGCATTCAGAAATAGAATAAACAATTTCAAATATAAACCAAGAATTTCAAGGAAAAAATACTTTCTCTTTAGAAATGTTCTTCTTTTCAGGTAAGAAAATTAACAATGCATGTTCATATTTTTCAGTGCACTGACTGCAATAACCCACTAGAAACTGTAACTTTAAGTAAGAGAAGACAGAGATACACTTTAATGTATTTACAATGATATATACTTGGAAAGCATTGATTTTTCTCTTTGTGCCTTGATCAGAAGTGAAACTTGCATGTCTGCATGTTTAACAAGAGTAACATCACCTTGCACAGTGTCTTGACATTTCCATATATCTCTGTCTGCATGCTACCACCACTTGACTGATGGTTGCATAACCCTAAGAATAGTGATTGCTTTTCAAATGTATCAACATTACAGGCAAAGAACCAAAATCAATGTGTACTCCATAGAAATAGAGATTTTAGGAATCCTAATATGACACTACAGTAACAGTGACCCATCCTAGGTATGGGGGATCTGAAGACTCCAATCCAGCAGAAGGGAACAGTGGCTGAGCCTGATTTGATGTTGACATGCTATTACTTAATAATATACCATGACAGACTAATATCTGTTTGTCTTCTGGCTATACTGCAATCAAAGTAGTCTGACTACATTATCTTTGAGGACCTGAATAAAAATCTGGGGTTGGTTCTTGTACTTCTAATATAGTAACAAACACCTCTGTGCTCATGCCCTGAAGACTCTGCTATTAAGAGAGAGAAAAAAGTAAGGAATAATTAGCATATAAGAATTATTTCTGTCTCAAGGAAAAAATTAACCAGACAAATAACACTGTATGCATAATATGTTGTAAATGAATGATATATGGAGTCAATTACAAGTTTCCCTACAAATACATAGCTCCAGTTACTTGCAGATACAGATCTTCAAAGGCATTTGGAAAAGGAGGACAGAGTGACCTTGAGGACAGTTGCTAATTTCTGTTATTATTACACTGAAAAAATATCCCATTTTTACAGAGGTTATTCACAACAAAAATTCTTGCATGCTTGCCCGTGTGACAATATGATTAAAAAAAAAAAAAACAAAAAAAAACCAAAAACAAAACCAACTTGGTCTAAAGAGCCTAGCACATTAAAAATTATAATAAGATCTTCCATCTATTTTGTTTCAATAGAAAACTGGAGCTGGTCCAGGGTATTTCACTTTGTAGCAGGCAAGAAGTGAGTCACATTTATGGAACCGCAGTCCATTTCTGAATTACATGTGTTTGACTCAGCAGTCACTTACAGACAGAAAAGTAAAGTTTTTCCAATAGTAAATCTTAGAGTAATAGCTTTAGCTAGCTGGTACTGTGGGATTAAACTTTTCAGTAGCTCATCAGCCACAGTTTAGCCCAGACAAGATAAGTTAAGGTCAGAGGTTTGAGTACAGCTGCCTTTAGCTGATGAGTTCTGGGATAAGCAGTGCAGGTTGTCTCTTGCTGTCACAGAGCAAGAAAATGTGCAGAACCCCATGTTTCTCTTCAGTGTATATGGATGAGCTTAACACAAAAGCTTTCTCTTTACCCCTTCCCCATTAACATTTCTGAAGAATTTTTTCTGTTCTAGGTTTTTAAGCATATATTGGTATTCCAATGCATTATTGAAATAGCTTTTGCCAGACCTACCTGTGGAGTGCTTACTTTTCTTAAATATTTCTCTGCTATGCTTTGATATCTGCTTCACCTGCTGTGCCTGCAGTCACGCAGGGTTTGTTCTGCGGTTGCTTCATCCCATATTCCCATTTGAGATGTTATCAAAACTTCATCAGCTGGGACATGGTATTGCAAATGGAGAACAGAATAAGGTAGCTAATGGGACAGTGTCCAGGGAGGGACATGGACAATGACAAATGGAAATACAATGGAAGAAGTAATAAAGATTGGGAGGTAAAGTTGAGGAAGAAAAGGGAAGGAAAAAGCAGGTGGTTTGGGGACACAGGACAGTTATAAAAGCATTCTGGAAGTAGAATGTTAGGTCAAATTCTGTGGAAAGGGGAGCAAGGTAAAGAGATAATGGAAGAAAGTGGAGAACAGAAAAAAGGAAGAAGGAAAAGGAAAAAAAAAAAAAACAAACAGGAAGCCATAGTGAGCTTTTTAAAATATTTTAGAACATGATCACCTTAGCAATTTCTAGATATAACAGTGAAAAAAAATCTCTGTCTATTTGAATAATAAAGGTTTTTAAAATCTCAGGATGAGAAAGCAAAATCACCATTTCTTTGAACTTTTAAACTCTGCTTTCACCTTCTTACAGGAAAATACATTAGTTAACTTCAACCAATGCAGCCTGTTTTAAAGGTAGGTAGGGCCATGGGGATTCTACCCCAAAAAGTATCTTCTCTTCTTAGATGCTTCTCAAGCCTCATCAGTCACACAGAGAGAGCTACGTGATACTAACTGGAAATACAAATAATAGATAAAAACAAAACAACTTGATGAAAACTGCAATGGAACTTGAGAATTGCTTGCAAAACTTTTTCCCTTCTTTGAAATGCCAGCATACTTCTATTCAAAATAATAAAATCAAGCAAAATATTAAAAACTGGTTCCTAACAAAACATTTCATTAGATAGTCATTTATTCCCTTTTCAACCAGTCACAGGAAGCAGCTATCCATTTATTTAAAGATACTCTAAAATGCATTAGAACAAGACACCAGAACATCAGACAGCTCCTTGCAATATCTTCCTGGTAAGGTATTCAAGTTAGTTTAAAGAAAAAAAAAAAGGCGAATACAGCAAACCCCAGAATATGGCAAAGAAGCCAATATTTGACTCGCTACTTATAGAAACCTGACTAGTAATCATATTCTGAACAACCTAAAATAATCACGCATAGATAATTCTGGAAGATTCAAAGTGCTATCCTCCAGGATTTAATAAAATTTTGCAGTGCCCCTCACTTATATTGAGCTAGTACAAGCATTCCAAGATTGAGGCATAGAAATAAAATGTGCAGCAAGACTTTGAACATAAAAGATCGATAACACAAACAAGAGTGTGGACTGAAAACACACCATTTCTAAAAAGACAATCCTATTTTATCCTAATAAATTTCATATGCATTCTAAATTTAGTGGACATACAAGAAAAAAAAAATCTTAGAGAGCTTTCCAAAATCAACACTCAATCACCCATCCAGAAGATACATTTTAAATAAATGCTTAAGTTTTACAAATCAGCATTTACATTCAGAAAAACACAAAATACAGTGGGCATCAGCATCAGCCAAGAGTTTAGCTTGCCAAAGACCATATGGGAGGATGTCCCCATAGACAGTGTATCTTGTACTAGCATGGCATCTGCAGTACATAGCAACACTTTATCTGATGTAATAACACCTTCTGCTCTTCGCCTTTCCAAGTTATAAAACAAATGATTAAGTGACTTCACCATAAACAGTCTCATGGAACATAGACAGAAAAGGATGAAAATAGGGAGTTATCACTCCACATGTCAGGCATCTTGCAAGTCAATATATTAAAAGTTACTGCCTAAGTTTATCCTTTTTTTAAAAGAAGACCATATTGCTTTTAAAAAAAAATATAACTAGTAAATTGAGTGGAGGCTCCTGGAGCTCTTCTGTTCCTTCCAATGCTTATGCCAGTAGATCAGTAAATTCAATGAAAATATAATAAAATCAATGTAAACCTCAGTTTCCAAGAAAGTGCTATCATGCTTTTAAATGATTATGTTAGGTAGAATGTTCTAATGTAACCAGCACCATTCACAGAACCAGGGTACAAATTCTGAATCACCAGCCTGGATTTACCCAAAGAAACAGAAAAAAACAAAACAAAACAAAACAAAACAAAACAAAAAAAAAAAAACAAAAAAACAAAAAAACACAAAACAAAACAAAAAAAACACAAAAAAACCCAAACAAACAAAAAAAAGAAAACAAAAAAAAAACCCAAAACCCCCCCCCCAAAAAAAAACCACAAAACAAACAAACAAACAAAAAAAACAAAAAAAACCAAGCCATCATGCAGTATTTCATGAGTCTTCATCACAGGAGAAAATAAGTGTAGAAGAAAAGATACATTACAATTTTTTTCTGTTTTATCAAGTGTTTTCTGACCCATGCTCTTCCCTAATAAAAATAATCCATCTGGCTTTTGCCCTGTCCTATGCTAAAAGCACTGAGTAGGAAATGCTCCACTGAAGTTATACACCTAACAATACAATAAAAATATCTTCAGAGTGCTACACTTGGGAGAGCTTCCTTACACAGCCTGTGTCCAAACTGAAAGCTCAACTGACAAAACTAGCCCAGGAAAGGACCACATTAGAAATTAATTTCAAAAAATTTCTGCAGTGATGTCACGTTCTCACAAAACAGGGTTTAACATTCAATTAAACAGTCTAGTTTCATTACAAATATAAAATTTAGTATAATATTGCTTTAACATTCTTCACTAATGTGTGAAGACCACTTGACCAAACCTAATCAAGTGTTCATCAAATACTTGAAATTATTTCTCAGAATTATAAAACAAGGATTATCCAGAAAGCCAGATTTCATACTGCTTTACATTAAATATTTTTAACCTTAAAGGTCTTGACTCTCTTATCATATCCCTTAATACATAAAATGCACCTCCAGGTAATCTAATGCTATTTAAACAGAGGAAATCCTTTCAGAATTTTCTTAACATCTGTAAAAGATATTTTGTCTTTTGGCCTCAGACAGAGATAACCTTAGAATGTAATTGATTTTTTTTACCCTCAGAATTGTTTTTTATTAATATTCTGAAAATCATAATTCTTTTCTCTGTAACAAATATCTACCTAAGAGACTATTTGCTTATTTGGAGCAAAAGGAAGACAACTGCACTGGTTTTAAAAGAGGTCCTCTAATTTTATGGAGGTCCTCTGAATTTCCTCAGACTGTCCTATTACATTGACTGCTTAAGACATTACAGAGTTTAAGGACTCATCATTTGAGAAGTTCCAGTAACCTCAACTGGATTATGGGTCCTGAGCACTCAAAAATAACATGATCTCCAAATATCTGTAGGTAAGTTGTCAGCTCTGAACAGGGCTTCTGAAGAACTCTCCATTCAAGTCATAACGTTCCACCTGAATTTCCATTAGTGTAATGTTTTTTGTATATTTTCATAAAAGGGATTAACGAGACTGAAGATGCTTCCAGGCACGTTACAGGAATGCTGCAGACTGTCCAATAGCACTAAAATGTGGTGGGTCAGTAGTTACTTCCTCCTTGAAAACTGTGACTCATGTCCAAATCCACTTCATGCAGTAAAGTCATTCCAGAACTAATCATCAGTAATGGAAACGTAACACATCATCTTTCAGTAGAACAACTGCTAACTCAGTTAATATCTAAAAGGATCAAATAAAATCTTGAAATAACATGTCTTAGTTTAATTATCTGTCAAGTCATGCCAAATGAAACACACCCAGGCAACAAATGTGATTATAATGAAAGAGGAAGGCCACTCTTTTCCCATTCCAGCCACTGATACAGATCTCTCACCCTCATTTTCAATATGAACATAGGTCTTTTTGGTCTAAAATTATAAGTAATTGCAATAAAAGAGGTAAATTTATGGTTTATTTTTTTGGCATTGCCTTTAATTTTAAGCAGAATTCTCTAGGCCTTTTTTTCCTATTTGGACTTTTTTTACAATCACTTGTCTGTATAATTCCTATTTCCACCTGTGACTATTTCCTTCCAGTTTTGCTCTCAGAGGAAGATAAAGATAAAAAAGATGCAGAGATGGGCCTAGGAAGCAGAACACTAAGCTTTGCAGGATGTGCCAGTGTTGTTCCATGATATTTTCATTACTGTATGTGAACAAATTCATGCAGAAAGAACCAACAACACTGGTCTCCAGCTGGAGGTAGAACAGAAACTCTCGGTTAAATAGTAGGAAGAACAGAAAAACAAAAACAAAAAAAAAAAAAAAAAAAAAACAAACAAACAAAAAAAAAAAAAAGGAATGAGTAACAAAGATAGAGAAGAAAGAACTGAATAAACCCATGCCAGAAGTAATTAATTATTCAGATTTTTTCAACAACCAGGCATCGACATCAAGCTTCTACTAATCTTTGTCAACAACTGACATTTGTTTGTGAGGTTCAGCAAAGGAAGATGCAATCAGTAGTCTTTTCTCCTGTTTACTGGTAGCCCAAAGAAAGGTTTTTTTTACACTTTCTGTTTGATATCAAGGTAACTAATGCTGATTCCAGAATTTTTTGTCCCTACAAGGGCTTGTTTATAACAGCTGTGTTCAAACCTCCTGACTTAGGAAGGGAGGAGGAATTTTCAGGCATTGACTACACAACCTCCAAGTAACCCTCCGTGATAATTCTAAACTAAGAGAATATCACAGAACCATAGGATGTTACGGTTTGGAAGAGAATTTAAAGTTCATCTAATCCCAATTTCCCTCCCAAGAACAGGGACACCTTTTACTAGACTGAACCTTATCCAACCTGGATTTGAACACTGTCAGGGTTTGTGCACGACCTCCCTGAGAAACAAGTGTCTCACCACACTCAAAGTAAAGAATTTCTTCCAAATATATAGCCTAAATTGCTCCTCTTTCAGTTTGTACCCATTACTCCTTGTCCTATCACTACAGACAAATCAACACAAAACAATCAGTGGAAAAGTTGCCACGCTTGCTTTAGTATTGTTGGAAGCTGGGATTTACCCATCCCTTCCAGTTCACTCAGTAATAATCAAGGGCCCAGCTGTTCCACTGTTAAATAATGGGGAGGTACAGCACGGTGAGGACAGGAATGCCAAAAGAAAGCAGCGAGACACGTTGACATAGCAAATGGGTATAATGAAAACAGACTTCTGCTTGTATTTTTACCTCATCCCTTGAACTTCCTTGCAGACTGGCTCTGAGCTGTAAGGCTCTTGTTCTGCACAGGCAGTAAGCTGGATTTCAACCTATGTCAGCAGGATATAATGCTGCCTGTGGAGCTGCACAAGCCAGCTCAAATACTGGAGGCAGTATAAGTGCACTATAGAAGTGTTCTGCCACAGCTAATTAGACTAACCACTGCATCATGTCATGGGAACATTCCCTAGGAGAGTGCCTGAGATCTGACACTACATTTCTCTGAGATTTTAATTTCCAAGGTGGTGTATCTTTTGTTGAACCTAGACTGCTTCATGGTCTTTGAAACACTCTGGATGCTGAGCTTTCCCATCTGAACTGACTTGGAATATCCAAACCCATTAATTTGTTTTTGGATGGGCTCAGCCTACTATCACAAACACTCAGTTTCTTACTGAGTAAGTTTCAGGTTAATTTGTGAAGCACTTCATAGTTAGCAAGCACGATTATCAGCTTCTGTTCCACGCACATGCCCAAATTACAACATGCTCCAATAATAAACCCTGAATGGTATGGTAGTATGGGAGCTGAGTTTTAAAAATGCCTCATCTTTGTAATGCAAGCTTATTTCACTTGCAGTGATTTCCCACATCTTCCTACTCTATGTTATACCAAGAAATCTCTTTACTGTTTTAAACTCCCAGCAGTCCAATAGTTTTATAAACAGTTACAGAAACAGTACCTGCTATTCCTGAGCCAGAACAGCCAGTTATTACTCATAACCTTCACCTAGAGGCTTCTAGATTCTTCAAATATTTTACTTTCAAAAATTATGCCTTCACACTTTGATTTACAAGTGATACTCTGATACTCTGAGGAGCACTTTGCACTGCAGAGTGGATGAATTTACCAGTTCATATTCCACTAAAGTCTACACTGACATGAGGAACTTCTTTAATAAGTTTGCAATAGAATTGAAAACAAATTTTAATTTTAAGTCTTCTGAATTATATAAGGAGATAAGCCTCTCTTACCATGCATACTTTCCTTCTGTACATTCAATTTTTGTTCTTCATCTAGACACTGTCCTAAAATATCAACTATTTGGTTAGGATATCAGCACTACTGCGTTTATGCTCATGCCTGCTTTAAATCTACAACCTGTCATAACAGTTCAGGATTTTTTCTATCCACTTAGTAAGCTGCCCCTCAAGAATCTCAAACCATAAAAATCCATTGCAGGGATACACAATCTCTGTTGAAGAGAAATACTGAAAAATAAGACTTTACTGTTCTAGAATGTAATCACAACTACAAGGTTATGCAATTATTTCTCTAAGGAAAATCTGAACTTCTCCTCTAATGACACCACCTCCTTAAGACACTGGTACACTCATATTTTTCTGAGATTGTAAGGACTGACTTCTGTGTTCAGTTTTAGAGAATTCTGGCATGCAAGCAGGTTGAAACTAGAGAAATGGTTGTCAATACTTGAAAAGGGAAATTTGCATTGCATTAAATATGGCAAGTTTGCCTTTCTCATTTAATCTTTTTTTTTTTTTTTCCTGTAAAATACTGGTTTAGAAATATTACTCAGCAAAAGAAGAGGTTCCTGCAGAACTTCACAATATACTAAAAGGAATGGAAAAATATCCATTTCCATATAATGTTAGTTACTACAGAAGAAATGCTGACACCACTGACTTACTGTCTGCTTTTTAAATAGTCCCCTTCTCTTTGGATTCAGTTTCTGAATGACAGGCTCCACAAACTGCTTGCCAGACACTTTGTCCAAGATTCAACATGCATTAGGCTATATTAGCAGGATGACAAACAGACATGGAAACCTTCTGTTGATCAAGTTGTGCCAAAACTTTCACACCTGTCTTTTTGTTCGTTCTCTTTTCCTTTTTCATACCTAGCCACCAACACAAATAACATCCAGCACATGCCCAGCATGATGTTCTGTCAAAGCTTTTCCATGCACAGTCTTTCAGTTTCTGAGCTGATTTGCACTGTTGCTGCTTCAGACAGACAGAAATGCTTATTTGTCACATGTAACCAGCAGAAATGAAAGCCACATATTAAACTATTTCCTTTGATTTGTGAACATGAACAGCAAATTGAATGAATGTTCAGCTTTAATCTACTATACAGCTGCTGATGCAATAATTCTTTAAAAAAATTAGAGAAATAATGCATATACAAATATTTCCAGAAACTGAAAAACATTAAATAGCAATAGTGGCAAGTAGCTTGCAAATTCAGCAGGCAGATTTACAGTGCTGGTACATCTCTTTTGATAGTATTAAATAGAGCCATGATTCAAAGCTTTTAAACACATGCTGTACTTATTTCTATGGAAACTAAAAGTTTGCTTTCATTTGGAGCTGCACACCAAGCAAACCTCACAAAATCCAGACAACCTATTTCAGAAGGAAAAGTGCCCAATTCTCACAGTCACTTATCACATCACACCAGAAGGGCTTTCATACGTCCAACCTACACACCTCACTAGCTAAACTCCACAAGGAATAAAAGGAAAATAAAGAGCTCACGGCATTTCCTTGGACACTGTGCCTGTCACCAAGGGGATGAATAAGGACTCTGGATTCATTAGACTGACCCCTGAAAAGCTCTCATCCATGTACACAATCACCATCCCCATGAACACACACACACACACTTACAGGCAGAGCAGCACAATCGGCAACACACCAGTGACTGAATGGCCTTTTCTCAGGCAGCAGGATCACTGCTCTTAAGTCTCTCTTTTGAGAAAAAAAATTACTGATCATCATATTAAAAAAGGGTGTGCAACACTCCCATGAGGCATTATTCAGAGAGATACTTCTGTTTGAGTGTATTTTGAAAGAACATTTAGAAATTACCCCCCAACACAAAATCTTTCACTTTTCCTTGAAATAAAGTAGGATCATTTTCAGATGAAATCACAAAACTGTCTGCATGTATAAGGGAATGAAAATTTTAAAATCATGCATAGAAAAAAATAGTAAAAAACCCACGCTTCACACAGAGGCCATGAGTATTTTTCTAAAAGTATTGCTGCACATTCTTGGTTGCAATTGCCTGGTTTTGCATTTATTCTTATTTGTATTGCCTGCTCTAAGCTCTTTGAATTTTATTAGGAAGCTAAGTAATCTAGTTCTATTCTAATAAAACCTAAAGGTAATCTATGCATTTAATTATGTATTTAAAAGCCTTTTGGTTTCTTCTGAATAACTTCTTATAAAGGAAATTTAAGAGACATCTGTACAAGATGCACAAGAGTAGCTGATAAGGCGTACCATGAACTAAAAAGTAAGTTCTCAAACTTTAACTCTGACTGCTGTCAGACAAACATCTATCAGAAGGCATAAGAAGCACCTCATGAACAACAGCCAGATTCAACCCAGCTATTTGAAACAAGTAAAAGCCAGGCCCACAGCATCAAACATATCTCTGGGGCCCCATTAGTCTCAGCTCTGTCAATGTGGTTTCAAACTGGGCCATTGCCCAGAGAAGTTGTGGAATGTCCCATTCCTGTAAGTGCACAAGACTAATTTGGATGGGGCTTTAAGCAACCTGGGCTAGTGGAAGGTGCCCTTAACCATGGCAGCAGGTCTGGAACTCAATGATCTTCAAGGTTACTTCCAATCCAAACCATGCTATAACTCTACGAATATGCCCCAAGCATTTTTTATTAACACTTTACTTAAATCTAACTTTTATAAATGTTTTTTGAAAGCTTATGCTTTTCAAGTTAGCCTGAAGTTGATCCATTCTAATTTTAAGAACAGCACACTGAATAACGCAGACTAATTTTAGGGCAATCTTGATGGTCATTGTCATGACTGAAGTGTACCCAGAGCAACAGCAA
>PYHW01009979.1:1254229-1273031 GCA_013186435.1 Turdus rufiventris
GAGGGAAAATTTTAGTCAAAAGGGTGCGCCTTATAGTCGTGAAATTACTGTACACTAGATTTGACTTCTCTACTTGCAACTTCTTTTATAGCTGTACCAATCACCAAACCCATGCCAGGTAAAATCTTTTCCCTGAGAGCCATTCCACTCTGCAGTCTTTACAGAAGCTTAGATGTGCCATGAGAATCCTCACATGCTTCTTTTCCTGTTATATTCATGCCAATGTTCAACAGACAGAAAATACCAAAAGCTGATTAAGGTAAGCAGGCACTAAAGGATATTCAACCCATTGCGCTAACCAAAAAGAATTAAAGTGTCATTTTTTGAGTCAGAATTTACATAATAGAAACTTCTCCTTCCATATCTAAATTGTGCTGTATTTTTGAAAAGCTGGCCAGCTAATATGAAAAGTATTTCTTTAATAATGTTGGATTTAATTGCATAAAGTAAAGAAAAGTGCCTTTCACACTCTTAAATTATGGATTACAGTCGTCTTCTTCAGTCAAACTATGAGATCATATACTGCATTAAATGTTAATTAGGATATTTTCTTTCAGTTTCTCCATAAATTTAAGGACATGGGAATGAATTCTGTGAAACAACTTGGGGCAAAACTCTCTTCCCTTTTACCTAGGATAAAAATGACAGGTATAGCAGCAGTGCACTTGAACAGCACTATTTTCTGAGTAAAAAACTAAATAAAATTGAAACTGACTTACAAAAAATTCTCTGATTCAGGTAACATGTCAGGAAAATACTTGAAATAATACACTAAACTAGATGGCAGAGTTTTAATTGGTTTGGAGAACTTTACTTGCCATGATTATTGCATTAAATTTTTTTTTTTTTTTTGTGAAGCACAAAATGCATTTCAGTGGCTTAGTTGAAGTCACATTATCTTAATGAGACTCTTCAGTAAACATAATTACAAACTAAAGATGTGCAAGCCTCATAACATTTTTTAAACACCATTTATCCTTGCTCCAGACTCTTCTGCTTTAAGTAACAAAAGACAACATAAGAAAAAAATGGTGAATATTCTAAATTAATATCACATTATACAGCTAGACCATTAACAAGTCAGTTTAAGTAATGCTTTGATAAAATTTTAAGAATACTGATTAGAGGTTCTAAACCTCACTTTTAAACATAGGTTTATTGCTTAATGGCTCAACTAAGACAGTGATTCAAGTATTTTGACTATGACTTTCAAACCGTTAAAAAGAGAGAAGATACAGAGATTGAAATTCTTTTTTCACTAGGTGCAGTAGCAAATGGAGATATTTCAACAGGGCAAAATGGCACAAGGGGATTAAAATAGTCAGTTGTACTAAAAGGAGTGCTGAAACATCATAGCCAAACTCACACACTACACTGCTGGTAGAATTTATTTTTACACGTCCACCAGGTTAACACCAAGTTTTCTCAAAAGCCAGAGCTGAAAAAACAAGACCTATCTAATAAATCTTTGTAGCTGTCGATTAGTAATCGAAGCTGGTGACGGTCTCAGCAGTAGCAAGACAGACATCACCTTGGATGACTAATGCAATTTATCAGACCGATAAACTGATACTCTAAAATAAAGTTTAAAAATATGCATATCTGAAAATAAAATACATTATTTAAACACTTTTAAAAGAAAAAAAAAAAATTCCAATATCTTAGTACCTTCTTTAGAATTACAAATTATCCAACTAGTGTTAATAAGATCAGTCTAATGAGATTTTATAAAGGATTTTTATCTCTACTGTTGCAATAGTATTTCAAGGAATTTACTGCACAGACAATTGCTTTTGATGATTTCTACAGAGATGCTTTAAATTTTGATGTAATGTTTCTTTGTAAGATTTTTTAAGTGAAACTAAGTATAAGCTTACATATTTGATTATTTGGGAGTAAATATAATCCATGTAATAACAAAACTCAGACCTTCCACCTGTCAAAAATAATACAATCTAAAAGTTATAACTAAATACCTAATAGCCTTAGGTGGAGAACCACTCTCAGATTCAGAACCAGCTCCCCTAAGAATAATGAATATTCCTATACATGAAGAAAAATAAAGGCGATAAAGTAAGCCTTAATGAAAAAAAGAGAAGAGTACTTGTCGATTATTCATATAAAATATGGACTTCATAATTTGGTAGTGGTAGAGTCAGAAATCTGTGTATTTTTCTGCTGAAGCCACCAGTGCTTCTTCACTGTAGTGCTTCAATACTGTGGTACGTTTCTCTGACAAAAAATGATTTTTTAAATTTTTATTATCATTAGCTGTCTGCCTTTGAATTACGTTGTGTATCTTTGCAGTGACTTTGCAAGGCCTTCACATTCTTGTATTCTCTTGACTGTGAGTTCTGTGCTTACTAATTCATCTTTATTTGCAGCTGGCAGATGCAAAGATGTTAGCTACAATCAGGAGACACTGGCATGGGAATTCTTGAAATGTAGAGAAGTTATAATTTTCCCTTTAGCAAATTATTGCATGTTTTGTTTTCAAGAAATGTGAGTCCCCAGACAAAATGAGATTATTAGACTAACTTACCTGCTTTTAAAATAAGAACTCAATAGTCAACATGCAGCTTTTTATTTCTAATGATCTTAGCCAGCTAAGTTTAGTTTATGTTACTTCTGGGTAAAACAAAAGCAAAGTGCAAGGGAACAGAGTAAGTTTGGCTATGTCATTCTGTCCTGTCTTGGATTTACAAGCTGTTAAGATGATTCTTCCAGTTGAGGATGAAGCTGCAAAGTAGACTGGAGTGAATGTTAGGCTCCTTTGTGAGCCACTGAGGGTGAAGAGTACCTCTGGTAGCATTTTGTCAGGTTAGTTCATGGACAAATCAAGCAATATACCAAGTAGGGAACATTATTTCTGCGGTTCAGATTTCATGCAGAAGGTCAATTACATGTTGCCACTTTAAAACAGAAAGGAATTCGTCAGTCAAGCAAAAACAAACCTGAACTCCAACCCCCTGACAAAGACATGCTCCCCCCCTGAACAGCTCATTTGTAATGCTTACTTAGTGCTGTTGTACAGGATGGGCATAAGATGAGCCACTGTATTTCCCAAAAACATGCAAAAATATACCAGGTCCAGGGTAAAAACTATTTTAAATATTTAATACTATCGAGATGAACAAGATCTTTAGTCAGTAATAGTATGATGCAATCTCCCTTCCTTAGAAAGAATGAGTTCTTCTGAAAAAGAGGGCTTTTGAGTCATCCACATTCATGCAATAGTACTCTGCCCTGAAGTACATGCACAGAAAAAATCCTTTATAGACTAGACTTGCAAAAATCAGGCTAACTGGTAAAATTTTTCTGCAAAGTCTGAGGTGCCAAAACAAGCACTGTATACTGGATATAATGACTTGATATAATGTGTCTTCCCCCAAGAGTCCAAATTTTCTTCATACCTACAGATAATACTGGTAGAAAAAAAAAAAAAAAGCCAAAAACTCCTGTCTATTCTGTTTGCACTCCCTACCTGCAGGCTGGCCTCAAAAGCCAAAATGTCAAATATATGTTTAGAGTTAAATACAGGTAAGGAAGTGCACTAACACAACATAATGCATATATAGAATAAAAGTCATTTGTCAGTAAGTATTGACAAGTGCCAAACACTTTTTAACAATCATCTAAATGCACAGAAACACAGAAATGTTGTACTTAATTACTTCTGGGCTTAGTAATTCAGTGTAGGACATTCTCAAACTCTTTGCAATTTCTAAGAATGTGGATTGTTAAAAATGGGAAAAAAATTGTCTGAATTAAAAGATTAAAGGAAAAATAGACTATCAAGGCACTGAATTATAATTCTCTTATTTTCTGTTCATAAACATTGACAAAATGTGGGAATCCAACACGGACAATGATATATAGCATAAAGATCCTCAAGAAAGGGAAGAGCAATCCAATCCTCTGCTCGCCAGTGAGAACCCTCAAGCACGCTGGAATAAGCTGACTGATGTCACCTTACTGCTCTCCTCAGTTACTCACTAGGAGCCTGTTGCTGTATTTTTTATTTTTTTTTTATTCAGCAGAGCTAAATAATTCATCAGGGCACAGCATTTTGTGAGCAGGCCAGACTGCAGGCACCAGGCCAAGAGCAAGGTCGCCATGGAGACCTACATGCAGCATCATCTCCCTCCCTTGCAGGGAGAGCCTATGGAAAACGGCATCAGCTCAGCAGCCCTGCTCATTTCAGCAGTGAACAATAGCTACAGTAAAAGAAGAAAAGAAAAAAATTAAAAAGCAGCAAAATAAGGATATAAAAGCATCTTCTGTAGCTGTATTGAAAGACTGAAATGACAAATGAGTCATTAAGCAGTTCCTATTTGGACTGCTACAACTATTATTTTACATGAAAGAAGTACTAACCCCCCATTATTAGTAAGAGCTATTGCTGCTCTTCAAACAAATAGATTATCTTATACAGTGCAGATGGAAAATTATTTAAGATAGATTTTCTTTAGAACACAATTTTGTTACTAAAATAGTTGGAGGGGTAAAATGAAATCCTAGCACAGAAATGAGATTTATTGCTCAGATTTCTTTTACCATCTTTTGCATAGTTTCTAATACTGATTTTTAGAGTTCTCTCATCACTCTTCAAAGAGACAGGCATATTTATTATCAAACAGAAAAAATAGTAGCTAGAAATGGAAAAATTATATTACATCAAAAAGGAAAAATGCTTTTGAACTGTGTTTATTGAAGGGTTGTTTTATTTCTCACTAAATGTTTTCCATTAACATGACACCAGCATTTTTGTATGCTTTATGAATGAAAAAATGAAAATATACTCTGATGTATTTATAGTAGATCAGTTTAACTTCATAAACACTATTCTTTCCTTTTTTCCTGCTATGTAGTGCTGCTCCTTGGCTATCTTGTTCTCCAGGCATCTGTTATTCAACATCACCAGATTTTATTACCCAAAATCACCTCAAAGCAAGAGCTTGATCATGTTTTTATTAGCTTTATAAAGTATAAACCTTAGAAAAACTGTATTCTGCAACCTTCTAAACTTCTTGATTCTTTTTGATTTTTATTCCAGAAACAATATAAAACTCCTCCTCCCTCTAGAACTCTCCCATGTCCTCAAGCTTGTACATTTATTGGAAAAAGTGATGCTGTAGAATGCTGACATGACACTAATACAGCACAATACTATATATAGACTTTGCAAGCCACAGTGAGCTCTCTATAGGTGATAACGGGAAAATTTACAGTATGAGACCACAGGTACATAAGTGAGAGGACCACATGACCTCTGTGTGGTAAACCTGAAAACAGAAGAAGAGTATCTCTGACTGCTTACCCTGGAAGGTCTTAGAGCCTCCCACTGCCTGCCATACACACTCCTTTTAGGGTTGCAGAACCTGTGTTTAGCATGGACCAATTCCCTTTTTTTTTTCTCTAGAACTTTTAATCCCACCTTTTGCTTAGGCTCAGTGTTTTCCAGCAATATTGTTGTCTATCGCTTCTCCTTACAGATTTTTGTTTTACTCAACACTGTAGTCAAAGTATAAGAGGGCTGAGTGGAAATAATTGCTGATTTTCACTATTCAATATTTTCAAGATTCTCCATGTTCAAATTAAAGTTCATGACCAGAAGTTCCACTACATTTTTCAACAGTGTTGCCTCTGGCAACTGCATGTGTGTAAGCCATACAGAATTTGAGACCAGATTCTACTGAGGTTAGTCTAATAGATAAAACTTGGAAATTAGTGCAGTTCTTGAAAAAAATCAGAGGAGATAAAAGGCAACCCCTGATGTCAGAACCATCAAGCCTAGTTCAAATCCCAGTCCACCCACCAAAACCCACCCTGTCAACATATTTCTTTTGTCTCTGCTGTCTAACTATTGAGGCAAAAGAGCTAAAAAAAAATACTTTTTCATGTTACAGAGGAGATTTTTTTTTTTTCAGAGTAACATATTGGCATGGAACAATTCAGAAAACTGACTCTTGTCATCGCATATTTTCTGGGCAGAAGGCATGTGGGCATCTTTTCACTATTTCATCACACCAAAAACAAGAGTTCCCTTGTCAAGAAAGAGACTGTTAAATCACAAAAAATCTCTGCTGATGTTCTGACACACTTCAGACAGAAAAATAAAATAAGTATAGTCCCTTTGCTCAATTATGAAATGCTAAAAGACCCCTAAGTTTAAAGTCTTGCAACTCAGATAGTGATAGCATGATCTATTGCTGGAAGACCAAAGGCCACCACAGGAGGAGAGAAGACCTCTGAGGGGAGTTTTCATTCCTGATGATCTAACTGCAGCCTTCTGAGCCACCTGGCCATTACATTTATTTTCCATTGGCTTTGACAGGTCTGGTTTGCTTCCAAGGCTGCACACAGAACAGCCTGGTTATCATGGATCTAAAGACCTCATTATGGATGTGTAAAAAACCCAGATATGGTAACACAAACACCAGCAAGTGTTGGACAGCTGAGAAAATGTGCTGATGATTTTGATGTCCACACAGATTTAAATGGACTAGAAGATATTTAATTTTGATTCACAGAGTATTCTGAGTTGGAAGAGACTCACAAGGATCATTAAATCCAACTTTTAAGAGAATGGCCTGCATGGGGACAGAACCCCCAGTCTTGGTGTTACCAGCACCATGTTCTAACCAACTGAGGGAATCTATTCCAGAACCAGGCCTTTTACCCCCTCCTGAACATGCATCGTTTGTAAAAAATAAAAAGGTTGTTACCCCTTCCTTCAATTTATCTATTGTCCCATTAATATTGCACTTACATCCTTGTAAATCCCTGCACTTACTTATGGGAGCAAATCTCTTTTTCTAAAACTTGCTTGTAAAAATAAAAATATTTAATAGCTTAATTTATTTCTAAAATGTGCAAAGATAAATTAGTCTGTCAACACATTTCCTTTAGAACATCTTTTTCCTTTAGCGTAAGTGGGGAAAAATATAGAAAGAAGAATTACCATGAAAATTTACTAGAAAATGTAACAGATAGCTTCAGTAACTGCTGAAGGTATATGTCAAAGAAACAATGGGAATACAGAAAAATCACATTTCATGACATACAGCTTCCTCCTATGTTATGATCATGTGGGACACAGAAGACATAGGAAATGTTCTTCCTTAGTTTTCAGCTACTGGTCAGCTCTTCCAATCTTCTCTGGACAGAATTCCTACAGCAGACTTAAATGTAATTTACAGAACTCAGGATTCTTTTAACACAGAAGAGGGTAAAGAAGCAGTTATTTACATGAGGTGCATTAATTTTCACCTTTTCCCAAAGCAATTACTTCTTTCTTCTTTATCCTATTAGGAGAAAGGAAAAATTAGGTGGAATGTTCAAGCCCTTGTCCTCTGTCAGAAGAAGCCACACCTTTAAACAGAGGGAGGCAATTTTCTCATTTCTTTATGGTTGTTTGGGTCTCTTTCCATCTCCAGATTCCTTTAGCATCTCTTAAGCACTCTGATGTTAGTTATTTGATCTCCATTTCTTTTCATCTTGTGTAACCCTTGCAGACAGTGTTGCACATGTACTAGTGTATGGATTTTAAAGCTGGTGTACAGGATTCTAAAGCTCATTAATAGGAGAATGTGTGACACTGTGGTCTGACACTGTTCTTCCAAAGATATTAATCATGATGTCTGGGTCTGTGTCTTGCAGCAAGGTTCAGGCAGATTAACTGGCATCAGTTTCCTCATGTATATATCTATGACAGACTAATAAAAGCATCTAAGAAAAATTCCATTTGACAAAGAGGGCATGCTTCTGTCAAAGTTGTGCTGAAGTTTCACAAGGCTAGAATGGTAAGTGTATTGGCATTAAGCATGGTGTATTGTAGCTTGCTTTTGATTACAAAAATCACTTTACCAAACATCTCCTTTATACCTGAACTGCTACATATGAGGAAACCCTCTGGAGCAAGAACTTTTGGATCCATACCACGATTCCTTAATATTACCACCACATCGTAGCAAGTGCTATGGCATGTGATCGATGAATAGAAACCACTGGGCATGGTGAGCATTTGCCAAATGGGATATTTAAACAAAGAGTGATCATGTCCAGAATGTGAAAGTGGTACAGACTAGAGACTCAAAGAGACCTATAGGACTGTGACAGAGTGATTGAAAGAGTGAAAGAATTTGTTTGATGAGGTTTGTCAAACACTTTGAACAATGGCACATTTATACGTAATAAAACAAAAATACAGGATGCAGACAGGACAGCTGACCCCAACTGACCAAAGAGATATTCCATGCCATTTAGTGCTATATTCAGCATACAAAGATGTGAGAAGAAGGCATGGGGGAACATTCAAAGTTGTGGCAAGTTCCCAAGTCACTGTTATGCAAGATGGAGCCCAGAATTCCTGGGAATGGCTAAACCATGGGAAGTGGTGAACACCCTCTTAGCTCTCCTCATTTGCACAGCTTTTGCTTTACCTCTACAACTGCCTTTGTGTGTGCCAACCCAATATTTTTCCTCACTTTCACCCTTCCAGTTCTCTCCCCTATCCTACTGTGGGAAAAGTGAGATGTGTAGGGCTCAGCTGCTTCCTCAGGTTAAGCCAAGACAATTGTTTAACAAAATGCTATGCTGACTAGGAAAACGAATACAGTAAAACAGATTTTAAAGTTAGGAATGGATCCCCCCTAGATCTCTGTCCAAAAGGAGTAAAGTGATGTAGGTTTGGATCTACTCGTGCATATATTAATTTCCTGTCTTTGGATAGGGGGATTTCAGGGTCAGACATAGCAGTGTATGATTGCTATTGAGTGCCTAATCAATTATCAGGCACAGCAGGTAGGATCAGTAACTTTCAGGATATCCATGTTTCACTCTGTACTGCAGGACAGATACCCCGTGCACATCACAGACAGTATCATAGACTATTCATCACTGTAGTGACATGAGTATCTCATATTTTAAAAGAAACACTTAATTTTGTCATTGACTAAAGAAAGAAGTAGTAACACTGCTAATGCCAATGGAGTGGCCATGGTGCAATCTATCTCATACTCTCCTGATCCACATGGAAAGGAACTGCAAAGAATTTGTCCCAGGTGCAGACCGAACAAAAAGGTTAGGTCAAAGTAACAACATTTACACCTTGTTCTGCTGGTGATTATTAATATCAGAATAAACAAATTTAAGAAAGAATGATTTCAAATTGGTGCAGAAACCATTACCTCATTCTAAATCATGATAAAATAGAAGAAAAATATTTCTAGTGATCTGGTATATATCTGCCAGATGGATATAGATAAGTTACACTTGTTGATAATAATTTGCCACATTTGTAAGTGGCCTAAATTTAGACTCTACCATGAAAATTTCCAGACACTTATTGAAAGGATTCTTAAGCAGGCTTCCCCATCTCAAATAGCTGCGTTGCCTCATTTGTTTGTTTGTTTGGTTTTTTTTTTTCCATTTTAACATTTTCTAAATAGAATAAAAGAAGTAAGTCTTAATGACCTGAAGATAATTTTGCCAAGTACACTTGAAACATTTCTGGAAAATTATGAGCCACATTATCATCATGCAAGAAACACTCTCCTGAATTACAGCTACCCCATAGTCTGCAGCATTCAAGCTACAGCACTGATAAGGATTAGTAAGAGGTAATCCTGGGAGCAAAGAGCAAAGTAACATGAAGCACTCTAGCTGGTCATAGGGGATTCACAGCCTCAGACATAACCCCTCACACCTGAACTGGAAGCTTTGTAAGAGAAGTGCTCCAGGTGAAACCATAGGCACATAGAGGTCTGAGTAAAGTTCCTGTTTTTTTTCAGTCAAGATACAATTTCACTACAAGGATTTAATTGTCACTAGTCTCACTGTATTTTTAATATCCTTTCTTCTACTTAGAATAAAGAAGTGATGTTAAAAAGCAGATAGAAAGAACCATATAGTGTATGATAATAATTATATTTACATAAAAACAAGGGAGATCTGAAAAACTTCAATCCAGTAACTCTGACTTCACTTTTAGAAAAGAAATTGTAAATACTTTCTATGGCCTAATGTATAAACTTTAAAATTGTATGCAGCACAGAACAGTAACCTAAATTCATTGAGAAAAAACAGAACCAGCAACACTGTATGTATTGTTGATATGACAGAGATAAATTTTACACAATGAACACTTTAATGTCAGTTTTAAATCAGTTGATGCTGCATCACACAGCAGTTTCACCCACAAGGTCAGACGTTAGAAAAGTTGCTCACAGAGATTAAGAAGTGGTTTTCAAAACAAGAATGGAGAGTGTCAGATCAAGAGAAAACATTTGACTTGTGTAGGAGTAATAAGCCCAGTAGGTATCAATAGCTTGATTTTGTTTACACGGTTTATACTGAAGGCAGTATTTCACAAGCTATCAGAGCAAGCTAATAGTATCAATGACAAAAAGCCACTCTGGCTTTCTACTTTCAAGATGTTGACTGGTCTAGCTTTCCAAAACACAAGTCTCAACAGCATGGTTTCCCAGATCAAGGCTAAAGTCCTCTGCTGTGTACCAAGCTAAGGTTTATAAAGAGAAATGGAAAGGAATAAAGCAGAGGAAGACTCTAAGCACTACTCTGAATGTCGTTTGAAAGGCTAATATTGCTACACCATCGCTACTACAGGAGTTCAGAGGGCTACCAGCATGTAAAACAAACTGAGAATCCCAGCTCAGTTCCCAAAAATATAGTACAGATCAATTCTCAGCAGCATTCTTCCTCGATAATCTCAGGAAGTACCAAACAGTGGCAAGCCTTGGAAAGCCCTCTTGACTTACCTCACCTTCAGCAGAGGAGACTCCAGGAACGGAGATATGAATTGTGTCACTAGCATACAACTGTCCATGTGCCTCAAATGGCCTCTGGTTTTCTCACCAAAGGGGAATACATTTTCCAGCAAAACTCCATCCACTGTGAGACTTGACCCAAAAATACAGGCCAGACTATGAGGCAACAATTTAACATTTGCATCATCCACAACCTACAACCTAATGGAATTTACAGGGTACCGCAAACACACAAACTGCAGGGAAATGTTTCACTAGAGTCAGCTGTGTGGGTCATGATCAGAGCTTCAGGTGATTCTAGTCTTTCACCTCCACACTTGGGTGCTCCTTCTATCCTTAGAGAGATCCTTTGTTGGACGACAGCTGAAGAGCTGAATCTAACCCAATTAATACAATCAAAGTGCAATGTCTCAACAGATTACCTCTTCTTTTTTTTCAAAACTGAAAGCCATACTTTCTACTGCTTTTCTGACTCATTACAGTCTGTTCATCTCTTTGAAACTCATTACTTGCTGTCTCCTTTCTACCCAAGAAATGTTTTCTGAACTGTAGGACAGAAATGGGGTGGCTGATTTAACATACCCTCTATTATAAATATGTATGGTTTACATAATGGTAAATTCCCCATCTGCCTTCTTGAACAAGTAGAATCCCTATTGGCAGGTTTTCTAGAGGCTATCCTCTGACTTTTAAGTCCATATTTAATTAATCAATTACATTAATTCAATCAGTATGGTAATTTTGAAGTTTCAGTTTATATTGTTGGCAGTCAACTGTCTACAGTGTTGTGTCATCCCCCGCTTCAACCAATATTCATTGAGTATGTATGAATCAATGTATTTTTCTCATGAAAATATTACCTAAGCAGTCAGCTACTAAGCAGTTCTACCTTGTTAAATTTAATCTATCTCAATCAGAGGGAAATAAAATAAAACACAAAATAAAAAGGCCAGATTACACAAGAGAACAGAGAATTTAAATTATATAAATATTCATATAAAAATTCACCTGTATTTAAATGCTAATATCTAAATCAAACTCCTTCAAAAATTAATGTTACTTTATGACTAAAATAATATATCTTTATGACTAAAATCTTTGACTAAAATCATATCAGTAGTACATGTCCCTACTGATATTGGTACTTCTAATCCTAAACCTCTATGACACTGGTCCTTCCTCACTTAAAACCCTACTTTTTGTCTCTCATAGGTGCTATAAAATACTAAATCAAGAGTACAAAGTCACTCAGCTTAAAAGCAGTACAATATGTGTTTTCCTTTTCCTCCTGGAAAAATTGCAACACCTATAAAAATAAAATAAATTTCAGGAGAACTACCCAGTTCCCTGCAGCTACAATTAGCATCTAAGTCCAAGAATTAAACAGGCGTCTCCTGCCGTAGTGATGCACAGGGTCAGTCAGCTACTGTTAAACAGTTAAAGGTGTTATGCAAATTGTGTAATGTTAACAGTCATCACATAATGAAATACAGCGTTTGTCAGCAGTTAGAAGTACTTTGACCTTTTGAAGTGGCAGGTTTTAACAGGAGCAGAAATAGCAGCAAATACAATTTTGAAGACAATCAAAACTGAAAAGAGGAATGAAGTAAGTATGTGTGTGGCAAGTGTTAGACAGCTTTCATGTTAAACTTTTTGAAAGCTTCTTGAAGACTTGGCTTACTCTATAAAATGAAAATATTCTGTTTCTTCTTTAACTGTGAATTTCCCATTCTTGTTTCAAAAAGAAAAAAAAAGAAAAAAAGTAAACCTAAGCTCAAAAAGAAGAAGACAACCAAAAATATTCTAAAAGCCTCTTTTTATGATTTTCAAACAAGTATGGTTGATTACATGGGCGTTATTGACAATTTTCAGCATTGAATTCAATATTATTGGAAAAAAGGGACTTTCACACATGGTAACTGAAAAGTGTAAATGACAAAAAGCAACAAAGCAGAAAACTATATTGATGTAATATAGCCCACATTTTTGGTCTAATACAATAGCTATAGGATTCTTAAGGTAGACACACTAATTCAGAAGAATAAACATTACAGTCAATGGCTGTCAGTAGAGCTATCAGCCTCTCTGAATGAGGAAATTACTGTTAGACAGAGTATAGAACAAGGAAGGATGCCAGTCCATTATTGCTAATGAGTAAAGTTACACTTTGTAAGCCCCCACATTATATAGTTAGATCCCATTTCAAGTTAACTTTTTCTTCTCTGCATGACCTGTTCTTTTCAAAAAGTGGTTCAAGAATAACACCCCTCTAATGATTTGAAACTTTCTTCTAACTACAAGATTCAGCTTATGCATAGATAGTGTATCTCCACTTCTTTTTGTATTGATTTCATCCTTTATATATAGGTTAAGCCTATGGATTTCTACACCAACATTTATCTTAAATACTTAATGAACATTCATATTAAATATATATCATAATATCTTTATATAAATGCCCAGCCTGGAGAAGAAAAGGCTTCAGGGACCTTCTAGCAGCATTCTGATACCTAAAGGGGCCCACAAGAAATCTGGAGAGGGACTTTTGAGAAAAGCATGTTGGGACAGGACAAAGGCTTTAAAATGAAAGAGGGCAGGTTTAGATTAGACATCAGGAAGAAATTTTTCATTCTTCCAGTGGTGAAGGACTGTCACAGGTTGCTGAGAGAAGTTGCGGATGCCCCATTCCTGAAATCTTCCAAGGCCAGGTTGGATGACTTTGAGTAGCCTGGTCTAGTGGAAGGTGTCCCTGCTCATGGCAGGCAGGGCTGGAACTAGACAATCTTAAAAGTCCACTCCAACCCAAATCATTCCATGATTCTATGATATAGATACATACTTTTAATTTACTAAGTTAAAATGTTCAGTAATTCAGTGTTTTTTCAAATAGCTTGGAGCAAAACCTTTGATGCAAGTAAACTAACAGCACAATCTTAACAATTCCATGAAGTTAGAGTCTCATTCAAGTTTCCCAATGAAGACCAGATATTTTATTAGGCTAGTAAGAACATAAGTAAACAAATAACAGATACAAAAAAGAAAATAAGCTAAATAAGAGTGGATTCCCTTTCTTCTTCTTGTCTTTAGTTTCTTCTTATAACTGAAACATAGGTAATAGATGAGCTCCAAAAAAAAAAGAAAGTATGGAGGAAAATTATATTCTCCATTTCTATACAACTCTGAAGGCTCTTGACTTCTTTTAACAACTCTATTGTTTCTTTGTTTCAATTTAAAAAAAAAAAAACACTTTTTTTTATTAGTTACTTCACCAAACACCATTACACAATTTTCAACCACACATTTAGCTATTTTATTTCTAAAAACAAGTTAAAACCTATAAAGCGCTTAGACTGCAGGACATTTAAAGTTAAAAGTCCCTTTTTCCTTTTCTAGCTATCAGGATAAAGCTAACAGGCATGATGAATTTCTCTATTGTACTACTGGGACATGAGAAAAGCTGTAGTTGCTTTAGGATCCCCTGTCTGTTACCACTTGTAACTTTTACAAAACATCACAGAATGTATTGTTCCAACATTTTAAAAGCTTAGTTTCATCTTAAGAATCATTTCCTCTGGTGCTGAAAATTTAGATAAGGAAGCAAATATTCATAAAGACATTAAACCCCTGAACTTTTAATGAAACAGAATCTTTATTTTGAGAAAAGTTAGAGAAAGAACATGTTTCTATAGAATCCAAAACTTTTGCTCCAAATTAAACTGACACCATCTCCTCAGGAAGATCTTCCATGTAGAAAAATTCTCCAATATCTCAGTGGAAATGGCATCTAAGCAATTAATCTATGAAGAACAATGATTGTATCTTTATCTGACTGGGACAAAACATGAATTCTCTCTTACAGGTAGGAAAAATGACAGAATTACTCACAAAGGATCTAAAATACTATTTTATCTCTAAATGAGCCTGAGTGCAAAAACAAGAGTAGAGCTATCCATTACAAAGGAAGCTCTTCTGTATTAAAAGACTGCAGATATGTCACTCTTTCTTCACAAATGAAGACTTAAAAATCTACAGCAGTTCTAGTCTCTCTCTAATTACATGATACTAGAAAGCTCATTTTAATAGTATATCAGGTAGCATACTCTATTTCAAATTTTTGGATTTACAAATTAAGTAAATAAGCAAATTTATAAATACAAACTGGTCAGCTACTCTTAATCTGACACAGTTAATATTACCATTTTGAAGGTCTAAAGTAATCCCAAAACCTAAAGATCTAAATTCTGGTATTAACACAAAAATGTAAATTTCTGTTAAGTTAATCCCCATTTTGCTTTACATAACAAAAGTACTTGAAAACAAGATAATTATTATTGAAGGCTGAGGGCCCTTAGCCAAAGAAATTATTAAAATGTCATTTTCATTTTTATCTTGGGGATTGTCTATCAGGCTATCAGGCAATAGACACTTAGCAAGCTTATTTTTCTAAAATATGTTTGCTCTTTATTAAAATGTTTAACATGCTGTTTTCTCCCCTCAAGCTGTTTAGATGTTTGTAAGTTTAGGACAGAAAGACAGTCTTTAAAACCATTTAAGGTAAGGCACAAAACAACAGTCAGAAGCAGTAAATTTATAAAACCTGCTGTGTTTGCTCTGAGTTAGGTAACATGTTTTACCTGGATTTGAACAGGCTTAGACCTGATCTCGTTGCAGTTGAAGACAAAACTGCCTTGTTACAGTAGGGAAATGCTGTATTCTTTAAATCCCTTACTAAATACTTACAATACATGAGATCCAAAGACGTGTGTTAACCTTTTACATTAAGGGATGAATATATTTAATAGTGCGCAGGGCATGAAAATGGCAGGATAAAAATTTTAGTGACATAAGGATGGAACTCTATTCTTGTTTTTGTCAGGAGCATAGGTGTCTGGTGTGATCTGAGATGAACTACATTAACCGGCAGATGGGAGACTTATCACTGGATTTTTTAGGAGACCCATGATTTTCTGAAACAATATCTAGAGACCAAGCAAGTCAGATCACAGAGCCTGAACAGCATCAGGTCCCTACACAAGTGTAATGAATCCTACCACTGCAGAGGGAAGGTATTCAACCCCAATTATGACATTGGAATGCCAGTGTCTACCTAGGGAGCCCCACAGATATAGGTCTCACCACTCTCCACCATCATTTAAAACTAGAAACAGATTTTAGTTACCTAAACAGAAGTGTCTAGGGTCATATGAGCTGACTTAGAACACAGCAAATTGTTTCCTGTCACTAGCCTAAAGAGAAAACCTTGTTTCCATGTCATTTCTGCCAGCCTTGTGCACATCTTGGCCCAAGGGCACCTTAAAAGGTGCTTGACATCCACATGTGAGCAACTTAATCACACTTCTGGTTAATACCAATAGGAGAGCTCAGAAAAATACTACAAGTCTGAAACAGAGTCACAAGGTGAACACATGGTACAGAAACCTTGAGGAAAAAGATTCAGTTTCCACCTATATCACATCTCCTAACACATCATCTTAGCAAATCTTATTTACCTTATCCTCTTCCCATTAATTTCTTAACATCCAGGAGTATGTGAGTAGTATGGCTGCCTGTTAGTGGTGCTTAATACAAAACATTAAATGCACAGAGCAGTGCATCTTTTATTGTAAGTCATAAAAAAACACAAATACACAAATACTAAAGAAGCAGCTTAGGTATTGTGATGAAAAGCAAACATGAATGTATGTGGAACAATTTACTTATTTAAGGGTACATTCACTCAAAACCAGAACAGTTTTTAATTGTGCATTATGTGGTATTTACAATCTGATCCAAAACTGATTTAAGACTTACATTTATTTAAAATAATTTTGAGTATGTTTGGGTAACAAAAATGATCTTACACAAACTTTCATTCTGAGACTGTGCTGTGCTCTATTTTCAGTTATCTAAAGACATCCTTCACCTAAACCTAATAATGTTGCCTGCCAAGTTTTGGTACTCATATTTTAAAAGACCAAAACAAAAACAAAATAAACAAACAACAAACAAACAAAAACCAAAACAAACAAACAAACAAAAAACAAACCTAAAAAAACCCCCACAAAGCACAAAAGAAATCAAAGCCAGTGTTCAAACTGTTATAGACATGTCTTTCATCTTTTCTGCTCTGGTTCTTTCTTTTGAACACATTCAGTTCTAGAATGATTATACAGAGGATTAAATGGAAATGCTGTATTTATATTTTATTATATTCCTCCACTACATTTTATGGAAAAAAGTGAAACAGTCCCAAGATAAAGGAATGATGAAGACATATTCCTGGCTCTTTTACAACAATTTTCCTCTATTGCTCTTGATATGTATTGGAAAAGGCTGGTTACAAAGATGGATAAACTACTGGATAAACTGAGAAGACCCATGATGGAACTGGACACACAACCTAGGTCTTCACCTCCCCAGCAAAATGCCTCAGTCACTTACATCACATCCTTTTCTCTACATATTTAAAAATGTATGCAATAGAGAAAATTATAATACAGGTGTTTCCAAAGCTGGCATTTAATGTACAAGTAATAAAGGACAGAAGTGTCAGAGCTCAGCACTTCATAATCAACAAGAAAAACCAGATACTGGAACACTGTCCTGGGTTGGTTTGAGGTTTTTTTTTATTATTAATTCATTTTTCTAAATACATTAGAAGCAATGAGAGCAAAAAAAGAAAAAAGCCTCACATACCAAGACCAAAATCATGCTGTACAGTTTACAATATATTCCTATTACTTCTCACAATAATAATAATAATAATAATAATAATAATAATAATAATATATTTTCTTGCATGAAAGCTAATATTTCTTTCACTTGCAATTAAGCATAAACTACAACACAGACAGATACAATCTGTCAATTTCTCAGCAAAGATGGTGGGTCAAAGCAATTTCCTAGAAGAGCATCACACAACCAATATCTGAGGTAAAAATGTGACAGGATCATCAACTTCAGATCTGCATGCCATACAAAAAGAAAGCAATTTCCTCTGTTGTACACTTTGTAAATATCCACCAATATGTTTAAATGAAGCATCTTCCTCCCCGTTGAAAGGGAGGCTTGTTTTCCTGTTCTACTATTTATGTTTTAAAGACATTGATAATTTTCTTTCTGCCTTTCAGCTGGTAATTTTCTAAGAAATTAAGTCTTCCCCTTGCCAACATCTATTTCACAACTGTAAGTGAATCTGTGATTACATCCCAGCAAACATCAACAGTACCAGATTTTCTGAGGTTAGCATTTCTTTTCAAATTATCTATACAGCTTTGAAACCAGTTCAACTGTTTTGTAAAAGGGAAAAAACACACAACATCATCTTCATGTATTACCAACATATCACATCATTGGGAAAATCTGATCAAAATTTACATAGATTTGTCTTACAGCAGTTACTTTGCTCCCCTTAACTGACATGATATGATGAGTACTTGTGAGTTAATACAATCATAAGCTCAAAGAAGAGGGCATCAGTCCCAGAGGGACATTCTTTCACATAATCACAGAATGGCTCAGGTTGGAAGGTACCACAGTGGGTCATCTGGTCCAACCTCTCTGCTCAAGCAGGATCATTCCAGAGCACAGGGCATCAGATTGTGTCCAGATGGTTACTGGATATCTCTAGTGAGAGAGACTCCACACCATGTTCCTCATATTCAGGTGGAAATTCCTGTATTCCAGTTTCTGTCCATTGTATCTTTTGCTCAGAACCATTGAGCAAAGCCTGGCTCCATCCTCTTAATTCCTCCCTTCAGGTACTGATAGATGCTGATAGGATCCCCTCTCAGTCATCTCTTCTCAAGGCTGAGCAAGTCCAGATCCCTCATCCTGTCCTTGTAGGAGAGAAGCTCTTGTACTGAGGAGCCCAGAACTGGACACAGAACTCCAGATGTGGCCTCACTAGGGCTGAGTAGAGCAACAGGATCACCTTCCTCAACCTGTGGCACTGCTCTTCCTGGCACCCCAGGATACCTTTGTCTTTCTTGGCCACAAGGACACACTGCTGG
>PYHW01009979.1:1273184-1286015 GCA_013186435.1 Turdus rufiventris
ATGGTTCTTCTCTGCCCATCTCTGTCAGGGTCCTTCACAGCACTCTGAGCTATCAGCCACTCCTCCCAGCTTTGTGTTGTCAGGGAAATTGCTGAGGAGGCCTCTGCCCCTTCATCCAAGTTACTGATGAAAAGTTAAACAATAGTGGGCCCAGTACTGAATCCTGAGGGACACCACCAGTGACAGCCTCAACCAGATCCTGTGCCACTAATTACAACCTTCTGGGAGCTGCTGTTCAGACAGTTCTCAAAACACTCTGTCCACTCACACAATCCACACTTCCTGAGTCTGCCTGTGAGGATGTTGAGCAAGACAGCTTCAAAAGCCTTACTAAGTCAAGGTAGACAATATCCACTGCTTTCCTCCTCATCCATCCAGGCAGCTGTATTATTACAGAAGGCAATCAGGTTGGTTGATTTACCCTTAGTAAATCCATGCTGGCTACTCCTGAGAACATTCTTATCATCCACGTGAACAGAGATGGCCTCTTTTCCAAAGCGCTGAACCAACCAAGAATAGAGACAATCCTACCAAATGGTGGCAGCAGAGACATAAATCTACTTCCACTCTGGTCACACAGTGTAGATACTCTTTTAAGATGCAATTATAAGGAATTTTCTTCAACACTCTTTACAAAGACATTTTCTACAAATACTCCATAACCCAACAGGCTCATTCCACACTGCTATTCCACACAAGGGTCAATCATGATATGATTCATAACGAATTAATAAAGAGAGCAAAATATTTTCATCCATAGTCACAAAGCAATTGTTGAATAATATGCTTTATGTGTTTTCCACAGTGTAATAAAAACTGCTATTGTTCTACAGAGAGAAAGCATCAAATGACTTTAATGTCCTTCTTATTGCTTCACCTGCACATCTCCTAGCACAGCAGTTTCAACTCTAGAATGACTGGGTTCAAGCTTCAATACTTTAAATTGGACTGCCTAATATTAAGCTCTGAAATCAACAGGACATAAGTTTCCTAGAATCCTGAAGCCTTGATCTTGAAATTAACAGGAGTTTCTAAACATGGCAAAAATACCTGAACAAGCCTGTAAGTCATTTATGTGCTGCAATATTTCAAAAGGTATGCTTGAAACATTGTTATTACAGCCAAACTCCTCAGCTTGTACAAACCAGATGTTAATAAGCAAAGAAACATTGTACCAACAGTTTTGGTTAACAAGTAAAACTACAAAATTTTTCTTTATCTGTAATTTATGTCAAATTTAATTCATCACAGAAATAAAGTGTTGCCACTTAATTGGTCTTAGTGTACAGTAAAGATGCTTACAATGAATGATGATAAGCAGGAACATGAATGAACAGTTGCCAGGCAACCAATAAATAAAGGTTCCAAATAGCATGACCTCTCTTTAAAGGATAAAGCTCTAATCATAATTATTTTTCAAATCTATTTCAGTGCCAACTAAAATCATGTTTGCAGCACTAATCCTGGCCTTCCTCATACAGAATGAAACCAAATCTGTCATTTGACATATCACAGATAACAAATTAAACAGACCCAACCTGCTCCTTCAGATTATGGTCAACAGTGCAGTTTGAGGATGGCAAAAACGTTAGACAATAAACTGGAATCTGAAATAGAGAGCTGAGAAGATTTAAGCAATTTAAATAGGGTAATTAAAATACTTTTTCAAAAGTTACACTGTTTCCTTAAGGATCTTTAAACAGTATCAACAGAAAATCCTCCAATGTTTAAAATCATAAAATGGTAATTCAGTAAAAGTACAAGAATGAGACAGACTTTTAAATAGTAAAAACAGATGCAGTTTGAAATGCTTTAAAATATATATAATCCCACATTCTATCTTTATAAACTCTTACAACACAGTCTTGCTGAGTGCATAAGCAGAGCTGAGGTGCCTAGAGCAAGCACTGACCTTTTAGATGGATTCAAATAAAACTGGCAAAGAGCAGCATAAATCTTAAACCAGTTAAAGAACACAGTATATCCACGTTGAAGAAACAATGAATGGTTATGTAGGAGTTTTACATTATGCCTTCCAAATAATGGAAAGGGAGAGCTTGGGCTTGTTCAAGGTTTACTGGTGGGCTAATAAATTTTGTATTTATTTTTAGCAAGCTCTCATGTCAGAAAACATCAGAAATACATGTTTTTGTAGTTCTATCTTGCACTACACAAGGTGATTACATAAATCTCTTCAACCATTTTATTTCTTTTCTTTAGTAGAATTGAGATTCACTAAGACCTGTGATGCCTAAACACTGAACTGACAAAAATTTACCACAGGAAAACAAGTTGAACTACAATAATAAACAAATGTTTTGTATCTAAAGTATAACATACTATGAGAGAAGTGAACCCATACCAACAGGCACCATCCTTCCAGCCTGCTTTTGAAAAGAATACAGGCAATAGAAACCATGAGCTTCCCTGCAATGTCAGTAGCACAATAATCTCACACTTTACAGTATGAAATGCACTCCAACAACTAAGTAGTATTTCTTCATATGTATTTCTTCATATCAAATGAGAGCCAGTTCATTATATAGTAGGTATTCTCCTTCTTAGATAGAAAAGCATTCTGTTGCCTATCATCAGACACAGTTTTCCAACTGTTTTCCTTATTTAGATACATCTTCTCAACAGAGACCTCTATAGGAGCTTTTCTTTGTATCTGTATTTCATGAACATTTAGATACATCTTCTCAACAGAGACCTTTATAGGAGCTTTTCTTTGTATCTGTATTTCATGAACAAGCAAACAGGAAATGCACCACATAGTATCTGTATTTTCCTCAACTAATATTTCACCCACTAATCGTCTTCATCACCTGATTCAGTAACTCCTCTCCATCTTTCTAACAATTTTAGTTTGAACTCCTTGTTCTAATGAAAGTCCTGTTCATTTCATCAATATCATATGTAAGAGTGAGATTCAGAATTTAAGTAATTGAGAATCACGCACACTGATTGTAACTTAAATCAATGCAGAAGATCCTTGTTAGGATCCATATTAGGACACGTGTCACTTTGATACCAAAACCACCTTAATCCCTTTTCCATAGTTTTCAGCTTGCATTTTAATGAACTATAAAAGTACTGGGTTGTGCCTATAAACCTCACAACCAAGTCCACTAGTTCAAAAGTGTGTAAAGGTGATATTGGAGAAATTTTTTCCCCTTCCAAATGTTTACTCCTTTTCAGTTGCCAGTTGAAGAATGAAACTAGTCTAGTTTTAAGCCTAAAAGACTAAGAGCTTATGGAATAAAAGGTCATGCCTTACCATTTAGCAGGAGCTGGAGGCTAATTGTAAATAAACAATGAAAACGACGGGGTTCTCAGAAACTTATTACCATGGAGGAAACTGATGTTATTTTTCTAAAGTTCAGATTCCACTCTGTTTTGTTTCACAATATGCAATTTAACTATCCCACTTTTGAAAATGGGAGACAACCGTATTGTTTTAAAGATCTGTTCACACTAAAATAAGAGTCATTTTAAGACCTCCCCTAGGGATTAAAGTCCATACATTTAGCAATAGAAGTAGGAAAACAGCATAACTGCCAGCTTAAGGGGAGAGATGATGAGGCATGCTTTCTCTCTAGTGTTTCCCACACCACAGATACTGTCAATGAAACTAGGTGGAATGCTAAAACCACTTTCCTCGACAGGGCTTAGGCAGATACTCATCCGAGTAAGAGTAGGCAGCATTATGTTCCGGAGATCAATCATATTCCAGATGCATGCTGATCCTGTCTTCTGATCAAGGTATTTTTGTTTCAATAGTCATTTTTCCCATAACAAAATGCTAACATTTGTTTTTATTTTGTTTATATTGGCTATTTAATAGTTAATTAAGTATAAACATACTTATTATTCAAGTCCATACAAAAACTAATGGATGACGTGGGGAGATAAATCTGCAGAACAATACCGGCTCAAAAAGTGCAATATCGTTTAGTTTAGGGAAGCAAATATATACACATTTATACATACACACTAAATGGATGATAATTGTGAAAGACCAGCTATAGACACGCCCGGTAACACACAAAGGAGTTATCTTTGAGCCCCACAAAATATTATTACTACAGTAAGGAGCCCAGTAGGGGCAAGAGGTAGTTTGTTGCTCTATCCCTTTTTAGTAACAATTAGCTTCCATGTGTTTGATTCAGTTTTATATTTGGAATGTTATTTTCATAACTGTTATTCCATTCACTATTCTATTCACACATTCTATTCTCATTGTTGGCATCTTCCCCTGTTAGGGTACAGAAATAGTTGAAAATAGCAGCAAAACTCAACATTGATGACACAGTATTTCACTAATGTACTTAATGAAGTTACTGTTTTAGACCAATACTTGAGCTCTAAAAGAAGGAATTAAGAGTGTAGTCCTTAGTTTTTCTCATGATGTTAGAAAAAAAGTCACAAAAATGCTACTGGTAATCAATGAACTTCGAAAATTAATGCTAAAAGCCTCCTTCACATTTGACCAAGTGATTTCTAAATTTCATCATGATTTCTTAACCCATCAGTTACAATCATCTCTCATGAAACTTTAGCACAAAACTCTCACCAATACAGAGTGCAAGCGTGCCCCTGTCACATATCATATCTGAATCCTACTCTGCTGTGTCTATTACATGAAACACTGTATACATTAATGCATTTCAGGACAGACAGCTGTATTTAGCTATCATTGGAAACTTGAGGAATTCTTTCATTCTTGGCTAAAAGAAGTTTGGCTGAAAGAAATTTTAGAAAGAGACAACCAAATTACAAGGAACAGAAATGTTCATACAAGCTTGTAAATGTCAGCTTTGTGTTTTACTTTGAAAAGGAAACATTATTATTTAATGTCTTTGAGCTACAGTAGTATCTCTTAAGAATTGCCCTTGCTCACAGCACTGAACAAACCAAAAAATTCAACAAGACTGCACAGGTTTTACTTATCAATCAGGAAAGTGGATTAAACAAGACAGAACAACAGGAAATAAAAAATCTCCACAATTTATAATGTTCAACAGGTATTACCTGCATTTTATTTAAAGACAGGAAAGAATGAAAAGTAAATCTGCTTTCCAATCATCTTAGGAACTTTTTTCAGTAAAATTTCATTCAGCTATGTATACATTACTTCTTTCTTGAAGCCTACTTCACATATTTATTCTTATTGTCATAAGAAATCTTTGTTATATTTTCACAATTTACTCTGAAGTACAACTGCTTAATGCACTTGTGCTGACATGCAGAGTTTTACAGCACAATACATACATGCTGCTGCCAAGTCCTTTGCCTCAAATTTCCCATGCTTTTAGCCTTTGCTGTTCCCAGCAAAAAGAAAATTGAATTTTCAGCACTATTCCAAAACAATGTGAACACGGCAATGGCTGTTCTGGGGCAAATTGGAGGTTCATTTAGGCCAGGACCATGTCACTAGCAGTGGTCAAAGGCAGTGACCTAGGAAAAAGCCCCATATTAGGACAGCTCTCAAATAATCAAGTAACCCCCTGGAACGCTCTTCTGGCTCCCAGCAATGTGTGGCTCAAAGACTTACATATGAAAAGACTGGAAGTGTTGGCATATGATAACACTCCGTTTTCAGAAAGGCTGGAAAGAAGAGCAGGAGATGGCATATTTCAAAAAGGAGAAATATGTGCCCTCATCACACATACATGCCACTTCATTTTATCCAGCAGTGTTTCTTGCTCCTGATACTGCCTTTACCCTCAAAATGTGCTGTTATCCATATGGAAGAGGTGGCAAGAATGAAAGTGTTTCCCTTCTTTCCTCAGAAAACCTCATCCTGACTGGAGCTGGCCTCCTGTTCATATTCCACTTGACTAAACCAATCTTTTTCTCCTCCCACACTAGCTCCATCTGCCGCCCGTCTCTCCAGCAGAGCCAGATGCCAGCAAAGCAGACTGCTGTGGGAGGAGAAAGTTCTGTCGCTGGAATTTCATCCCTATACTCTGCAGGGGGCCAGCCTGTGAACCATGGGGAGGATAGAGAGAGCAACTTCCTCTCTTCCAAGCTCCTTCCTCTGCTCATCAGTAAAGAAGGCAGCTGAGGACATGAGCAGAAGGATAAAACACCATTGTGTGCTCTTAAATATGCAATTTTAAATATTCATATAGCAGAAGTCTCACAACTGTACTCCAGGCTTGAGCATGGTACACGCCAGATAAACATGTGAGAAGACATGAACTCTGCTCCAAAGATCTTACAATCCAACAGAAGCAGAAATGCACATTTGTGATAAGGATCAAATGAGTGACTAGAGCACAGAAGGGCAGAGAAAAAAGACTTGTATTTATAATCAGGAAAGATTTTATTGATGGAGTAAAAAGACAATACTTTCTGGAGAGATGGAAGTCAAAGAAAGAATCAATGGATGAGAGTTGTTAAGCTGAGAGAATTGAAAAGGAAACTGCCTGTAGAGAAGGAAACAGTAGGATGAAAACAGACATGGAGAAAGAAAATGTGAGTTCTTTATAGATTTGATGTGATCTTGCATGATACAGAGGGAGAAGACACACAGGTAAGAACTTCAGACAAACAGTCTAGGAACAGAGCAGGATCTGCATGAGCAATTTTGTCAGAGAAAGGAGCAAGAATGTGTGTCACTGAGTGAGAACAAGAGCTCATAATATGTGTGAGACAGGGACACAGACTTCATTTTTCTGAGAGAAAAAAATCATGGGAACCAAGGAGACTAAAGAGACCATAAAAGAAAAAAAGGTGGTGTATGGGTGCAGCAGAAAGTTTTGAGTGGGGTTGGCAGGACAGAAGAAAGTGAAGATACAGAGCAACCTAACAGAATACCAGAATTACGTATAAGTTGAAAGAGCACATATAAATTACAGAGACATAACAAGAAAAATCAATAAGTTAAATTGACAAGGGAAAGATGAAGGAGATAGACACATCCCATTGCAGTAAAGGATCACAGCAGAACAAATGGAGCTACAGGATGGAGAAAAGGGAGGAAAGAATATATGCAACGATGTAAAAGTCAGTAAAGAAACATTAGCTAAGTGAAAGCACTATGTAAAAATTCCTAATGAGAAAACTGGGAGTGTAGACAAAGGTGACTGGAAATGGACGGTCAGTGTAAGTGTAAACTCTTAGGGTTTGCCCCATCTTGGTTATCCCACATTTTAATCTTCATTTTCTCTCGGAAAAATACAGTTTCCTTGTCCTCCACACCCCCTAACTTCCGAGCTGTAGTTGCACCTTTATGCCATTTGTTTCACTATTTCTAGTGGAAACTCTTTTTCTTACGTCTCTATGGGAAAAAGATTTTTTTTTTTTTTCCAGATACTCTACCACAAAGAAACGTGCCAAAAATCTCAAGTTTCCTTCCTCCTGTCCCCATAACGCTCTTTCATTCATTCCTCTTCGGAAAAAAACCCAAACCAAACCAAAAAAGGCTGGGAAAACTCAGAAAGACAGTGGTATCTTAAGTCCAAGACATTCAGCGAAGCTTTCCAGAGCTGCATGTACATACTGCGCCCCAGGTTTCCTCCGTGCCCGGGCGAGGGTTTCCCGTCTGCCGCGGGCTGCGTTCCAGCGCCCGGCATCGCGCTGCCGGGATAACGGGATCTCCGGCTGAAACGCATCCATCAGGCGGGGCAGCGCGGGGAGGGGAGCTCGCTACCGGCTGCTGGAAGGAAAGCCTACACAGACGTATGCCCTGGCTGCTGGAAGACATGGCTGGCTGGCTATTTGATTTGGTTTGAGGGACATAAAAAAAGGGAAGGGAGGAAGGGAGAAGAGGGAAGCACACACGCTCGCACAAGCATCCGGCTGATCTTACCTCCACATTGAAATACTGTTCCGCTTTGCACACTGTAGCACATAAAATCCAAATGAAGGTTTGCAAGAAAAACACCCTGGACTGAGACACGAAATCCAACCGGCTTCCAGTGCTGGATGCGAGTACGATCATAGTGAACTGTGCTTCAGCGGGTGGAAGATCTCTCTTTCTCTCTCTTTGCCTTTAACAAATGCACAAACAAACCAACCTCCCCCGTGTCGGTGAAGAGCCCGTAGCGCAGGTTCACCCACGGCCGGGGAGGAGGAGGAAGAGAAGGAGGAGGAGGAGCAGACACTTCACAGCACAGGCGGCGGCGCGGCAGGGTCAGCTCTCGCTCATCCTCACCACCAGCCCCATAAAGAGGGAATGTGGCGTCCGAGTGCAGCCGCTGCTCCTGCACGACTCCTCTCTGCCCAGCAGCAGCAGCCACCTCCCCGTGTCCTCCCTCCGCTCCCGCCTCCTCCACCTCCTCCGCCTCTCCTCCCCTCTTGCCTCCTCCCCTTCAGCCTCCGCCTCCTCTTGGGGAAGGCGGGCCGGCTTGGCTCGGCTCGGCCCGGGGCTGCCTGCCGTGGCCCGGCCCGGTTTGCCTCGGCTCCGCTGCCTGCCGTGGCCCGGCTCGGCTCAGCTCCCTGCCCTGCCTCGCCTCGCCCCCCGCCGCTCCCCTCCACTCCAGAATGTTCAGCCGAAACCTTCATGGCCCCGCCCCGTAGGCGGCCTAGGGGCGACGGCCCCACCAGGCGGCCCCGGCGTGCCAGCGCCGCACGGCCGCGCTGGCCGGGCCCGGCCGGAGCCTCCTCGGGCGGCTGTGGGCACCGGCGGCTGTGGGCACCGGCGGCTGTGGGCACCGGCGGCTCAGCATCGCCCGCGGCCTTTCCCCACGGTCCCGTTCCCAGGAGCCGCACGGGTGACGGAGCCTCCCCGCCCTCCTCACGGGAGGCGCCCGGCGCGCCCCGAGCCACCCTCGGTGCTCCCTGCCCGCGGTGCTGCCTCGGGGGACAATCGCTTAATGCGTCCGAAAATGTGGCCATACACTTAAGGGAAAGCAGCGTGTGAAATCCTATAGCACGGACTAAGTTCGTGCTGAATATTGTCATATTCAAAATGCCTTGTGATTATGGCAGATGAACTGTTCTTGCAGTGATTTAATGGTAAACGGGATTTTATCCGCGTAAATATATGATATTTTGATATATTTGATATATAGCCCTTTGATATTTCATCCAGTGAAAGGAAGGTGAGACAATCCATAACATCAGTGGACGTGATATTGCAATAATATGTCTTGGGGGGAAAAAAAAGAGAGGGGAAAAACCCTCAAAAAGTCCCCAAAACTCCAACTTTACTGGCCAAAAAAATTAATTTTTTTTTTCTAATTTTTGTTTGTTTTCTTGGTTATGAAAAAATACACAAAGATAATTGATCATTGTATGATCAGGATGTAGAAGACATACCCAATGTGAAATTTCCTTACTCTGATAATTGAGGCCAATGGCTGAAGTTAAAACACATGCAGACTAGATATACACAATTTTGGCAGCACCCAGTAGCAGAATGTAGGAGTATATTAGGTTATCCACCGTTTGGTATCTTAAGGGTAAGGTAGTTATGTGAAGAAGTCATGATCTGCCTAATCAAAAGTAATCCTGTTTAAGCAGAGTTCCCTATATGATATGCTTTTTACAAGTGCTTGAGCTAAAGGCATTTTCTGTTCTTCTGATTGTTAGTGATGTGAATTATGAAATTATGTAATACAGAGTTGTCAGCAAGCTAAAAGGACCTGTTGGCACTTTGGTGACAAATATGGGAAGTCAAATTAATGAAATGAATGATTAAGAACAAGTTAAAGAAATGCCTTGGAAGAAGCAGGAGAAAACGTGGTACTGACGCATGCAAATTATATTTGGGAAGAAAAATTAAAAAGTAAAATCAAAAAGATACTGGTAAAATAACAGCACTTCAGAAAATAATCTGGGGGCTGTAATGTAAATATGAGTCAGCAATGTGCTACCATTAAAGAAAAAAGACAGCATCGCTGTGGAGTGTATTAATAGGTGTGCAGTGCATTTGACAGGACAAATTATCTTTCTGTAAGGGATTGATGAAGCCAACTGTGTTTGGTCTCAAACTGAAGACAGTCCAGAGGAAAATTACAAAATATTAGAACATATAGAAAGTTAGAGATGGGTTAGAGAAGCTGACAGAACACTTGTTTAAGAAGTTAGAAGTAAAGATCTCTTTATGTGGTAAGTGGTGCTATGAAAAGGACAGAAATATTGCATTCTTCCTGGGCAAAAAAGTAAGAATCATCTAAATTATTAATAAAGTTCAGATTCAATGCTGGACAAAACTTTCTAAAGTGTTACGGTTTCTATACTGAAATATATGTGTTTTTATATATACTGGAACAATAATGTCCCAAATTTAGCATTTGGAGCAAGATACCTACCTAGTGGAAGTGTGGAATCTCTTCCATATGTAGGTTTGATAGGCAAGATTATTATAGTTAACCTCTCTGTTCTTAGGAAAGTGGATTGTGTTACGAGATCTAGTAAACTTTTTTTTTATTTCTAGCAAAAGTAATTCAGTAATTTCTTTCCTTTTATTACTGTGAATTCATCACTGTAACTGGTATGAAGGAAGCACTAATTTTATACTGTCCCTATTGTTTTTCCTCTTTCCCAAAGGGACTGTGTGTCTGCCCTCAGCAAATACTAGCTCTATGTTTGCTGGTCTATTTTGTAGAATCTGCCATTACTGCAATATCCAGATCTTGAAACAGAAATGGAAATAGATAAGTGACTGTAACAGGAATTTCATTTGTCTGTCCTGCCAGGACTGCTGTGACTATTTATTGTGAAAAGCACAGGGCCATAAATACAGCTACCTCCTTCCTTTACTCTGTATCCATTGAAAGAAAGAAGAAAAGCAATGGTATGAAGAGAATGGTGGACAAGGAAGGCATGAATATTTCTTAAGTGTGTTTGAGGAAGAGAGAGAAAGATCACACAGGTAGAGGGAGATTGGTGAGGAAAGAGAGTAGCAATGTATGAATAGGAGCACCAAGGGAGAGACAAGGTATATGAAGGACAGAAAAGATATTTGAAGTGAGAGAGATCATTCAGGAATGCTTGTGTAAGTGAAGAAACGGCAGAAATGGTGGGAAAGGGTTTTGAATATTTATGAGTAAGCTTCGGGCAGAAATGTACAAGAAGAGGGTCAGAGCCACATGAGAAATGTAAGAAGGAAAAATAAAATAGAAAAGAATTATAATCTCTATACAGAGCACTGTTTGTACTTACGTGTGTCTGGGATTATGATAGAGATTAAAGAAAAGACAAAAAAAGCAACAAAGATGAAAGGGTAAGTAAACAAATAAAGAAGGAAGAGAGCAGAATAATTGAAATAGAAAAGAAATGCAAAGTGTTTGTTGAAGTGCTTGAGTGATTCAAGTCATGTACTTTATAAGCATCTTACAGATTTTTATATTTATCAAATACCCATATGATTTTTATATTCTTGCCTATGGCAGTTACCAGCAGTAATTAATAAGCAGTGAGCTGGTTTGTAGGGAAGCAAAATTGAAAAACTGATTTAGTTCTAAAATTTTAGCCATTTAAAAAGGCAGGAAAAGATCCCTCTCTCTACTGTGTTACCAGTCAGCCCATATATCATCAGAGTTTCTTAAACTCTAGAATATCTTTTATGGATGACTGTAGTCACAGGTTTGCAATGAATAAATACCAGAATCTGACATGATACATTCCCATGTCCATCTTTGAATACAAGGCAAAAATCTTTCATTGTTCTGTTTACGAATTATGAATAGAAATTAATATGATAAATAATTTCATAAAAAGAAAATATTATATGTTGTCCTTTCTGCGCTTTGTGTTGCTTAGCTGCAGATAGTGCCAGCTGGAATTTTTAAAAAAGAGAGCTTTATTACAAGACATAACAAACTGCAAAGAGTGAAGGTAGATATCACATATTTCACACTGTTATATTTAGCTGTGGTTCGCAAAAGATTTTTCTAAACACCTTGTCTTTTATTCATGGAATGAGATTTTCATAGATGCGTCCATATGAATTTTGTTTGACTGTTTGAAAGGTCCTACAGGATGTGAAGACAGTGAGAGAGTTTAACAGCATAGGAGGGATTATTACATTGAAGATATATCCCTGTCAGGATCACATTCATACTGCCTGTGTTCAGGTGTCTCTTTACTCAAGGCTCACTGTAGGCATAAGGTTATCCTGTCAGGAAGTAGAACTGACTTACACTGTCAGTGCACTTTACTATGCTGTCTTGCAGCTCCATCGATGGCTTTGTAAAGAACCTAAGTAAAGATAACAAGAAATGACAGTGTAAAACCTTGCACATATTTGTAGAATCACAAGGAAAATGCTTAGAGTCATAAAAATCAGTCATATTTTAGAATATTTTGGTTCACGTGTGGTTGGGGTTTTTGACAAAGAGCCAGTGAAGTTAGAGAGGAAGAAAATCTGAACGTGTAAGGTTTTCTTTTTTTTTTAAAGGAATTTTGAATTGAATTTTTAATTCATAGAAACATAATATCATAGAATAATTTACGTTCAATGAGACATTTATAAGTCATGTCCAACTGTACAAAGCAGAGGAAACTCAGGTTACTCTGGTGCTTGCTCAGGGAGTTAGGAATCAAGTTAGTCTAACCCAAGCATCATTTTCTCGTCTGCAATGTGATTTCTCTGTCTCAGGTAGCTATTTTGAGAATAAAACCTCTTCTGTGAGATATTTGTCAGGCTTTCAGTTATTTTGGTCTCTGTAGAGACAACACCCATTTCAACAAGTAGAACAGGTATCTCCTAATCTCTCGAAGGCAGGAGAAGTGGTCAAGAGAAATAGGAACAGAAAATAGAATTCTGCACCTGAATGCTGAGAGAAACACATTTGAAAGAGAGAGAATATAGAGTTAGAAAGAGAAATGTCTCCTAGAAGAAAAACATCAATAAGTATACAATAATTTAAAAAA
>PYHW01009979.1:1287277-1320361 GCA_013186435.1 Turdus rufiventris
AATTAATGTCCCTATATCAACTGTACTTAGAATAGTTGTGTCATTTGTTTCATTATCCATGAAAATGAATTGTATATTTTCTCTTTCCAGCTCTCAACATACTTAATACATTTTCTCCTGTATATTTACAGCGTAAATGAACATTGGAAGTGTTGTGTGGGGAAAGATAAGTCCTGGCAATTGGAGTTTTGAAATAGCATTGTGTTTGGAAGAAGTAGATCTAAGACTGGAATTTCACAGATGGATTGGATGTATCTGGCAAAAAGAGTACCAGTAAAATAGAAGGAATGTTAATATTTAAATATCATTGGTTAGTTTCAGAGTTAATTACCAGCATCACTAATGAAATCACTGCACCTCTTAAAGCTATTTTTCTTCAGTCTTGGGAAAGAAAATAATGATTATACCTGATACACACATTCAGGAATATCTTTACTGTGACAGCATAATTTATTTAATTACTTACTTCTGCATGAATTAAATTTTAGGTTCTAAAAACCAGTTCTGCAGCTTTAGTAGCCCAAGAACTGGAGTAACTTCCCTCAATAACCACCAGACACATATGACTTCTTAAGATCATTTTACTTTATACCATATACATATGAGCTTTTTGTTCAAGAAGAGATGAGAGGAGAGCTTAGAGGAAAAAACCTGCATGTTTCTTGTGAAGGGAGAGTAGTGCTAACAAAAGAAAATGTGTTCTCAAAGGACACACTTGAAAATATATCTGGAGAGGCCAGCCTTCAAGAAAAAGGAGGTTTCTTAAGAAAGATTAAGAAAGAAAACTTAACTCTGCAATACAGATACACCCAAAGTGACAGATGCATATCCGATAGAAACAGTTATTCAAGTGAGAGAGGAAAAATCACACGCAGAGAGCCCAGTTTGTTTTGTATCTCTATTCCTCCAACTACAGTCTGTTTGTTTTCCCATTTTATTGACAAATTTCCATGTTAAGATTATCTTAGCAAGCTTTTGGTATAACTGACTAACTATTTGTCATTTGGGAAGTAGTCATACGGTCAAAGAGGACTATAAAATAATGCACACTCTCATGAGACTAGCATAAAGGTTCCACTTGCAATTTCAGCTTTTTATCTTGAGTGCTGGTGGCCTAATAATAAACATTAAGTTTAGAAATGCATCTTTTAAGTGCAAGAATATTAGAACGTGGGTGAATGTCTATAGTCAGACTTATCCCAAGGTGAAAAATTTGGGAAGGTGAAGGGAAGAAAAGATTCAGAAAATGAATTATTCAGAATAGTAGGGTGGACATATTTACCAGGATGTTGCTGTCTGAAAATGCATTGGACACTCACAGAGTCTAGTTGCACTGTATAGATGATTTTACATATCTTTGAGGAATGTAAATTTGGACCTGATTCAGTTCTGTGCACAGGCTCCTCTGACTAAAGAATGTTCAGTTCCTCTGTTTTTAAAACCGTGTATTCTTAATTAGAGCACCATGAACATTCTCTTCTTACTCTTACAGGTGGTTTTTAATTTATATTCCAGAAGGAGAGAATAGAAAATTATTTTAAAGTAATTAAGCTGAAACCAAATTTTGCCTTGTTAACTACTTTCATCAGTCAGATTTCATGACCACCTTGGCTGTTCTTTGCTATTCCAGCAGCAGTCATGACCTTAGCAACAGAAATTTAAATAGTTAGCATAAAATATGTGGAAAAGTATGAAGGTGCTGATGTAGATTGTTAAGAAGAAAAGGATAGATCCGATGATGCACTACAGTATTACTCTAGAATTTTGCTGGGGATGACCTCATGTAAAGAGTCTCATTTCAAACCTATCTGTATATATGTTGGCATTGTAGGTGTGTGTAGAGCTATTAAAATAGATTTAAATTCATTAAGTTTCTAGTGCACACTAGTAAAGGAAAAACATAAATCAGGGGTTGGAACTAGATGAGTTCCAGACAAGATAAGTTAGTAAAACTAACCCTGACCCACTAATTATCTTTTTGACTAATTACAGGTAAATAATGCGACCTTAGGGAAAAAAAGCAGCAAATTGATATTTGATTGGGGTTTAAATATGTATATAATTTTTTACTAGTTCCAGCCCTTGAGAAGGAATACAGGACAAAGAAATATTTGCATTTCTGCAGTACATAAATCAAATTTGGTTATTAAATATACAGTAAGTTTGTTGTTTTTTTCTTAGTCAGGAAAGATCATCACGTGATGTGGGCTTCTGTGGAACACATTAGTGTGCTGACTAATGGGACTACTCTTTGAAACACTAGAATTCTCTCATTTTTGCAGGCAGATGATATATTTTTCTCTAGCCCCTGGAACTGAAATATTTTCATTTAATGATTAGAAATGTACTTATTTAGAATGACAAGAGCTTCTGAGAATATGATGACAATATTACAACTGTGATGTAATTACAGCATGCACAGCTTTGGGAAGTGATCTCATTTTCCTGAAAGCCATGGATTCTCATAACAGTTACCAGTACAGACTCTAAACTTACTATTACAGGTGGGGAAAGGGCATCAGTCTTTCACCTTTATGTTACTACCTCTGCATGTTCTCCCACTCTTTGGCAGGCATTTTGATTTTTGTAGTGAATGGAAGAAGCAATCTCTTCCCTGTTCCAAGGGGTAGGTTGAGTTTGTGGGATCTATCTGAAGGTGACTTTCATATTGCTCTATAATAAGGAAAGAGAAGAGCAGAAAAATAATAAACACCAAACCAAAAAACCCCAAAAACCAACAGCAACCCCAAACCAAAGCAGAACAAAAAAATATACAACAACAACAAGGACTGATAAAAATGATGAGTCAAACTGAATGGGGGAATATCTTTTTCAGAGGTAGGCCAGAGATTGATTGCATATGGTAAAGATGAGGCATCAGTGCCACTAGGAGAAAGCAGGAAAAATGATACTGTCTGAGGACATCATGATTGGAACAATGAAATGAAGAAATAGTGAAGTAATAGGATGAGATCAAGAAGTGAACTGTGAGACTTATTACTGCTTGACTGAATTGGGAGAAAATATCCTTTGTCTGTAAATTGCCTGGTGTATGTTAAAGCAGCACAGGCAAAATTACTGTGCAGCACAGGAAACAGTTTTGATTCCTTGCAGGAGAAATCAGGAAATCCTGCATCCACTGTAATTCAAAAGGGCGTGTGTCATATAATTAACAACCCAGAGATGTGAGTTCCCCAGTTTATTGAATATTTGCCTATAGATATGTTTATCATAAAACTAGTCCTAGATTATCATTCGCAAATATTGCTGTAAGTCTGGATCCTGTCAATTTTGTTCACAGAGTCAACCCTATAATTTTATAGAATGTTACAAAATTCTTGACAAAACAAGCACAATTCAAACTCAGAATAAGCAGAGAGATTCCCTAATATGAGGAATCCACCTTAGTGGCATTTTTTTATCTTGTCTAGGGATGGATCACAGTTATGACCAAATGGCTGCTTGCTTTCATCAGCTGCATATAGAGTTTCTTTGTAGTTGATCTGACCCCAGGAATAGTACAGGGATGAAATTGTTGCATGGCTGACACACATCTCACCATGTTCACCCTTAGAAGCCATGCATATTATGACTTATATCAGTGTGATGTGTACTTCACCTGTACTGTGAAGCACTTAAGCTGATCAATTTTTTATAATGGAAGAGGCAAAGCACTCACTTGCCAGATTTTCTTGCATTCTTCTTTGAGGCTGTATAAGATACAATATATCTATCTGCTCATATTTTCACCAGCAGGTAAATGTTGCACATTTCCCCCACCTTTAGAGATAAAACTCCCATGTAGGCACCAAATAATCAAAGGAAGATTTGTCTTTGTCTAGTTTTAGATTTTAACTGTGGATGTCTCTTCTTTCACAGTGATTTTACTGTGATTTTTTTGCCTAAATCAACAGCTGCTGAGAGAATATACTTGGTAAATTATGCAATCTGAAGCCAAAATTTAAATTGCAGATACAATCTAGCAGTTAAAGCTCTGAAAAAGGGTTATAAGTAAAGGCTGGGTTTTATGAATATATTAGGCTTCTTTATGACAGGAACTGAATAATACCAGATTAACAAATATTTGGAATGGTGCAAGAAATACATTGTAGAAAAATGTATCACTTATTCTTTATGAGTGAGATGTAGAAGTCGTCTCTGCCCTTAAAACTCAGAAGCATTAAACACGATTCACAAAATTCAAGCAAACATAAATTTGTACCTAATTTGCTGATACTGAACGTAAATTTGCTGGGGAAAAATTCTTGGTTTATGTACCTGTTTTCCAGGGAGCAACAAAAGCCATTGGTTAGAGGGATCTGGCCCAGTTCAGAAGAGGATGGTTCACTGGTCTGTTGAAGAGTATGAGCCAAGAGCTGAGCACAGGCAGGATAATGCTCTCTCTGACAAAAGAACGGCAGCACTGCAGGAAGGCAGGGCCATGAGAGGAGCAGCATCCATCAGCAGTCCCATATATAACATCATGGGTCAAGTCTGGAGTGATCCCAGGGGTTGCTTCAGGAGTGGCAGGAGGCAGGGCTGGATGCAAGGCTGCTGCAGCATATGCCAGGTCTGTGGAGTAACTCCCTGGACCAGGAGAGCAGGAGGCAGGTCAGGGCTCAGGGCCACCTTCATAGCAGGGTGGGGCTGTGGCCTGGCATGAGCTTCATGAAACCTCTGTGCCCATAAGAGGGCCTGGGTGAAGATCCAGGTGAGGCTGCTTAGGCAGCTAAAGCCTGTTAATGTATGCCTGGCCCTTGTGTAAATCCAGAGTAATCCAATTCACTTCAAAGTACAAGCAATGGAATTTGCAGTGATCAGTCCCTCTCAGTAAATTTTCAAGCCTGCTATGCTAAGAAATAGTTTTGAAAAATTATGCATCATTTAATAAATACTTATGTAGCTCCTTATTGTGTGAAATAAGTACTATTGATGGACTCCAAATATTAAAACAACTCCTGCCGAGTATTTAAAAATATTAAATTACCAAATTATGTTAATATTAGAAATGCTGCAACATGGAAATTTGTGATATTTGTGAAGCCATATTTACTCCCATTAATACTCAGTATTTCAAAACTAATTCAGACATATTTTATCCCAAATATTTACTGATTCTTGTTCCAAATTAAGACATCTAAATTACAATTACTTTCATATATAAAGGCCATATTTAGACACATGTAAAGGGATCTAGCTATGTTATCTAGATTGATGATCAGTCCAATTTGCAATAGCAAGTTAGGTTCCTTAAACAATGCTTTTAGAAGTCAACGAGTTAAGTACCTACCCTTATGATTTCTTTCTAAAATTCATCTACATCTTTATTCACCTTAGCTATTTGTATTAGACCAATCCTTTCAATTTTAATCTTTATAAAGTAATTTTAAAAGTCTTATATTTTATGCGTGGCCTGATAATTTTCCAATATACTTCTGACAATATTTTCTTTTGTTGCCTTTCAGTGCTTACCCTTTGCTTTTTTCTCTGATAGAACATTTTCCAAGGCTTGCTCTCTGTGCCCAACAGAGTTTGACATGCTGACTAATTTCAGAAATTTAACCAAGCATTGAAGCTACAATAGAATATGAATAATGTCTGAGAGTTATTGAGACTGATTAATGCACATACTGAAGAGCTGAAAACATAGAATCGTAGAACGGTTTGGATTAGAAGTCACCTAAAAGATCATTCAGTTCCCACCCCCCACTGTCATGGATGGGGGGCACTTTCCTTATACCAGGGGGCTCAGCGTCCTGTCCAGCTCTAGGGATGGGGCATCCACAGCTGCTCTGGGCAACCTATTCCAGTGCCTCACCAACCTCACTGCAAAGAACTTTGTCCAAATATTTAACCTAAACCTACCATTTTTCAATCTGAAGCTATTTCCCCTTGTCCTTATTGTTTGGGCCTTAGGCAGTCATGCCATACTTGACTGGTTGGTGCCACTACCAGGTAAATATTTGAACCTTTATTGCAACAGACTTTTTTCATTTTTTGACATAATATAAGAAGCTTCCTGTCTTCCAATATAATTTGCATTTCATAATCCCCAGCACATACTTTATGAAAATAATTCATGGGATATTTTTTGATCAAAGTTATTTTTTGGTTCAAACTCACTATTCTATGTTACAGAGCATATGTTTTTAAAAATCTTTTCAGGTTAATTTATGCAATTGCAAATAAATAAGTCCACTAGAGGGCAATAACATTGTTAATGTAGCTGAAATAGCAACATTTCATTTTGATTAAAAATTTTTGAGTGAATAATGAAAAGCATAGGGAGCCATTTAAGTGACAGGGTGTTTGACTGACTCCAGGGCAGCACTACTCATTCAGCTTCTTCAGTTTTTGTATTCCAGGCATACAAATGAACACCCTGGTCAACATCTTCAGATGTACCGGTCCTCAGATGTTCCCTTTTTCCATGAGGAGAAAGGGAAATGTCAGGACAACAATTTTTTAAGTAGAGAATTTCAGGGACCCCATTTACCTAGTGCAATTCAACCTGAGATATTAATACCTTCAGTCTTTATCTTCAACAATAAATTCATGACCTACTAGTTAAAATGTCCTTTACTTACATAAAGAACTTGGAAAAGTAAAATACTTATCATCAAATCTGTTTTTGACCTGCAAAGTACCAGAAAGACTTACCAGTGTCTTTTAAAGCCATCCTTTAGGAGTTTACACTAAACCTTAAAGTATGAGAAGGAAAACATGAATAAAGAATCAGAGAAAAGATAGAAGAGTGGTTAGGAGTCTCTTTCAAAAATGTGTGACTGTAAGGAATGACAAAAAGAATATTTCTGAAGAAATATTCCAGTCATTTCCCAGCTCGTTCCCCAGTGCTTTGCTACAGCTTTCTGCCATGTATGTTTCACATCTGATGAAATAAGTAGTGGTTTCTACCGTAAGTGGAAGCCTAATTTTAATCCATGGATTATACAGAAAGTGTACAAAAATGATAAATACAATGCAGTTTCAGACTCGATGGGAAGTTGATTGTGAGCCAACAGTGCCCGAAGATCCAGGAGGGCCAACTGTGTTCTAGAGCGCATCAGGCACAGCATCACAGCTGGGCAAGGGAGGGGATTGTCCTGCTGTGCTCTGCACTGGGGCAGCCTCACCTCCAGTGCTGGGGCAGTTTTGGGCACAACAATAAAAGACATTAAGCAATTATAGACTGTCCAAAGGAGGGCAGTGAAGATAGTGGAAAGTCAAAGGGAAGCTGTGTGAGAAGTGACTGAGGTCACTTGGTTGGTTCAGCCTGGAGGAGGCTGAGGGGAGACCTCACTGCAGTCTGCAACTTCCTTGTGAGGGGAAGGCACTGATCTCTTCTCTGTGGTAACCAGTGATAGGACCAGAACAAACAGAATGAAGCTGTGGGGAGGTTTACGTTGGATACCATAAAAAGGTTTTTCACCAGGGGGTGACTGTGCATTGGAACAGGGTTCCCCAGGAAAATGGTCACAGCACCAAGCCAGACAGTGTTCAAGTATTTGAACGATGTTCTTGGGCACAAGATGTGACTCTTGGGGATGGTGTTGTACAGGGCCAGGAGCTGAACTTGATGATCCTTGTGGGTCCCGTTTAACTCAGCTTGTTCTGTGCTTCTGTAATACTCACTGGAGTGCAAAGGCTAACAAAACCTTTTAAACAATCTATTGGCATCCTTAATCTAGATTTTTCTGCTTTGATGCTTAGTACCACAAAAGACACTACAGGCTTTAGCAAGTATATGTAGCATATTGCCCTCTATTGTCATGCCAAAAAAATCAGACTTCTCTTTAGGCTTTGTTAACATAAGTATTGATAATTCAACTGCTCTATTCACAACTAGAGAAGAGAAGCAGCAACTGATGCTCTTTGCAAACAGTGCCAATACACACTCCAAGAGTTAGTGAGCACTAGAAACCTTTTTTTTTTTTTTTTTTTAAATTCCCTCTATGACTGTTGTCTGTTGTCTACAAATAGTCATACCTTAAAAAGAAGTAATGAAAAAAATTGTCTTTATGTCTTCATGGGTACTTTGAAGACCCTTCATACTCAGGAGCTCTGACAACTCTCTTGCAGATTTAATTCCAAACAAAGCCTTCCAGAACCAAATATTACTAGTTTGTTTGGAAAAAAAAAGGTTAAATGATGTTTAATGGAGAAAACAAAAACTAAATTTGGATACTTTATAAAGTCATTTTGTCTAAATGCTATTCTGTTTGGTATTATAAGAAAATTGTCCTCTCCACAGAGTGCTTTGCTCCAGGGAAAAATTGCCATTACCTGTGAATCCTAGGAACAGCAGCTAAGGAAATTTGAAGAACCCTTACTCGGTAGTTATGGCACTAGTCAGGTCTCTCAGAGGTCTAGGTATTTGTGGTAGAGGACATGTGGGTAGGAAATATATATTAAATAAGACAACATTAAGAAAAGACATATGTTAGAATAATCTTCTGAGAAAAATAGTAGCATGCATTTATTAGGAAACAAAAAATCCAGCTAGTCTATGTTCAGTTATAAAACTAATCTTGCAAATTAATTCGAGCAATGAAAGTAGAAATAAAATCTCTCTTTAAATTTCATCCCAGTATTAACCAAGCTTTAATAATATCTCTACTTGCTATACCACATACACTTATGTGCAAGGTCTGAAATAGATTAAAGAAATAAACATGCATATGAAATTATAGGTAAATCAGTTTAAATGAAAATATGTTCCAGATACCAAAGGAGACGCTGCTAAAATGACTGGGATGTGACGTCAAAGATGATGAGTAAATGTTGTTTAGTAGTAACATTGAATTAATCCTGAAGATAAAGTAACATTGATGTATGCTCCAGGAGGAATTCACAGAGGAAACTGTAAACTAGAAGGTCTTAACTGTTGCACTAGATGGATGAGGGAGTATATTCTGCTTGAGCCTTCTCTCTGGCACGCGACACATGCCAGGGCTGCTTAATTCCCTGTGCCTTCTGATGGGCACATGGAAGCAAGGGAAACAGAATATTAAACCATCTTTTCCTTCTACCTCGGTAAATGTTAAAATAAGTCCATAGCCTCTCCCATTTTCTCCCGAAACGTACTGGACCTGTAAAATCATTGTATCTGCATAAATTCTGATTTATCATAATCACTTCTAAGGTAGTACGTACATAAGAAAAAACAACACATCTAAATATTAAAACTCATATTGGAAAATTATTTTTGGAAAAGCCTAGATGGGTTTTATCTCCAGAATATCCAAGTGAAGATTTGTGGAAGTTTTATTTTATCTTTCAGGAAGGACTTATGCCCTACCTGATGCAGCCCTTGGCCCCTAACCCCAGCCCCTGGCCCCAAGAAAGCAGTTGCTCCTTTCTGATTCTTGGAAATCAGCTTCTGAGCAAGTTTTCACTAATAATAACTGTAAAGCTTTCAGAAATAATAGGGGTCTGAATTTAAAACCTTGAAGAGATAAATTCCACATCCAGCTGTGAACATGTTCTGTTAACCTTAGATATTTCTTAAACCATCATGTCCACTGCTGTAAAGCAGCATAGCTGAAATAAATCCTACACTTTATTACAATGAAACCTTTGTCTGTTACTATGTTCTCACAAACTCAAAATTAGTTCATTATAAGAATACAATTAAGTGATATGTGAAGTCTTATCTCCCAAGAACTATATGCTCTTGGCTTTAAAACTACAGGTTCACTCCCTATGACAGGAAGGCAGGATTAGTAGGGAGGTGTCATGCCAGCAAAAAAAGGCAATACTCACTCTTATGCAAGTGAAATCCTCTTCTGTGGACACCTCAGTAGCTCAGTGAACTTCCAGTAAACTCAGAGTCTCTGTTCTTTGCATATGGAAACTTTTCGAATTAATCCTTCGACAACTTATAAAAAATATTATTTTCACCATATTTTTAAAGGGACCTTAAGCACTCTAACCAAGATCAGAATCCAAGTAGCACAAATAATATATAATTGTATTAATTTTCTGTTAGAAGACTGAGTTATTTTTGGATTTCTACAAAATATCCCTTATAAGGCAATTTTAAGTGGATTACTGTTTTCTTTTTTGGAGTTACTAACACTTGCCAGGATGTGGAGTAGAAAAAAAGGATAATCTCCACAGCTTTCTTCTCTGTCAGAGAGAAAGGTTTCTTCTTTAACTTAACAGGCTGAGCTACCTCTGGAGGAAACTTTCTACACAGGTTATGTAAGTCAAAGCATAGACATAATTATGGGTATAATTATAATAAAATCTATTTAAAATAAATTGTTTTTTTTTTTTCTCTCTGAGGATGAGCCCAGATATGTAGGCCTTCTCTAAACTGTATATGATTTTCTGAAGTTTGAAATGGTGCTATTATGTATGGCACTTAAATTGTTAAATAATGTATTTCTAAAAAATCAGAACTAATGTCCAGTGAATCATAGACAGGATGGTTGTGATCCAATTTTGTGCTTGAAATGAGAATGCCTGCTAATTTTCTTTGTCTGAAATGTATACCTAAATTTTCTCAAGTACCTAGACTAGCCAATAAAAAAACCTTTGGTGAAAAAATACAAGGAAACCTGTTGATTTATAAGCTAAAGTATTCCTTTAGGATATTTTCTCTTTGTTTCAATGTCTTCCTTTTCTCCATCTGTTTCACCAGTTAGTTTCCCTCAGAAAATTAAGGCAAGAAATGACAGTGGCATAGTTAGAAAACCCTTCCTTTAGAATTATTTTTCAGGAAGCTGTATCTATGATGAGGTGACTCTGAAAAATTAAAAAAAAATCATTCAAGAATTCTTGATACCTTTCAGTTAATGCTCCTCACAAGTGTCTGTAGTTTCTTGCTGCCAAAATAGTTGAAGATTTCTCATGTCTTTTTCAGACCAGCTTTTTGGGTCTAGGGCACAAGGAACAGGACAAATAATATAAGAAATGTGGGATGAAACCTTGATGCAGAGAGATACAGAGGATGTCCAAAGTGTGACTTTGTATGTCCAGATCTTGCAAATCACTGCCTTTACTTATGCAGCCCTCTAAGATTTTGTAAAGTCAGAGACAAAGATAGACTGACATTCGCCAGTGTACCCTGCTCTGAAAATGCACAATAACTATCAGTGCAGTTTAACTGGGGTCTGAATTGCTTGGCATGGTAAAAAAGTCTGACTTCAAAGTCAAAATACCTTAATTTTTTGAGTTTTGCTAATTCATTTTCATGTCATGAGAAGTCATGAAAGGCATGTTCTCTGACTTCTTATTTCAGCTTTCTAGTATGAGTTGTTTGGCAATTCTTTAAAGGTAATGTAAGCAAAATAATGAAAACAATCACGATTTTTTTTCTTGATGGGCCTCTATATTACTTCCCAAAAGAAAGGCACAAATAATAGCAATTTTTTTATAAACCATGTTTTTTCCGTCAGGTATTGAATTATGCAATGAATATGCTCAGGCCATTATACTCAAATGGCCTCAAGTTAACTATATAATAACATTATTATCCTAAACTCCTTGTAAAGGCAATATCAGAATGATACAAAAAATAATATTTCTGAGCAAGTTGCTCTGATTTAGATCCACTGACTGTGTCACTTTGGCTGACAAGTGACTTTGGTGATTCTCCTTGAAAAGGATTTTGCGTGTTCACCTTAAAGGAAATGCTTATATCACTTTATATACAGATTTCTTTTCAAGGTAGAAAATAGCTGTGTCCTGCTAATGAAATTGAACTTATTTTAGAATTTGTTATATTTTCGCTGAATTATATACATTAATATGAACAAAGTAACAGGTAAAGCAGCTTTAAGGTTTGTTTTTCTACCTTTTCCCCATAGTGCTTAGTTAAAATAGTAATAAAAAGAAAAAAATCCTCAGAACAAACCTCATAATGAGACAATTGTGTCTCCACAGATTGAAACTTGACATCTCACTTAACAAATGGATGATAAGGAAATATAAAATGCTTTTATATATCATCCCATATTCTTATCTCAGTTTTTTTCCCCCTATCCTTTTCTGCTAAAGATTAAATATAATAACATCTTGTTTTGTTAGTGGTCTTTCACATTTCAAGTACCCTGAAGTATATTACAAAACATTGAGGCACCAGCTGGTCTTTTGAGTGGGTGTGTAAGAAAGAGTGCAGCATGTCTGGTAAAAGGAGGAGGTTGCTCTGCATATCTTCTTTGGTGGGATGTGCACTGACCTGATGCAGAACTGTCCTTAATAATAACTGTAGGCAATTTTGCAAGAGTAGCACTGCTTGAGCAGACAGCCAAAATGTTATCCCTCCCAAGGAAAAGGACATGTCTGAAGTATCAGTGGAACTTCTGCTCTAACCTCCCAGATCAGCCTGGCACAGATTATCATGTGAAGTACAGTAACTTCATGACTATAAGGCACACCCTTTTGATTAAAATTTTCCCCTGAACCCAGAAATGCGCCTTATAGTCCCAGTGCGCCTTATATATTGGACAAAGTTGCGAAATTTTCCAACACGGAAGTGCGAGCCGCAAGGGGGAGTGGCCCCGCAGCAGCGCCAGGCTGTGAGGGGTAGCAGCAGCGGAGCTGTGCCTGGCTGTGAGCAGGGAGTGGCCCCACGGGGCTGTGCTGGGCTGTGAGTGGGGAGTGGCCCTGTGGCTGCACTGGGCTGTGAGAAGGGAGTTGCCCCGCGGCTGCGCCGGGCTGTGAGGGGGAGTGGCCTTGTGGTGCTGCGGCTGCCAGGTGCAGGTGAGCTCGGGGACCCGCGGGGCCGCGGCAACAGGGTGAAGGTGGGGCCTCGGCCAGCAACCACACGGGGGGTGCCAGAGGTGGATCCTCGCTGCAAAAAAAAGGTGCGCCTTATAGTCCAGTGCGCCTTATGTTTGTGAAATTACTGTACAAATTAAAGGGAAGAACAGAGAAAATGCAGCCAGAGCACTACATATATCTCCTTCCTCATCTCCAGTCACCGTTTTTCCCCCATACTAAGTCAGAGCAAATAAATATCCAGCTGGATGCAAAGTAATGTACATACTTTGATTTTAAGTATCAATGTCTACATCACAAGAGAACAAAATAATTGGGAAATTGTTTGGGAAAGGACCCCTTGACATTTTCAACTGTCACAGATTTATATATAGCAATATCAGTTAATTGCTGTTGCCCATATTTCCTGAAATTTCTGCAAACTATTCTGAATATCAGACATGATAAACCTTTAAACAGTATATAACAACTAACAACTTTGGACAGCACCACTGAAATGTTCAGATGTAGTGGATACATGACTCACACTCACTGTCCTCTATCCTAGAAGTGGTTTCTAAATTAGGCTTCTAAATTACTTCTTCATTGTAATAATATTGTCATCCTTCCTGTTCCTGCTGTATTGTGGCCATAAGATGTTACTCAACTTCTCTCTGCAAGCATCCTATAAGTGAAAACACTTATCTCTGAGTATTGATATTTAAAGAAGAATACATTAAATACAGTAAAAATTGGCAACAACACAAAAGCGTACAGGGACGGAAGGTAACTGGTCTCTGCTGTAGGCATCAAGGTTAAACATACCATGTTAGCTTGTGGCCAGAATAGTATTTGACTTAGAAATGGCAGAATAATTTATTGAAGGAAGAAGGAAAACAGCTTATTTAGACTTTTTGTTGTACATAGTGTAAATAAATTAGTAAGAATTTTCTTAATAAAAAATCAGTCGATCTTTAGAAATATTAGGTGTTTTCATCTGTGTAATGAGTTAAGGAAGCTAAAGTAACTAGTGTTATGTTGGTTGTAGTGGCAGGGGGTTGTCTTGTCAGATCCAGAGTTGAGTATTTGGTTAGTGAAAAAATAAGTACTTTGAAACAAAGCAAAGTGGAACTGTGGAAAGATTCATCTTCTGTAAAACCTTACCTCTTCAGAAACTAGAACAGCAATGCATTATTTTTAAATAAAGTTTCAGGAACTACTGGTGTGGTGGATTTTGCCCTTTCTCAACTATATTTTCGTAGAGGTGAATCAACAAGAATGCCTTCCTGATCATTGATACATATATATGTATATATGTATGTCCTCAGTTACAGGTAATTGACCAAAGTTTTTTATAGTGATGTCAAAAAAAAAAAAAAATTCATTTTGAGAGGGAAGAGATGTAGTATTAAGCTTTTGACCAGGCCAGTCAGGTGGTGGCCTGTGCAATATGTTAGTACTGATCAGAGAGACATGTAAAAATTCTGCCACATAGCAGCACAGGAGACAGTGGCAGCTTGTGACAACAGCAGCAAGAGCTTGTGGCAATGAGCTCTTCAAGAAATGCAAGGCAAGCTGTTGGGATTCAAGAGCTGAGGCCACAAAATATTAAAAAATAAATGCATTTCTGAGGAGTAAGAGGTTTATGCTGCTGTTGAGGACATTCTGCATACCACTGCAGTGCTAGGCACAGAGCAATCACTGTCATTATACCCTAATCTATCTGCCCTGATTTTTTTCTTTAGGAATTCAAAACTCACTGGTGGAAGAACAGCTACTGCCATGTAGCAAAAATGTGTGCTGACCTCTACCCAGTAAATATGTACTGGCTCAAGATCCAGATTGGGGCTACATGAGTTTATTAGTCTGTGGCCAGCAAATCAACAATGTGAGAAAATCAAATTCCTCAGGCTATTGAAGCCCCAGCATATCATGAATTTTGTGCTGTAAACAAACAATGGAGTTTGTTTACAGATAGATCTTGTAAAATAACAGCAGAGATCAGGAGGTGATGAGCTGCTAATTGGAATCCCTCCATGGGAGGAGCTGCCACCTGTGAGGGGACTGGAGGCTCTAGTCAGTTTGCAGAAGTAATGGACTTGAAAATAGCCTTGGAACATGTTCAGCTGCATCACTGGCCCCAGTATATGTACATAAAGTCTTCTGGTTAGTGGCTAATGCAGTGTAAAAATGTCTCAAAAACTGGAATCCTGTTAACTGGCAGCAACAAGCAGGTGAGCCTGGGGAGAGGGAAGGAAAATATTAGTACTTAATTGTGTGTTTTCCTTTTTTTTTTTTTTTTACATGAATCTGTAATAAAAAGTTTCTGTTAACTGACAATAAAACATAAGTAAAATTCCTCTAATTGAAAATATTTTGCCTCCGACAACTGTTGGCAAGGAGGCACAAACAAGATTCCTAGAGGATAGCTCTGAAAAGCAAAATACTGTGTCCATCAGGTTCCTAGCATACCCTTACTTGTGAAAAATGCTAAGAAAGGTATTAAATGGATGGACAGATCTTAAGGAACACATATGCCAAATTGCTGATGGAGCTGTAGAGGTAGCCCTCGCAGATTTAGGAACAGACCTAATAAATAAATAAATAAAAATTAATGTTTCATGCTGGACAATTATAGACAAGTGTCTGTGTACGCAAGATTATAGTGCATATGTTTAAGCAGTGAGAAGAGTACAAACACTTCAGAAGATACATAGCCCCAACAAATTTTCAACTGGACCTGGAAAAGATTGGATCAGTATTTAGAAAATATTTGGATGCTAGAAGATTTATTTACAATTTCTGAGAGAAACTCTACCTGAAGGGCAAAATATGTCATGACAAAACTAAAGATAGATTTCTGACCTGTCTGACATTGAGTCAGGAAATGAGCAACACATTACAGAAGAATTCTAGTGATTCAGTGGCATCTGGGAATCTGAAAACATAATGGATAGCAGTAGGCATGCATAATCCCTTGGAAATACATCCAAGAAACTGATGACAAGGGCAAACAAACAGAAGAGGATCCTTACCTAGCAGCGTTGGATCCAGCAGAGCATCTTCCCAGGTAACAAAACAAAATGTGATGAGCTAGAAAAACATTTTTATCCCCTGAAGTCATCTGGACCCCATCAGAGAAATGACAGACTCTGCCACAATTAGGACAATGCCAAGCAATGTGGGCAGCCCTCTACAGCAAGGAAGATCTACAGCTGCGCATGATCACATCTGACTGTCAAATTGCCAAACAACGGCAATAGCCCATGTTCCCTTGGAAAATACTGCCTGTAAGGTAAACACAGACTGAGAGAACAGTGGAGAGAAACTGTAGACAACAGCATGGAATATAAAGGACAGAAGGACAGCTACAGAGTGACCTAGAGTGACATCCTAAGAGAAATGAGTATGCCTAATACATCTACAACGAGGGTTACATGAGTTGATAAATCCTTGTAGATACTAAAAATACTATCAAAATCAAACTTTCAAAGACCAAAATCTTTTTAACATTGATAGGTGTTCTGAAAAGATCTTTTTCCATTCTGAATAAGAAGTAATAATCTTTTATCCTCCAAGAAGAAAGCTGGATTTAGCCAACTGTACAAGAAAACCCATTTCAAACTGATGGCAAGATCTTTCTTTTTTTTTCACCAAATTCCATCTATGACTTTGTTTTAATGTCTAAGCTATTACAGTATGTAGACTTTCTGAAAATGCAGAAAATAAATAGCTTAAACACTACTGGATGTTCCCAAGTGTGAGTTATTTAACAATACATTAATTTGATGCAGATTCTTTAAGCAGTTAGTGCAAATGCAAAGGGATGAAAATCTGTTTTATTAAACATAGCACAAATAAGCAGAATTTCAAATTTTTTCCTGGTTTGATTTTTAAGTGAGAAATGTTGCATTTATCCTATGTAATCAACACTAAGGAAATATATAGAATAATCTTTCATATATTCACAGAACACTGTCACAAATGGATTATCTGTGTTGTGGATTCTAAATTTAATCTAGGTAGAATTGGTTATCGGTGTAAGTGACAGAATTACATCAAAGTAAAATTATATAATATTTGTCTTCACAGTATGAGGGAAGAGTGTTACTAATTAGAGATTTTAGGTTTTACCTAATTTGTATGAGGGTACTCAAAACAGCTTCTTAATTTTATCTCTATCACATTAGCACTAGTGGAACTTCAGTCTTTTAAATGGAAATTAACTGGCAAGCTAAAATTTGATGGGAAAAGGTGAGATTGCATTTAGAAGGGTAACACCTTCCCTAGCCTCCTCCCAGTGAGACTGTAAGAGAGCTGACAATGTGGTAATGCCCATTTCACAGTTTACTCACTTTTTTTCAGGTAGCCTTACTGAATGGAATCTCTTGCTGAAATGAAAAATACAACTGATCCATTGCAGGCAGGCAGGATGGATGAAAGAAATGGTGCCAAGTACTGTAAAAATATATTTTGCCTTGAAGTATGCTGGAATACTGGACGTGAAATATTAAATATTAGCGCTTTTAAAATACAGCTGTAGAGAGTCATGATACTTAGGCATCAAACTGAATATATTCTTCCTATCTGTGAAGTATCTACAGTAAAAGACATCATACTTTTAAACATATGTAGGCATGAAATATGATGGAAGGTTTTTCTTTTGTTTGTTTTTTAAAGTAGGCAGTTATACCTCTTTTTAATATATATTTTTTAATTACGCATATATTTTCAAAGCTTTCCATATGATTCTGGATATTCTTACAATATATAATTCCATTCAGGGAGTTATTCCAGTTAATGCTATTTATGGAAATATATCAGAGAATCAACTTTAATCTTAGATGCTGTTGTAAATAGTATTCTTTTAATATTTTACAAACTGAGCATCAGGTTTTAATATAATTTCTGGATTGAATTGAGAATACCTAACCTTAAAGTAAGAAGATAATCTAAAGGGATAATTTACCAACCAAGAAATTGATATCATATTACATTATATTTCAGGATAAGTTACTTCCAGTTAACGTAAGCAATTAACAACTGAGCTCAGGAGCAACTGTATTGGATTTTCATGACACTGAATTGAAAACTGAGTGCATTCCTATAATTCATGGTTTAATTAATAAATGATTTAAATTTAAAGGTGAATTTCTATTCCTTTCATATACACAAGAAGTAATTATAATGATACTTCTCACCTGAAATACTCTAAAGATATCTCTTACCTAACAGCATACCTGTAAATTCTCATCACAATAGGGATGAACATACTCCCATGCTAAAGGAAAAAATTAAACATCTGTTGATGCTGATGGCATGCTGTGATATGAGAGCATTTATGTGACACTCTTTGCTTCCATTCTCATTGCTTCTAGTGCAATGTTTTGGTTAGCAATAAATATTTGAAGCACATGAAAACAGAGAAATTTCCCCTGACAGGCATTTGAAAACTGTCACTCTGAAAAACAGTTTTATATTTTATGTTAGCTGGTAATTTTTTTTAAATACACGTAGATTAAACGTTTATTTTATAGGTTTTAAAATTTCTCATTCGTAGTAGTGCTTATGTGTTCACAGATATAGTATAATATAACGTGAAGTGAGGAGGGAAGAGTTAACAACCTTACAATCTGTTTCTACTACCATATTTTTATTGGAATGAGCTATCCATTTCACTATATCATTACAGTGCTGATTTAAAGCCTTAAAATGTGATACATAATTTCCCTAAGAAAAAAAAAAAAGTGAGGATTGGAATACAGCTTATCTGCAAGGGAAATAAAGAGTTTGAAATAAAATAGGAAAATGTGGGTAGGTAGTTCCTTTAGTAGGTTAGTAATTTTTGAATGCAAATTTTAAAATGTAAAAAATAATTTTAATTGCTCTGGTATCACATGAACATTATTGGATTAGTCATTAATGCATGCTGGCAGCAGATTTTTTAATACCTTTCTTACTTTGCTCTGTGGGAAAACAGATAATTTTAATGGATATTTAAAGCCCCAAGATGCGCCTAATGCTGGAAAATCCTCAATGCAAAACTGGCCAAATTATAGTGACTTCTTAATTTTATTCAGAACTGTCTCAATGCAGCTAATATATCATGGAGACAGGTCTCACAAAAGAGAGATCTTGTTTACAAAATGACAGCAATGATAAGGTCTGCTCCATTTGTGCTGTGTCTTCTTTGCCTTCCCCACTTTTGCTATTTTAAAGTTATAGAGTAGAAATTTGCTGTTTCCTTCCAGTGTGGAAGGCTTCCATTGAGGATGGTTAATGGAATTGAAGAGTAGTTTAGAAACTAAATAACTGACAAATAATTCTACATTAATTAATTCCCTCTGGGTTATATTTTTCTATTCAAGGCTGGACCAACCACAGACAGAGCCACTCAAAAATGAGTAATAAACTCCCGTGGGGACAGACAGAGGACTAGATTTCATGAGAGATTTAGGTACACGGAAGTGTTTGAGATCCACCAAATAGCTCCAAAAGAGATGATGCCCCTGTACTAACAACCTCAGTTACGTGCCCAGATTCTGAAAAGGCTCAATTTTGTTATCCAAAGCTCCATATACCTGGAAGAAAAGGATATTATGCAGAGCAGTACCATGCACAAAAGCACAAGTGCTAGCTGGCACATCAGAGTTTACAAAAACCTGATTACTGTATGCATCTTGAAATCTTTTGCACTGTGTGGTAGTTACACATTCTTGGCTCATAAAATCATGAACAATGGTTCATTTATCTACATAAACAAAGAATTAAATCCCGAAGTTTTATTACTCTTAATTACACTGGGCAGTCTTTACTGGTGTCCTTGTAAAAGTTGCCTCAATCCTAACAATTAAGCCACCAACAAAACCGAACTTATTGGTTCACAATAACAACCAACAGTAAAACTTTTAAGCCCACAGGTAAAAACCAATCAAAACACTTGAACCTTAAATGATCAATGAAGCTGAGTAAACAAAATATTACTTACTGCAATAGCACATTCCTCATTTTTAATTTTTTTTTTTTTGCCTTTTAACTGTGTGGAATCTTAGGCAGAAAAAGATTCACTTGGCAGCATTTGAAAAATATTAGAGATTATAGGATTCAATATGCTGTTTTTGTCAGAAGAGAGGCAAGCTGAGCTATATTATACTGAGCAGTTATTGCTGCTGCAGAAATCCAGTTGGTTTTCTTTTAATATTTGCAAGGGCAGGAAAAAGATAAAAAAGTTGGTGAGACTCAATTGCAACTTAAAAATAAGGAAATTATAAATGCAGTGTGCCATCTTATCTGTCCATTCCAGACTTGATAAGTGTCTACCCATGCCTGTGAACAGAGGAATAAGTGTCTGATGTAGAAAAGCTCAAGTTTCCTGACTTATGCAAGTTGTATAGGCAATGTGTGTGTGTAAAATCACCTATCCCAGGACTCTCAGCCCCTTTTTGGACTTATGCCTGATCTCATCCTGACCCATCTCCACTTAGCTGAGGAAAGTGCTTTACTTCTAAACCTTCATAGTGCTAAGTGCTATCTCCTCTTCCTTCAATCTGTACCTTTGAAATGGAAATCAAGTGAAGTTTCTTGCCTGCTTCCCTTCCTAACTTCTGCATTTGCTCAACAGTGTCATTTCTGGATTGCCTAATAGATCATTTACAATGTAAGAGATCAAAGCTCTTAATTTGTATTTTAGATTCCAGACTGGTAGGTCTCACATGTCAAACCAATATTCTCCTGGGGATTAAATGCAGCTGATTTAACTTAGATAACTAGCTAACACCCGCATTTTAGATATCTAATGTGATAAGATTTATCTCTCCTTCGAACTATTTGTCCAAGGTGAAGCACCTAAATTAGGCAGATGTGATGTCACTCATGAGGACTTCAGAGGCACCCCTTGACCAGTGGAAGTGAGCTCCACCTCTAGAAGTTTGCATGCTTTTATACAGCTGAAATGAAAGGTAAACAGAGCAGGCCATGACCTAATAATACTTTGGGGGTCTAGCCTGCATTTTAAATTTTTTACACTGTCCCGTCTATGTTTTATTCCAGTCCTCAGAATCATTCAGTCATCCTCACATGATATTCTATTTATTATATTCTATTCTTATTTAAAGTGCTTTTCAATTCTCTGTCATCAATAAATTTCACTATCACATTGACACTTTTAAGTCCCTAATGAAATATTTAAATAACATCAGACCTAAGGCTAACCTTTTAGGAACTTCACCAATAAGTTTCTTCTATGAAGAAAAATCTAATTTCAGGTTTTTTTTCAGATTTCATTGGTCCCTTTCTTACCTATAATACAGTTCCTCTATTATTTCTGGTTTAATGAACATCCCATGTGACACTACATTAATTTCTTTTAGTGAAGAACTGATTAAATCTGCTGCATTTCTCTAAATGGCTTAAAAACAAAGTAACATGACCCATTATATTAAATCAGCTCAGAAATTATATCTCAGAAAAGTTTGGTGTGAAAAGATAATAATTTTAAGATATTAATCAAAAATGAGAAGTAATATTCTCAGAATTCACTCAGAGTCCTAACTGAAAGACTAAAGACTCCTTATTAAAACAGGTGAAGATAAACCAAAAGACTACTCTCCAAAAGAGAAAAAAAAATCAAATTAAATAATTAAGCTTTTTAAAATGACAGTTATTAACTGAGCTATTTTTAGTGATTTGATATTTAAATATCAGTCAGCTGGGTACCCTACTCCCTTGGAACTGCAAGTACTGGGTTTACAATATAATATGATATTTTATTTCCCTCCTTCTTGGTTCTTTTTTTTCTGACAGTGTGATGAATTATATTGGTGTTTCACGTTATTGAGTCACTAAAGTTAGAGCAAAAACTCATTTTTATGACAGCACTAAGATATTACTCTGCCTATTCCTTGAAAATGAAGAGTCTTTTTGAAGCTACAGTTGTTTATATCTGCACCAAAAAACAATTTCTGTGGTCTCTTAAGAGAGAAATTACTTTCTAATGCACATCACATCCATGTGTCACGCATGACTTCAATAAACCCTGATATGTTTCTTTCTAGGTCTTCAGGTCAATGCCTGCTCCAGAGGAAAGGAATAACCTGGGAAATGCAGATAAACAGAGGAGCCTTGTGATTCAAAAGCATAGAGATGTCTAACTGGGTGCACTGCTGAATATGTTCTGTACACTATTTTCCATCCACAACAGACGGTATTTTTTTTTTCCTATGAGCAGAAGAGACTAGTACACAGATGTGTAATAACACATATCAGGCAGCAAAACCAGAAGCAACAAGATCAAAGGCAATTTATTATTCATAAAACAGACAATTGAAATTTAGCGGTGGTCTCTGAGAATGAGGTTTTTTTGAAAAACAGATGAGATACTGGTTCCACTGACATTGGTGAAATGTTGCAATTTTAACAGATAAAATTCTGTTTTCTTATTTTTTTGCTTTCTTTTCACATGTCCCTCTCTTTGACTCCCAGGACAATTCATATTAGTAGTTTCATTTCTCAGTTTGGGCCTAGGAAAAGAAAATACATATCTGTATGTCCAAAGCATTTGCATCATCTCACTACATTTTGATTGATTATTTTTAAAGTCACATTTATTCCTAAGCATTATTGTGGAAAGGGTTGGAGCATCTGTGAGAAGGGTGATTGAGTGAAAGGCAATTGCACAGATTTGACACAAATTCAATGGGAGACAAGTATGACTTACTGTCTTTAAAATGTATCTGTCTCTAAAGAAAACTGATGCTCTTAAGCATGATTAAAAGTTATCTACCAAGATAGTCAGAGAAAAAAGTCTATAGGGAGAGGTTAAGGGAGGTTTTTTGGACTGTCAGAGGGAAGACTAAGAGACAATGAATTAACTAATTGAAGGGCAGTTGCAAACATGAGGGAGCAAAACTCTTCTCAGCAAATGTTTCAACAAGCAGCAGTAAGTCAGGCTAGACAGAGGAACACAAGAAATTTCTGGGCTGGCTTCCTACTCATAGCATAGTCAGCTGTGAGATTGGACCTGTTTGCTTATGGTTTCATGCAGTCTGGTCTAAAATCCTTCAGAGATGGAAACTGTATAATCTCCCTTGCCAACCTCTTCCATTTTCTGATTGCCCTCATTGTTTAAACGTTTATCATTATATGCAGTCTGAGTCTCTCTTGCAAATGCTCCAGCACCAACCTGGAGCACCAAATTCTTTTCTGAATTTGATTCACTGGTTCAGAATTTTTTTTTATACTGGGAGATCCAAAACTGGATGCTGTATTCCAGATGTGGTCTCATGAGTGCTGACTAGAATGGAACTGCCTCATATGTGTTTGCTGTGCCCCTGTTCATTTCACCCAGAACACAGTTGTCCGTCTTCTCTGCTATCAAAGAAGACTCCCAGGTGCGTTACAGCATAGCAGCTCTCTATCCTGGCTCTTCCCAGCCCATATTGTTTCCAGGGCTTCCTCTTTCTAAGAGGGATTTTGCTTTTGTCCTTGGGGAATTTTTTATGGTTCTTGTTGGACCATGCCTTCAGCCTGTCAAGGCCACCTTGGATGGCAGTCTGCTCTCAACTTTGTCAGCTGTTCACTCCATTTTAGTGTTTTCTGAAAACCTGAGGAGACTACACAGTCATTTCTTCAAAATAATAGTGTTGAACAGAGCAGGTACCAGAGCAGACCCCTGCAGTTCCACACTTTTTTCCACCTCCAGATAGAACGCAAATCCATTAACCACTACTCACTGAGCCCAAACTCCATTCATCTTTTTACCCATCTTGACTGAAATCTACTAATTTTGTGTAAATATTGTAAGTCAGTATCAAAAAACATGCTAAAGGTAAATTATATTCACTGCTCTCACCTCATTCACAGACCTTGATATTTTGTCATGCAGGGCAATCAAGCTGGTTAGACGTGATTTATCTTTGTTAAATCCGTGCCACTGGTTCTAGTTACCTCCTTCACTCTCATGTCTCCTGGAAAGTGTACAAAAAAGACTTCTTCCATTATTTTCCTAGGGATTAAGGCAGGTGCTTGGCCTGCCACAAACTGAGGCTTGTAATACTAAGGCTGGTGATTAGGTAAAAAATTTGATAAGGAGTAATGCAACACTGGAACAGATGATGAAATTTCCATCTCTGGAGTTTGTCAAGACTCTGTAAGGCAAAGACGTTACTGACCTAATTAAACACTGGTGATCTCCTATATTAAAGAATTTTATTGGATTACATGATTTGCAAAAGTCTGCCTAACTAACACTTCTGATTTTATAGCCCTTTGATATAATTGACCCTAATTCATAGGGTTTTGAATATTCTCTATATGACAGGATGTTTAGATGCATTTGTTACTCTTAAATATAATCTTATTGTATTGTGAAAATTTATTTGGTGTTGTACCACAATCACATTTTCATAAGTATCAGATTAAGCCATTTTTTGCCTTTCATTCAGCATACCTAGGACTGTATTTTGCCCATTGTACATTATTTTGAAATTACTCTGGGAAAAAAAAAGTATTTAAGGATGCTCTAAGGCAACATTTTAAGTACAGCCAAGAGAGCTTTAGAAAACATTATATAGAAAATGCACAGTCATTTAAGGTTTGCCCTCATATGAAGTTCACAACTAATCTAATAGTTGGAACAAAGAAACAAGGTGGCATTATCCCTCCTCAACCACCCTAAATCCTATATAGACACAGAAAGGAATTTTTAGGTTCTATTGTGCAATATGAATAACTACATTCCAAACAGCTTTTCATCCAAGGATGACCTAAGTACCTCAAAAATGTTGAATCCCATCAATCATATATCATACAGATTTCAAGACTGGCATTTTAGTAGTGCAATGAGCACTCAACATCTTGCAGGGTTATGCCAAAGAAGTTCCATTCAAGAAAACTGTGTTGAACTGACTTTTTGAGAAATATGGTGAGAAGATGCTGTTCCGACAAAGCTGTATTTTCCATCTTTTTGCATTATTGTCATGTTCACTAGGACCCATGTGCAATTGATTATATGTTACTTAAGGCTTTTCATATAGAGCCACTTTTTTCAGGTCATAAAAATTGTGTTATTATACCTTCATTGGACCTACAAAATCAGAAACTTGGTAGTTATTGAAACTAATGGGGATTTGACCTGAATAAAAATCTAGCAAAACACATTAAAAATTCTCAGATTCTATAGTAATTTAAAGAATTGAGTATACTTTATCATGCAATCAGTTAATGGATATTGCAAGGTTTTCTTAGCAATTAAGTATGGCACTCTGTATTTTTATTTTTTCGACATGATTTCACATTCTTGAGTATTTTAATTCTTTTTTTTAAAGCTGTGTGAAATTTGATTTTCACTTGCAGTGTATCATATTATATACATATCATTTTCTGTCCATCCAAGAATATGGCTGCAGAAAGGATATCATCCTTGCAGTAAATTGTGCTGGCATTGGATAGCTTTGAGAAGAATGTGATTATTCATTTAAGGCTTGAATTAGATTGTCTGTTTTCTTCTCTACTCACTACCCTATTTTCTCCATGATTTACTTTAATTTCCAGGCCTTGGGGAAACATCAACCAACTGGTTAAAAAAATAAAATCAATGCACTGAAAAAGTATTTTCCATCTTCCACATTGCAGACCCTAGTGCTACGTCCTCATTTTCATCTTGGAAATTATGATCTCACAGAAACTATTTTTAAGGCCTGGGTTCAAATCTAGCTCACTATTAAAATGGAATGAGCAGAAGTTTTCCATCTCTTGCCCAGAAAAGACTTTGTCATGTTTTAAACATATGTATTAAGCATGGTTGTTGCCTTTGTCAAAAGACAGAAATAGAGCACTCAAAACTGAGTGGTCAGAAAGAACCCAAGTGTTACAAAACAGTGCTGGAATTTCAGTTGTGTCCTTTTGGTCCCAGCCAAAGGTAAGGATAAGGAGGATAAGCATGGATAACGAGGTCAGAGGGGACCTCTAGGGCAGCTGCTCTTGTGGCTCATGCCCACACAGATCTCCCTGGCAGCCAGGCCTGTTGCTCACCTGCTGCTGGGTGCCAGACGATGGCAGCTGCTACCCCAGCGTGTCCCTCACTAGATGCCAAATGGAGCCACCTTCATCTCTCCAGACTATTCTTATCCAGTTTGCTATCAGGCCAATTCCTGCTGCTTTAATATTTATCTCTAACCAAAGATTTTAATGTAATGAACCTAAACTAGGTTTTTAAAGATCAAGGCTGTATGTATCATCTGATTACCTCCTAGGAAATCATAAGTCCAAACACTCTGGAGCCACTCAGGTTTGACAGATTAGTGGCCCTCAAAAACCTAAAGTATCAGTGACCAGCAAACAAACATTTTCTCATTTGAAATCTATATTGTGAAAACAGCTTGTTGGGCAAAAATAAACAGATTAGTGCCCCATGCACCTGATGTTTTGTACAGCCTGGCCATTGACATTACAAGCTTATGAAGTTGGGGGCAGGCCAATTCTGATTCCAGGAACACAGCAAGAGATTGATTAGAGTGAGCTTTATACCATCTGTGATCAGGTTATGCTTGGTATAGTTCATCTATCTGTAAGAGTTGCAATAAATATGCCATTAGAGAGAACAGGTTTCATGAATTGAGAAAAGAAATAGGAGGTGACTAGGAAGATGGCTTCTGCTTATCAATAAGGATTTGAGAAAGGGTGGCTCCCTGTCACCTGCGAGAGAAGATCATGCACAAAGGAAAGCTAGTACTGGGAGATGCTCCCTCAGAAATGAATTTATGATTCAAACTTAGATTCATTCCAATATTTATTCAATTAAATTTGGTATAGGCATTTTGGCAGAAGTTCAAAGTCTACATTAGCAAGACAGCAGCAAAATATATATCTGGTTAGGAATGACTGGCTCTCAACCGCATCACTCTACTAATGAAATTGAAAGCAAAGACCAAATTATAGCCAGGGCATAAACAGGCACAGTTTAATTGTCTTCAGTGGTATGGTACGTATTTACGCCAGCTATAAGTTTTGCCACAGAAGGTCAGTCTGTAAGTAGTACTTTTTTTCTCCACACCTTTGGCTAACCCTAAGCAGCTGTCCCTCCCACCACAAAAATTACTTGATTCTATGTACATACCATTTCTGATCCATCCACAGCATAGGCCTTGTGCCAGCTCCTGCTGTGGGTGGTTTGGCAGAGAACTCCATTGAGATCTGAATTACCAGCACACATAATCACCAATGTCAGTTGTTAAATATGAGATAGTTTTTTATCAAAGGAAAAAGCAGAGATTATAATTTGTGATTAATCTCTTGTTTAATGTTTTGTTCTCTTAATCATCCAAATAACTCAGAAAATACTTGTTAGAGCCTATAAACATTTTAGCACTGAACTCATAAGAGTTGGAATACTACAGGAAACACTTTCCATGTTTAAGAGAAGGCAAGAAATAGATAGCTGAGAATGGTAATGTGTATAATTTTAGCAAGTAAAGCAATACTGTGTTCCCAGCTCCACTTACACTGGAGTAATTTGGATACACTTTTGTTGCCATTTTCACTGGGATTTTGATATAAAATTTTCCAAAATGGGTTATGTGTGTATATATGGTGATAAAAACATAAAGCATATTTCTAATAGTAGAAACTTACAAATATCAAGTTTCTCAGGCATGTGCAATGACTGTTGAATCTTCTCTGGAACAGTATCTTCTTGTTAAAGAGTACCTAATCCATTCTGTGCTATTAATTAATCCTATCATTATTACGTGTATTCTCCCTGATGGAGTTTGCCAGGCTATTCACTAATGTCCTCATCAAATCCCTTTAATATGGGATTAGACAGTAATGCTAACAGACCAAGCAGCTTTCATGGACTCCAATATCATCTTCTGACATATTCCTTTAGAAGCTTTTGGATTATGAAGGAAGTCTAATAATCTCACTTTTCCTGGGAATGTCTTTTCTTACCTAGCCTTCTGATAGAAAAATATTTTTCAAATTTTATTATATCAGAGGCAGTATTTGGATATATCTCTGGATATTCTTTGAACTAGTCTTGGCTAAGAAAATCAACCTACTTGTTGCTTAATAGTTTTAAGCTTTACTTCTTTTTTTATCAATTTCATGTAATTTTTGATGACCAGAATAGCTCTTAAAATGTTAAGTATACAGTTGCTTTTTAGGCATTAACATAACTCCCATTAGCTTTGTTGGTGGATGGATTTTCAGGTACGTGTTTTATTTGACCAGGCTAATTCTAGTCTCTTTTTTTCTGGATTTTGTGATTGAGCTTTTTTTGACTATAAACAAAGCCATGTGCCAGACTCAGGATGGCATGTCTTTTTGATCATATAATACCACAGAATCTTTCTGGGAACCTTAAGCCATAAAAGAAATACGTTTTGCAAGTTATGTACCTTTCATGTTCTTGGTCTCATACAGATAGATGATTGACTATTCTCATCATTTTAAAGCAGCAATTTTAAGCATTAAATTCTCCTTTGCATATCTTAAAAGATGTCTTCTTCTTTCAAACCTAAAATTACCAGGTCAAAAAAAACCTGTATTTTGGACTGTCTGTGATGCCATGACTCTCCACTACAAGCTAAGAATCCATATGACTGCTTTGTTTGATCTTCAGTAACAATCCTTTCAGATTTATTTATCTATTTAGACAAAATTAAACAGATTAAGATAAAGAGCCAAGTTCACAAGAAAGAGCTAGCCATGGCTTAGAGAGCATGAAAAACTGATTCTGTGGTTACCATGGTGAATGACAAGATTCCCAAATGCAGGTCCAAGACTTGTCACTACTTTTGCCTCATCTCCTAAGTTTAGCATCACTGAGGATATTTTGAGTGTTTGGGTCACAAGCCTAAGGTGGAGAACTGTCAGTTCTTAGGTTGTTTCAGGTTCAGTTTTATCTTCAGCTTATGTGAGTAGAAAATGCATGTCATGGAGAAGGCCAGCAGAACAATCCCATTACATACAGAAGCTTAGGTAACAGTACTCACCCAGCCACAGACTGAAGTGTGCATAACACATGCACAGGCTTTAAGTCAATCTCACAATAACTGTCTGATAGCATGTGACTCATAAATTTTAGAGGGGCTTATATCCTTGCAGGGTTTTTTTTCACAGAGGAGGCAAAGGGATGGACTTCACATCTCCAGTAAAACGCTGTTTTGTGTTCAAATGTTTGCTGTGCTTCTGGTATTGTGAGAAATAGCCACTGGCTGATTTCTAAACATAGGAAACACAGTTTTTTCACATACTTCAGTTTTGGGTAAAGCTGAATTAGCTGGGTGAATTTTAGCAAATTTAGACCAAGACATGTATCTGGTAAGAAAATTGCAACTCCATTGCTGAAATTTCAGAAAGGTAATTGCAGGTGGAAATAGAAATAAGTGCAGGAATGGCATCATTACTAAAAGGTTCTTCTGAAACTTGCATTTTATTTGCAAGAGATCTTGAAAAAGCAGTCATATAAACACAATTGCCCAGTAGTATCTAATTACATTACCAGGATACACTTGTCACTGAGATTATGTGCTGCAGTAAGTGCAATAATAAATAATATCAGAGAAGGATTTGCTGAAGAAATTCCAAAGGCTGAATCGCCATTTTTGTTAAAATAATTACATTGGGAAGAGTTTCAAAATTACAAGAGGAGCCATTCACTTAAACCATGTAGAAAGGATTAAACAGTGGTGGTGGTGGAACATTGAGATCGTCTTTGGCCCATCCTCAACAGAGCTGAGTGTATGTGAGTAGTCACAAAATTCTTAGCTCAGCAGGAATTTTCTACATTAAGTTTTGATGTGTTCTTTTTAATTCCCCCCTTAAGTAAAATCTATTGGGAGACATATTTCAAGTGGGACAGGTTTTCTTTCTTTATTTTTGCATCATCAGCTGCTGTTAAAACTGAGAAATGAAAGGCTAAATCTTAACCAAATAGGAAAAAAGAGTGGAGAATATAGGTTGCCTTCATGAAAAAATATGTAGGGGCCAAAAATCTGTATGGCAACAGACCAGAAATAAAACTTTTCTGTCCCTGGAGTAACTAATGACATTAAAAACCATGGGACTCTGGATAATATTTGTCCATTGTGCTGAAAACAATCCAGACACAGAGGTTCTCGTTCATATTTATCTTGCATAGAAGACATTACCTTTTTAATTGATGTAAATCAAAGAGATCTTTTATTTACCTTAAAGAGAATAGATCTAGGGCCAAGAAACTTTGCTTTTCTAATTTCTTTATTTCTGGAACCTTCATATGAGAACTTATCATTAAGCATATACAGTGCAATAAGAGTCCATTATCTGTAGAATATTATGGCATACCACAAAAAGAATGCTTGTTCTTTAAGGCAAGCATTCGAGATTTCAGACTGGAGGTGAAAGTCCTCTAGAGTCCGATTAATTTATGTCATACAAGTAGACAGACAGACTTGTGCACTGTACTATTGCCTATGGAAGAAGCTCTAAAAGACAAATTGGGAAGTTATAATTCCCTGCAGGTACCCATATATGAGTTAGGAGGGAAACTGGATTAAGATGCTAAGAAAACTGTACTTATACTTCCTTCTAACTACTCCTCTGGGGAATAACTAAGATGCTGAATTTAATAAGGCTTGAATTTGGAACAGAATTCACACTGCTAAAAGGATTTTTTGGGGGTAAGAACTCTGGCCATACTTATGAGATTCCTGTGGTAAACATAAAGAAATCAGAGAGAATGTGCATTTATGTTGGATCGTGTCCCATCTACAGTTAACTGCTCATCTTAATTTTGAATTCCTCCTTCTTTACTATCTTCACTTAATAAAACTCATTTTATTTCTAATTTCTAAAAATCCAGTCAACCTCAGAACACTCTAATAACCTTGGTTCAGAAAATAATGAAATGGAACTAGGCAAATGAAAAAGATTCTTGGTGGAAATGTCCCATTCTTAGATTAATTTCTTCAAACAGCTAAATCTAAACTATGAAGTTTTTATTATATAGTTAATTCCATGGGAATATTTATTAGCATTTTTTCAGTGGTGTCTAATATCAGCTTTAGCCTTCATTATTATTGTAAAAACTAATTGGCGAATAAGGACTTTTCTAAAATATTTGAATTATATTTCAAATACAGAAATACTATTCCATTAGATAAACACATCATGGACACCTTTGAAACCTAATGAAAAAAACTCCTAAGGTAAATATCACAGTAAGTGCTACAATATCTCTACTGGATTTAAACACTGTAAATTTATTGCCCTTGAATATCTATAAGATCATCAATTTTAAAACTTCCATGTCATTAAAAGGAAATGGAAAATGCCTCGATTATCTGTGCAAAGGAATATTGTTGGTTTGAAAGCACAAACTGTGTGTTGATAGTACTGCAGAATGCAAGACTAAAAAAATTCAAAAATTAGTATGTCTTTATTCTTCCTTTGACTTGAGCCACCTATAAAATATACATCACAGAAGAAAGATGCAAATCCCATCCATATATTGTCCAACATTTTTCTGTAGTAGACATTTTATGTGATTCACCAATTACAAGGAAAGGCATAGTTAGAATTTCTGTGATTTTCCATAAATACACTACTCACATACTGCTTTCACCTTTTCAAAGCCCAAAAGCATTTCTGAGTTACATTCAGAGGTGGCTAAGTCTGGTCTGTCATTGACTGTGACAGAGTACCATATAGAACAAGTTAACCAGGAATCAGAAACCCAGACAGTTTGAGTAAACAGAGACACCATCGTGCATCTCCCATAGGTGGCAACAAGAAGATGTTTACAAAGTCATAAAAATTTAACAGACAACTTTGACCAATTTTCAAGCTTCTGCTTTTCCTCTAAATCATCAATGTTACATTAAAATGTTCTTCATCAATATGCCAACCATTTGAAAGTAAAGCAAGATTCATGTGCTAGAGGAGGGTAGATGGTCTGGCTAGTTCTAGTGAAAAGGTCTGGGGACCTCTGAATTGAATGACCTAACTTTGAGTTTGCTGGAAGCTGAAAGAACAATGAGAAATTTTTTCAGGAAAGTGGTGCTTCTTTCTGTGTCACTTAAGAATTGTATGCAATGGAAGTGAGTAGTGTTTCATAAGCATTTGGAGACCCTCAGATGTAAATGCTATTTAAATGGTAATATAACTATGTATTTATTCATGAGACAGGCTGAAGTGGGATTGGCTTGCTGTCAAAAACTGTCAGACAGAAATAGGATTCCTTCTGGATAGTTGTCTTGAGGATTCCTACTGCTACCTAAGAGATTTACTTGGAAATAGCTGCCAATGTGTTAGGGGCCAGTAGGTAGGACACAAGACTAGATATGAAAATAATTTTATTCTACTAATGCCTCTGACCTTAACTCTTTTGTGATCTTTGACATGTGTGATATTTGTGCAATATTACTAGTGCTGTTGTTATCACTGCTAATACCAATAATAATTATAATTAAATTATTAGAATATGTTTGTATAAAAATTGTTTAGCTGTACGTTGGGGTCTCAGATTACAAGTTCCCATAGCAGAGATCTCCTGGGCATCTGAATATGTCAAAAACCGACATTAGTCTCAGTTTGGTTGCAGAAAGAACTATAATACATTCTTACAGGTCTTGATCTGAACAACACAGTGACCTGGAACCCTCCCAGATTCATGTAGGTAGTAAATTAATTCTTTTCAGACTGTGAAGAAGCCATAGCACATACACATTTTTGTCTTGAGAGTTACACAGAGAAATGTATGCATGAGGAAGATTGTGCCCCTTCAGTTTGTTGTATGCGCCTGTAAAATAGTCATATTCAGAACAATCAGATTAATCTATAATCTGTCCATGAAATATTCATTCTTTGACTTTTCCGTTAAACATTATGCTTTATTGATTTTCAAGTGCCATGAAAAGGACATGTAATTATTTAGCATGGAAGAAAAACAGGTTTAGATCTTTCAATAAACAGAGGAGACAGAAGAGCCATAGCAAAAAATAACAGTTTGCAGACCTTATTTCATAAATTATGGAAAAACAAACAGAAAGAAAGGAATAACAATTTAATGGTTATAAATAAGCTAAAGGAAGATAATGCAAAATATTTTCTGTGATTATCTGATTGACTTTTTTGTGCATTCCTTTTAGCCATATTTTATACTTCATGGGTTTCTTTTTGTTTTGGTTTGTTGTTTTGTTTTCTTTATTAAAGCCAGTACAAATTACAGTAATTTCACAATTATAAGCCACACTGATTATAAGCCACATCTCTGGGTGTTGGCAAACATTTTGTTCTTTGTTCATACACAAGCCACACCTGATTATAAGCCGCTCTGTCGTTCGCAGCGAGGACCCGCGTGCAACAAAGTTGCCAAATAGTAACAGAATCACAGGATGG